>CAKOAT010130710.1:55985-316196 GCA_932364175.1 Eruca vesicaria subsp. sativa
ATTAATCACTTAGTAATCCTAGCATGCGTCAAAGTTCAAACGATGCCTGGGACGTAGGTTTAATGATATTTTTCTTTTGACATATGCTATACTGAGCATGTACGTGCATAGATAAAGAGATTTTGCTCTCAGTGAAAGTCAGACTCATTACTCATGTTTACTAAGATCATACCCCTAAATTAATAGTAAAACAACTACCAATACTTTACTGCTTGAGTTGGTATAATTTTAATTTAATATACAAATAATACAAATCAATAAAAAATAATAATCTTACAAAATGGAACATACTATAAAATTTCACATAAAACATCATTTGGGGATCCCAAAAAAAGTGTCCTTTAGTATTTAAAACAAACCTTATAGCCAAGATATCCAATATACAATTAACAAAATAAACCTTATGATATTTATATTACTTATTATATTTGAAACCTGAACAAAAACAGAAAATATCCAACCGTATCCAATAAATAGTTAATTTAAAATAGGAAAATAATTATAAATTTTGTATTCAATAATACGTTTCAAAAAAACTATGTATTAAAACTAGTGAAATGGGCTTGAAAGACCAGCCCAAGCCCATATAAAGACCCGAATTAAGAACACTTATTTAAACCCCCGATTTAACGAAGCACATCATATAACAAAGCACCGGGAAAACAAAAAAATCTTCTCTCTCGAGACGAAACCAATGGCGCCTTCTTCCTCAAGCGGCCTCACCTTCAAGCTCCACCCCTTAGTGATCCTTAACATCTCCGATCACTTCACTAGAGTCAAAACTCAGCTCAACCCTCCATCCTCTTCCTGCTCCACCAGAAACATCCCCACCTCCATCCACGCGGCGTCTCCGCAGAACGTTAGGGTTTACGGCTGCGTGATCGGTGCTCAAAGAGGCCGAACGGTTGAGATCTTCAATAGCTTCGAGCTTGTGTTCGATCCAAATACTGATTCTATCGATAGATCGTTTCTTGAGAAGAAGCAAGAGCTCTGTGAGTAGTTATAATAAACTCGCTTGAATTGTCTTTACTTTGTTTATTGATTGTTTTTGTGGTTGTTTTAGATCAGAAGGTGTTCCCTGGATTCTATGTATTGGGATGGTACTCTACGGGAAGCGATGCTGTTGAATATGATATGCTTATCCACAAAGCTGTGAGTGATTCAGAGTCTATTGTTGATTTTGTATGATTAGATTTACTGCTGAGTCCATTGTTGATTTTGTGTGATTGAGTTATTTTTTTAGGTCTCATTGTGTACTGATTGTGTGAATTTTCATCATCTACTGTACTGATTGTGAGAGAGTCTATTGTTGATTTTGTGATTGAGTTATTTTTTAGGTCTCATTGTGTACTGATTCTGATTGTGTGAATTTTCATCATCTACTGTACTGATTGTGAGAGTTCATTGTTGATTTGTGTGATTGAGAGTTTTTGAAACCAATGTCCAAGAAATTGCTAAGTGGTAAATTAGGTGGAGACTGTTTATTAATTATAGACCGATTTTGTGAACGCCTAAAAAATAATCGAGTTGCTAAATACGCGCCGATTAGACCGATTTTTAGAACACTGGTACTAATTGTGTGAGTTTTGATGGAATCTTGTGTAGCTGATGGACATTAATGAATCTCCGGTTTACGTTCTTCTCAATCCGGCTATCAATCACTCACAGAAGGATCTCCCTGTGACTATCTATGAAAGTGGTAAGGTTTACTCTCTACAAAGTACATTGCAGATACGCGTAACTAGTTTGTTCTTGAATGTTTGTAAAGATTATAATGTTTTTAATCCAATCTCTTGTGATGTGCGACTTGTTTTCAAATCTTTAAGAGTTCCATGTCATTGATGGAATCCCGCAGCCAATTTTCGTGAATGCAAGCTACACTATTGAGGTATGTTCTTAAGCCATGTGTATGTATTATCTATAATATGAGAGAGAACCTTTAGTAACGTAGCAATGATTGTAAACATGTGCGTGCAGACAGTGGAAGCCGAAAGAATATCGGTTGATCATGTTGCACACCTTAAGCCATCTGATGGAGGCTCTGCAGCGACCCAATGTAAGCCTTATTGTACCCTAGATCATAATATTCGTACACATTCCTATGAAGTTTATGCTGATTCCTTCGATGTTTTGTAGTGGCTGCTCATCTTACTGGCATACACAGTGCCATCAAGATGCTCAATAGCAGAATCAGAGTGCTTTTTCAATATCTTGTCGCTATGCAGAAAGGTATATTGTATGCTTGCATGCTCGAATATTTGTATTTGTTGTGTTTCCCCACGCTGAAAAAGGAATTGAAAAGGGGGGTTAGATGATGATATTTACAAAAAGTAATGTAGTTATGTGCTTTTGGCTTCAAGGGTCCATGTGGTTCTAATTGCTTGTGTGATTCTGTGTCTAGGTGATATTCCCTGCGACAACTCACTTATGAGGCAAGCAGCTAGTCTGCTCAGAAGTTTGCCTGCTGCACATTCAGAAAAGTTTAATGATAATTTCTTGATGGTAAGTAATGCCTTGCCGTTCTCTAACTATGTCGCTTAAAAGACTGACATTTGATTCTCTTAAACTCTTAATGTCCCTTGTTGTTCTGATTATTCTTTATATATATATGACGTTCTTTAAATTTGCAGGAGTACAACGACAAGTTGCTGATGTCTTACCTAGCAATGATCACAAACTGTACCAGGTATGTGTGCTCAATAAGGCTATTCCAGAAATGTTTTTCAATTGGTTGATACAGTGCAATGTTTTACAACACAGATACAGATGATATCACCAGTACTTGCTTTTGGCTGACAATGAGATTGTTGTATTTATATATGTTTAGAATCTAGGACCTTGCTCAACCATCCTTGTCATGATTGATGTATAATTTCGTTCCATCTATTCATATGCTTTACTATACCTTGACTAAATGTCAACTACAACCAAAAAATGTCATAAGTGAATCCTTCTTCTATTTGATCACTCACTTTTGTTTCAACCTGCAGCAACATGAACGAGGTGGTTGACAAGTTCAGGACTGCATACAAGAAGAACAGTCGAACAGGGCCAACTGGCAGTAGGTTTCCATTCATCTAAGCTTAGTTTCAGCGTAGAACACTTTTCAGAATCAAACAGCTAATGAATGACCTTCTTTTTGCTAAAAGCTTTGTTTAGACAAAGCTAAGTTTAGATTACTAATGTGTTTTATCTCCTAAATATTTTACATTCCCTTAAGAACCATTTATTCAAAAAGTCGGTGAACAAAGAGATTCGTTTCATATTTGTGGTACTCTACTCATTACATCTATCAATGAGCTCCTAGAAAATCCTAGTTCAGGTTGTGACACTGGTTCCACCTTCGGCTCTGCTGCTAACTGCAACATCGCACCAGCTGGATCGCCAATGGCAGGGGCTGCCAGACCGGGAAACCTCTCTTGTCCGATATCTAAACCAGACATTGAAACATCCGAAAGCTCGCCCGTGTAGTAAACCGAGAAGCCTGAAGGAGGCCTCAGGTATGGCTTGAACTCAAACAGTGATGAGTCGGCTGTGACCTGTCCCTCAGAACCACTGTGTGGAACTGGATAGTGCTCATGGTGGTTGTGTGTCTGAGTAGCTAATCCGCCTTGGAAGGTCCCTGAGCTGACGTGGCTGCTGTTGCGTGCTGCTGGTACTTCATGATTGTGCTTGCCTATGTAAGTGGTTAGTACGGACGTAAAGTCATTAGAAGCTCTCTCCACATGCTTAGTTACGGTACATCCATTAGCTGTGCATTTATAGTAACTCCTGAATCATTAACATTAAAAAAAGACTGATATAACATTCTTGTGCAAAAAGCTGCAACAGAGAGGGAAAGAACAGAACCTTGGATTAGGGTTTCCTTTGACGACTTTTTGACCATACTTGCGCCAGCGGTAGCCATCGTCTAGGATGTCAATGTCACTTGTGGTCTTCACCACGACTTTTGGCACACGGGGGCCTCGTGTTGATCCACTTGTTTCCAGTTTCCTGATACATTAATAGCATCACAAGTCATAAGAAACGTCTTTGTATTTCTATGTATTTAATTGGTTACTACTTACTAGAGAAAATTTTAATTTCTTACCTCCTCTTCGGCTCAGATTCATCTACTTGTCTATCTTCTTCATCTTTAAAGAAGACATCACTTCTTGCATCCCCATATCCAACCTCTTCAGAAACAGGTGATGTGCATTGTAAGTTCTCATTGGTTCCAGCAAAACCTTCACGTTCGGTTCCATCTATATGCATGTCATTACTCGCACCGGATGGTCCAGAGCCTAAACGGCGGTTAGTTTGAGGTTTAGGGTGTTTATGAGCTTTCACGTATATGATCTCTGTAATATGACCTTCCTGGGACCGTTCAACCTTCTTCTTAACCTCACAGTTCGGGTGTGTGCACTTGTAATAGCTACGTGGATTCTCGCTTCCTTTAACCAGCTTCTGTCCGTATTTCCTCCAGTTGTATCCATCATCTTCAGGTGCAACACTAGGCATCAAGTCTCCTAAACCGTTATGATGTCCTTGGGAATCATACGGTTCTGAACCGATGTTTGTAGGATCGTGGCTCCTTGTTGAAATGGACTGTAAGGTTAAAGATGTGGCTATGTCGTCAATGAACTCATCTTTGGCTAATGAGAGCTTTCCGGTGGTCGGAGATGTCTACGCTTACAAGTGTTAAGAGATTTCACTTGGACAAGAAAGCAAAAACAGAAGACGATAATGAAATGTTGAAAAGATTTACCAAAGGGTTTGAGAGGAAAACAGGAGACTCTAGTAGAGTTTCTGAAGAGATGGTTAAACTTGGAGATGGGAAGAGACTCTCAGTCTTTAACTTGGGAACTTTAAACCCGGTTCTTGCAGCAATCCTTTCACTAAGACTATTGCGTGTATAGCACGGTTTCTCTTCTAAGCTTGTTTGCAGAAAAGCTTTATTTTTAATGTCTTCTAAAGAGACTTCTCTATCAAGTTCTGCTTTGGATCTCTTCTTGTGGTTAGAACTAGGGTCTAAGCATTCTCCCATCACAGCAAAGTTATCATCAAAACCAGGCATTGTTACAAACCCAAAAAGTTCAGCTTCAACTTTGGGATTAATCTGAAATTTGATTATAATGGAACAAATGAAGTTACATAGACGTACATGCATAACAACAGGACATACTCAAAATCAGAACAAAGAACATAAAATATAGAAAGAACAGTAACTCCTTGTAATAAGCTTCAAGTTAAAAGTGATATTGTGATAAACACAACATGAGAACTCTAAAGAAAATAGACAATAATAGAGATGAAAGAATGGTGACCATTAATTAAGCACCTGGTTAATAAACTGATCATATATTTTTTGCCGTTCAGTATAATGTAAGAGGTTGAGACAATGAGTGTTCTTTGCCTCTTCCTATATCTGTCTATCTCTCTATCTTCATATGAGTAATTCAAACAAAATGAACAAGAGGCAAAGAAGAAACCTTCTGTAAAAACTATCTTTATCTCTTTCTTGATTGTGGTTTGACCCTAAACACAATGAAAGATATATATAGTCCAAAAAAACTTCAAGAGAAAACACAGCTTAGTTAGATAAATTTTCTCCTTAACTTTCTCGAAATCCGAACAAAAATGGTTCAAACTTCAAACTTTTTGACAATCTATTAATTTTATTATATTTAACTATTTTAGAGATATACACTTAAAGAAAACAAAAAAATACACCTAAAACATTTAGTTCACTTAAATGGCCAAACTCTTCTTAGTGCTAGTATGTTACACCACTTGCTTAACACACGTTGACATAATTCAGAACATGACTATATCTAATGTCAAAAGAAAAAAATACAATGTTGACAAGTAAGTTTTTTTTTGCTAAGATATATAGTTTTGTATATTAATGTTAGTCGAATGTATAAAACATCAGTGTGAGTTTCAATTTGAAGATGATTTTAGTACTTTGTTTACATTATTTTTCTATAAATGTATAAAACATGTGTATTTAAAAATATATATAAATAATTAGAGTTATTTAAAATATATCTAAATATTTAGTGTATTTCATAGAGTTTATCGGTATTATATAACTCAAAGTGGAACAAAAGAGAAGATTGTGCTTGTCAAAAATATTGTCAAAAATATTGTCAAAATATAATTAATTGGTCTAGTTACACAAATATAATTAAGGGATATAATATAGTCAAAAAATTCTGACCACTAAAAATCTTTTTTTTTTCTTTTTGAGAAAGCTAATTAGTATTTTGCTGTTAGCTCAGCTGTCTGCATATATATATATATACATACTAGGTAATAATCCGCGCCTTGCGCAGAATGAGATCATTATTTTTGTTACTTTGAAGATAAAAATGATATTATGTATGTTTAGCATAGATATTGGTTCAATTTTACGTTGTTTTTTTAATCTCTTAAAATATAATTATCATTCTAAATCTTGGTTTGTTTGGTTAAAATGTTTGATGTTTTTCGATGATAACTAAAAACTATTTGTTATTTGTTTGGTTTCGTTTTATATACATTTTAGACATTTTTTTATGTCTAACTAATAGTTTCATATTATAATTTCTAAAGACATGTAAAATCAAATAAAATCTAAATAATATTTGAAGAAAGAAAGAAAATAAAATTATTAACTCAAAACATTTCACTACAATTTGAGCGATAGTGAAAGAAAACATAAAACAAAATTCAACTTCAATAACAATTAACACTTGTGGTGAATATTTAGTTATATAGTCATTCATATCAATTTTTACATGTATATATATGTAAAATTATATAAATGTGATCATAAATATATGAATATACCGTTAATTAAGATTTAAAACATTTTTGTTCAAAATAACACATGATAGTAAATTCTTATATAAAATTAAGTAAAAATAAAACAAACCTAGAAATTAATAACTTTTTTCATATGAAGAAAATTAAATTGTACCCGTAAACAATAAAAATAATATATATTACAAAGTAACATCTTCACTTGGTAGCTGAATTATGTTTTTTAATCAATTTTGCGATTTTATCACTTTTTAAAGCTTTACTGATTTCTGATTTTTTCTAGCAATTTGATTTTGTTTCGAATTCTTAGTCTGATATGAAAACTTTATAAAAAATTTAATATTTGACTAAACTAAAGATCCGACTTTACGTGTGGTGTTTTTCACCTCAATTTCTTTAACTTATAATTAATCACCTTATTTGTTGTTATTGTGTAATGAAACCTCAACCATGACAAACTTCGGCAAGGTACGAAACTTTCAATTTCTACAAACATTTTCATCGCAACATTTTAGTTGATGCGAATCTTAATGATTTTTTTTTTTACAATAAAGATATTATTCATTAGTTTCACGTAGAAAATTTTAATTTATTAATACAAATGCTAAAAATGTAGGGAAGATGAATTAATTAAAAAATAGTGTATAAACACATTAAATAATGAATTTAAAAAATTAGTGTGTAAACGTATTAATTGTCAAATTATTGTAAGGCCGACATGTGTCAATTACAGTGTGAATTCATTTATTCCAATGTTTCTCTTTTAATATATAAGGGATATATACTCACTCACTATTCGCTTGTTTGTTACCATTCTACATTTGTCTACAAGATTTTCATTACTATTTCAAATAAATTATAATCTCTTTAAATTAATAATCTATAGATTAATATACATTAAAATTTTATATAAAATAATCTGTGTTTAGAAAATCCGATTAAATTTTTTCACGTTATGATATATGTAAAAAGTTAGGTATATTTTCACCAACATAATCATTTGATTGAATTATAATTGACACAAAAGTTACATATCATACAAAATTGATAGGGAAAGAAGAAAAAAACACAAAGGAAAGAAGAAGAAAGAAGATGAAGAAATGATCAAATGGCTGAGAATGCTCATGGGTAACTAATGTAATATTATATAAGATACAGTATACAAAAAATCATAGCATGTTTGTTATTATGTGTATAAACCTTTTTTTTTTTTCTGCTATATATATCTGTCCTAATTTTCCTAGAAAATTTTACACATTGCATTGTTTCAGTCAACTTTTGTTGTTTTGGACCTTTTGGCCAATAAGTCGTAAAGATCAATAAAAAAAAATGATAAATTATTTTCTGGAAAGAAAATATGAAAATCTCGTTGACTATGTGTTGTGAAAATTTGGTATGGTGTAAATTCAAATTCGTATCCCTTTAGAGATTTACGGAATACCTTAATCATCCGATCACAAATAATGTTAATAATACAAATAATTAGTAATATTATATATGCTGTTCGAAGACTAACTCTGAATCACAAATAAATTATGTTTATGCGATTTGACCACTTAAAAACTACTGTATTCTGATTGAAATGATACTCACTCTCACAATATATTTGTAAACGTATTTCACTAATTAATCTTATACGTGTTTAGAATTCTATTCTTACAAAGTAGCAAAATCAAATAATCCAAAAACATGCCATAAAATAATAGAAAAAGGTATACATTTCTGATAAGGCAAAAAAAAAAATGATTTGACTACAAATTTTACATTCAAGATTTGCTCAAAATCATTTATGTAATCATGTAATGAACTGAATAATCTTCAACGCCATTAAATTAAAACCCGCTATTTTCCTCTGATTGGGTCCAATAAAAAGTAGACACATCTGTGGGTAGTGAGTGGGGTCTTTAGTGTGCAAGAAGAGAGACTATAACACACGCGCGTGATAAGGAGAGAGAGTAGGAGAAGGAGAAGGAGAATATCAGTGCTGCCAGTCTACCATCCCATAAGCTGACGTGGCACCTTCATGCGTTCCCTTCCTTCCTTCCTTCAGATAAGAATCTCTGCGATTAACCCTCCACAATCGGAATCACCTTCGCCCCATCGCTCGTGTTCATCAGAAACCCTAGATCGGAATCATTTGTATCAATTTGGGGGAAAAATTGGAGGAAACAAACATTCTAGGGTTTCTTAATTGATGAAGTGACATGACACCATTCAGATAAAGGGATCAGATTTGGTGTGTTAGAGATTGAGAGAGATAGAAAGGTTAGATCTTTGCCGAATCTGGAGCTCCAAGATCCATCCTTTTTGCTTGATTTTTCTCTCTTAAGTTTGTTTGCTTTGACTGAAGAATAAAAAGTTTTAAACTTGAGGGTATAAATTAGGGTTTTGTGATTGGTTTTTGTTGAAATTAGGGTTTTTTGTTTTGTTTTGCTTTGTTTGTAAAAGATGCATGGTAGACAAAGGAACAACGTTGGGAATGGGTACAGATCTGGTTTTGGTATGTCTGGTTCCAGAGTTTCACCTGACCGTCCTATGAGAGGACATGGCTTCTTTGGTGGTTCTGACCAGCACCAACACCGTGGGTTTAACCGTGGGTATGGACGAGGTAGAGGACGCTCTAAATCATACCAGAATCACTTACCTCCTCCTCCTCTTCCTCCTCCTGCTGCGCCACGTAGAAGCATTGGTGGTGGTGGTGGTGGTGGTGGAGATGTTTTCATGGACGCAGGTCGTTTAGCAGCGGAGTACTTGGTTTCTCAAGGTGTTCTGCCGCAAACTGTGCTTTCTAGTAAATGGCAGAATGGTAGTTTCAGGAAGCAGGGTGTGGAGTTTCAGAGTTCTAGGTCTGAAGCAGCAGCAGTTCGAGGAGACCATGTTTTGGCTCCAGCTGTAGTAGATAGGAGGTATGTTGATGGGTATAACTCAGCTGGCTCCTCCAGGAACAGTTTGCAAGGGAGGAGGTCTAACCGTTATGACTCTGATTTTGGGGGGAGGAGTGGTGGGTCTTGGTCAGAGAGGAGTAAAGGTTATGAGGCTGAGATTGGTGATGACTCTGTGTCTGGGCATAGAGAAGAGCAGCCACTTGTTGAAGATATTACTAGCTCGGTTCAGAGGTCAGCTTCTGGTGAGTTTATGAGGAAGCGTGAAGGAGCGGGTGATTCCGAGAGTGTGTTGGATAAGTATAGTCTACAGGATGAGGCACAGTCTAAGGCAGGTTCCTCGAGTGCTGGGAAAGAAATTGTACAGGATTGTGAAATTTCAAAAGTGTCGGAAGGTTCTTGTAGCTTGAGTGGTGGATCAGGGGAGATGAAAGGTAGGACTGGTGGTAATGGTGGAGAGAATGAGAGTCAGACTGCTATTGAAGATGCATCTGTCCTTCAACATGAGGAAGATGCACCTATCCATCAACACTGTGCTGCTGATGAATCATTCACCAAGAGTGGTATTGATTTGGCAACGCTGTGTAAGTTTGAGAAGGTGCCTACGAGGACGCGCTCGTCTCTGACTGCTAAAAACGCAAAGCTGTGTTTGAGTCAGAATATCAAGGAACCCTCTCATAATCATGCATGTGAGACTCGAGGCCAGCCATCTGGACAAGCTGACAATACTGGGGATGAAAATATCAACGACCAAGTTGAAGATGATATGCCTCTTGTTCAGTTCGTTGAGGACAGTAAATGCCATAGGTCTAATTCTTTCCCCAATAACATTCTCAGGGAAAACAAAGAGAAAGATTCAGAACCAGAATTGCCTAATCTGCATAGATCACATTCGGTAGGGGAAAGAGGCGAGAAGCGAGCTCATGAAGGCAATGACTTGGAGGAGGAAGCAAAAAGACAGAGAAGTTGGGTGCCTTTGCCAGTTACTGAAGCCAATGATCGCTTCAACGCATTCAAAGCAAACGAAATCCAATGTGATCAGGAAGAAGAAGAAGAAGAAAAGCCAATCTCATTCTACAGGAAACTAATTGACGGTGTTGCTGGAAAAACCGACAACCATGATGGTAGTATACACAGGGGAAAATCAGGACCTGGGTATTCAGAAGAGCATCAGCTGTTTCCTGCTTCGTTTAAGATGTGTGACCTAAACCTAGGGGGAGCATCGGATGGGAATGATGGCAAAAAAGATTCTGGTCAAGCTGTTGGTTTTGATCTCTCAATCAGCAGCTCTAGCAAGTCTCTTGAGTTCGGTACTAATAATAATACTAGGATGAGCAATGGTAAAGAGATAGAAGTGATTGATTTGGACAATGATGATTCCCCAGATGTGGTCAAGTCCAGCAATAACCCTGGGAGAAAGTAATTATCAAGTCCCTATCTACACCTATATAAACACATGTTTTAGATATATATTGGCTAATGATTTGTTGATTGAAACATGTGACAGGCAAGAAGCTGTCCCATATATGGGCATTGATGATGTTCCAGATTACAATGAAGGGCTGATGATGGTTGAGTATCTTGATTCCTTTGGAAACATTCCTCCAATGAACAACCAGGGAATCAGTACTACTTTGCCACAGAATAATGAAGTTGCTCTTCAAGACCGAGAGGTAGTCACTCTCTACTTGTCAAGTGTTTTTGTCGCATAGAATGTGTTTTTGGTGCTAACTGAAAACATACGCAGGGAGCTCTCGGGAATGAGCAAGCAGCAAATAATACAGATGACGATTCGATATTTATGTCGCTGGGAGAAATACCATTGAGTAAGGCCCCACATTATGAGTGTTTCTTTCTCTTTTGTAGTAGCAGCTTATTAAAGAGGTTGATTTATCAATTTTTTGTGTGTGTGCAGCATTCTTGCAAACTTGGGATCAACCTCCAGCTCGAGGCTACGAGAAGCCTTTCTGATTCGCTTTTTGTTTTGGTGTTTACCACTAGCATTATTATTATGATATAATACCTGTCTATGTACTGAGTGTGTAGCCGTTGCATTTGTCCTAATCCCTCTCAGATGTAAGATTAAAAACGACATTAGTGTGTTGTGGCCTTGTAATCTACTCTGTTTGTTATTTGACGCATTCTCCTTTGTTTTTAGCCTTTTAGGTATTAGTTGAATTGAATCAACTACACCCCCCCCCCCTCCCCCCACATTTTCTTACATGTATGTAAGTAATAACACAGCATGCAGTCATGATATTTTTGTGTGTGGTAACAGTAAAGTTCTCAAGAGTGGCTGGTTTGTTTCTTCTGCTCATTCACATGGTAATAAACATATGCAGTTTCAGTCACCTGAACCAAAGAGCCAGGGATCTGTTGAGTCTGTGAAATATCTTAAAATGTACTGTCAGTGATGGTTTTGAGACTGGTTATGATTCTAGGTTTATGTCAGGGTTTGTTTTTTTTTTCAGCTGGTTTTGATTCAGAAAAGGATGATGATCGGAGTAGCAAATCTGGTCAGAGTGGGAAAATTCGTGTAGAGAATAGTAAGAAGCATAGAGGAGATAGTGTCTAAAACTCTGATTCCAGCTTGGAATCTGATATGAATGGTGATTTTCAAAGAGTAATGATAGTGCGGGAGGAGAAGGTGAAGACTGTACAAACAATAACAATCATTTTCCAGAGGAAGAGAATCCATTAACAGAGGTAGATAAAGTCGTTGGCAGATGACCAAGCTAATGAAACACTGAACCAAGCTCGAAGAAGTAGAAACAAAGGCTGCAAAGTTAAGAAACAGAGCTCAAGACCTGCAAAACAAGTGCATAGAAACCACTGGAACCATCAAGAAGAGAGCATGTAAGATCACCTTCCTTATAGTACAGTTAGTGTGGCTTCTTCTAACAGTACTTTTGGTGTTCATGTCCCAACTATTACCGGAGTCTTCTGATATTGCTATACCCACATGACACCTTTTGGTTATTTTTAGCAAACTATGTTCATTTCTTGTTAACATTTCTGGTTACAGGAATAAAAGATAAGTGTTTATTTTGTTGGAATGCTACTATACTAAGCCAAGACTAGAAAAGCCAAAATAGCGGTTGCGGCAGAGACCACCGGCGTGATGCGATGAGGAGCGGTTGAGGCGTTTAGGTTTGGTGGAGAAGGGCAAACGAGTCCCACTTTGGTTTCTTTGCACTCGTTGGCGAAAAGACCAAGTGGATAGTGACCGTAAGCGCTAATGTAGCTGAACATTATTTTGGCACAGTCAGTATTCAAGTCGCTGATTTGATTCGCGTAAGGACATGCAAACTCTTTAAACGCCTGGCAACATTCTTTCGCTGGATACGTTGGACCTCTACAGTGTCTCGTCAGATCCGTGTAGTTCTTACTCTCAAAGTCCACTTCACAATCTGTTCCCAACACAAACCAAAAATAAAAAAATAAAGTAACAAAAGGACTTGCGTTGAAGACCAAACAAAAGGACTTACGTTTCTTGGCGTTAAGTAGGTTCCTTCCACTAACCGAGGTCTCAGATTCGAACACACTATCTACAGAACACAACAGATTATCATCTCCATCATCTAACCAGAGAGCAAAGCAGATTTGGGGGGAAAGAAAGAACACAGAAACGTACTAGATATGGAGCTTGAAGAGGAGAGAGTCACCAATAATGCCATCAGAAGGAGAAACAGTTTCACCTCCATGAAACTGTTGTTGTTATAGAAGCTTGAAGATTTTAAAGAAGAATATTCAAGGAAAGGAGTTACGGTGAAACCAAACCAGAGAAAGATAACAGAGGAGAAATTAATGTCTTCCAAATTTAAACGGTTGTAATTGCTTAGAAAACGCCAAGATTAATTAAATAATTGTAAATTTTAAATCTAAAACTATAAAAAGATAAACGTAACGTATTAGACAAATATCTAATCATTTCTGAAATCCCCTCATTTTTGACATGATGATAATTTAAAGGAACTTTAAGTTGCATTGTATAGAACTTATCTAAGATGATGTATTTCTTACTAGAGTAAATACCAATTAAAGACTACTAAAGCTTTATAGATCTGCAAAATAAGCAAACTCGAGACTGTAAATGTGTAATCATGCATTGTTGTTGTAGGTCAAGTTTTATTAATTGTGTCCTGTTAAATGTATAAAAAAATACAACTAAAAGGTGTGAATGCAAAGGTATGTTGACATTGGATTCCACAGTGTTTATCTTTATTTTTTTGATCAACCTGAATTCTTTATCTATTGTGGCTGATTCCATTGTTTTGATATGAAATGATAAGAATGTTTACCATTTTCATTTGAGTGTAGTGATACATATTAGAATGTTCTATATAGACATTTTAATGTTTGAAGACTAAAGAGATTGTAAAATGAAATAAAGATACCATCAAAGACATATTTTAATATTTAAAGAGATTGCAAAGATCAAAATGTGCTGGGGAGAGAGCCATTGATTCATTCATAGTTTGTAGATAGGATTCAAAGTTTCCCTTATTCATTTACACTAACCCACATTTCTCAGTCTAGATATAGATGTAATATATATGGTAAATGTAAAAATATTGCTATTAATTAAATAACACACTGGTCAATAGTCAAAGATTAATGGTAATATTAAACCATTGTGTTAAACCAATACTAAAGAAATCAAATCACTGGGAAGTAACTAGATCAGATTTGCCACATATGCAGCCTAACCCAATTATTAGAAGACTATGTTAAACTAATGTATTTTCGCCAAAGATTTTACTCATGCAATTTCTTTGGTCAAAACTAATTCCATTTCATCACTGTAAAAGAAAAATTGTAGAAAGTCAAGGATGGAGAGTTTATGTTAAAATACTAGTTAATGACAAATGAATAAGCGTTTTTAATAAAGATCTACAAGTACGTGGCATCTTCAGCATTCTTCACGGCATTACAAATCAATTCATTTTCTCAAACATATTAATCATTTTTCTGCTTGTAAACCAAAAAGAAAAAAGCAATAAACATATCTTTAATTGTGAATAAGATATTAATACAGGTTCTTTCTCTTCTTTCTTTCTTGTAAGATCTATTGTTGTTTATGAAATTTGTCCTTGTCCTTTATATGTTGTCCTGGTTCAAATATTTTCACATTATTTAATGAATCTCTAAGTAGATATGGTCTTATTGATCATGAAATCACCAAACATTATTTTTTATTATGTGCACTAATTGGACACGTTGGACCTCTACACTATCTTATAAGTAATTTTGGCCAAAGCTTGTGGAGATATTGATTATGAGAGCTTTGATATGAATACCATCACAATCCTAAAGAAAAGAAGCGAAACTAGTTGTAGTTGGTGAGACTAGTTGCTAAAGATAAGAAATATATGAAATTGTCTAAAAAATACTTGGTCAGTCATGATTACAATCTTTCCATATCTGAGCTTTGCAACATTTTCATATTGTAGTTCAAACTCTAGTCCAAGAGCCTTAATGACTTTCCCTAGTTACACATTCTACTTGCCCTTGTTTTTGGTGTGAATCTTTGGATTCAATAATTTTCCTTGAATGTGTAGATCACATTCAAGGGAAGTTGTCCTGGTTCAAATATTTTCACATTATTTAATGAATCTCTAAGTAGTTATAGTCTTGTTGATCATGAAATCACCAAACATCATTTCTTATTATGTGCACTAATTGGATATGTTGGACTCTACACTGTCTTATAAGTAATTTTGGCCAAAACTCGTGGAGATATTGATTATGAAAGCTTTGATATGAATACCATCACAATCCTAAAGAAAAGAAACGAAACTAGTTGTAGTTGGTGAGACTAGTTGCTAAAGATAAGAAATATATGAAATTTTCTAAAGAATACTTAGTCAGTGATGATTACAATCTTTCCATATCTGAGCTTTGCAACATTTTCATATTGTAGTTCAAACTCTAGTCCAAGAGCCTTCATGAGTTCAAGTTGTAGTTTAATCTCTTGGCCTTGTTTTTGGTGTGAATCTTTGGATTCAATAACTTCCCTTGACTGTGAAGATAGTCCTCTCATCTAATAATTAAGAGTATGTTGTGAAAATTAAGAATACATGTGCAAACTTAAAAACAATAGATGAAATAAATAATGTCTTTACTACTAGAATAAGACCATAAACAAACATATTATTGAATTAAAGAGTACTATAGATTTATAGATTTAAAAAATAAGTAAGCTCGATATTGTAAATGTGTAATCATGCACAATATTATAAATGTGTAATCATGCACTGTTTTTTCTAGGTCGGGTTTTATTAAATGTTCACAGTTAAAAGTATGAATAATGCAACTAAAAATATAAAAGGTGTGAGTGCAAATGTAAGTTGATCTTGGATTCTATAGTGTTTGTTTTGTTGTCCATCTTTGAGTAAAAACAAACTATTAGCTCATTTCTTATCTAATGTGGTTGATTCACCATTGTTTAGATATGAAAATGATAAGAATGTTCACCATTTTGATTTGAGTGTAGTGATACAAATTAGAATGTTATATGAATCATCAAATACAAATTTTAGTATTTAAAGAGATTGTAAAGATCAAAATGTGTTGTGGCAAATTTATTGATTCATCCATAGTCATAGTTTGTAGATAGATTCAGAGTTTTCGTTATTCTTTTAACTTAACACAGATTTCTTATTCTATATATAGATGTATTATATATGGTAAACAAGTTTATTAGAAAATACACTTGTCAATAGTGATTGGTGGCAAAACTAAACCATTGTATTAAACTAATGCCATAGTCACCAAAATATTAATCATATAATAGTTTTTCAGATTAATTATCATATTAGAGTTAGAAATTTATTTTATTTTAAGTAATATTTTATGTTTTCAATGTATTTATTTATTAGTTTTTTCCAATTTTATCTCTATGCTTTTAATTCATTAATTAACAATATCAAATAAAATAATATATTAATTAGGAATAAAACATGAAATTTAATGATTTTTCTTAGCTAAGTGAAAAATCTAGAGTGATATATATATATTTATATAATTAAAGAGAGGGAGTACCATTTCTTTGGTCAAAAGAGTACCATTTCAATATTGTAAATTTAAAATTTCAGAAAGTCAAGGATGAAGAGTTAATGTTAAAATATTAAACTGATGACAAATGAATAAACGTTTTTTATAAAGATCTGCAAGTACGTGGATTCTTCAGCTTTCTACACGGCATTACAAATCTCTTTCAATTCTTCTTCTCAGACATTTTTTTTTGGAACAGAGTCTTCTCAAGACATTTAATCTTTCTCTTTTCCTGTTAAACAAAAACAATAATCAGATCTCTAATTGTGTTCTTGATCTCGTGAAAAACAAAGAAATTAAAACAGGTTTGTTTTTTCTTCGTCTTGATTCTTGTGACATATATATCGTCTGTTCATAAAATTTGTCTTTCATATGTTGTCTTGATTTATATTTTCACGTTATTTACGGTATCTCTAAGTAGATCTAGTCTTGTATAATCTTAGAATCACCAAACAGCTAGCGTTTATTATTATTATGTGCAATCAAGCAAGAGACTTATTTAAGCTACCTTGTCTTACAAGAAACTAGATTTGATCTCTAAACACGAGAGAGACATGGGAGGTGCGGTGACGAAATCTGATGCTCAAGAATGGGTTCCAGAGACAAAACTAGAGGCTAAGATCAAAGAAGCCATGCAACGCAGGGAATCTAAAGGCACCACAACGAAATCTTTCAACAGTATTATCCTCAAGTTCCCAAAGATCGACGAGGGTCTAAGAAACTGCAAAGCCATTTTCCAAGAGTTTGGTGAGTGCATATATACAAAGATTCTTAATCATTGGTTTGGTTTCCTCATGGTTGTTTGTTTACTTGGTTGGTTTATTTGTGCAGATGAGGATTCAAATGGGTCTATTGATCACTCTGAGCTAAAGAACTGTTTCAGGAAGCTAGAGATCTCGTTTGAAGAAGAAGAAGAGATAAATGATTTGTTTCAGGCTTGTGATATTAACGAAGATATGGAGATTGCATTTACTGAGTTCATTGTTCTTCTCTGCCTTGTCTACCTTCTTAAAGACGATTCATCCACTCTCCAAAAGGTAGTAAACAATAGAAATGCTTTTTTTTTTCGTAAAAAATAATTCGCCCACCGTGGGGCTCGAACCCACGACCACAAGGTTAAGAGCCTTGCGCTCTACCAACTGAGCTAGACGGGCTACTTACGTTATCAATATTCTGTCTAACTATTTTTCCGCACAATGAACAGAAATGGAGACTGGGAATGCCAAAGCTGGAACCAACGTTTGAGACGTTAGTGGACACGTTCGTGTTCCTTGACGAGAACAAGGATGGACATGTGAGCCGTGAGGAGATGTTCAGAGCCATTGATGAATCTGGAGAACGTTCCTCAGGGAGGATTGCAATGAAGAGATTTGGTCTAATCTCTTAACTACTTCCTCTACATTTTCTTTCACTGAACAAAGAATATCTGATTTTGAGTCATTTGTTTGCAGAGGAAATGGACTGGGACAAGAATGGAATGGTGAACTTCAAAGAGTTTTTGTTCGCATTTACTCAGTGGGTTGGGATAGATGAGAATGAAGATGATGATGACGATAACAAGGCTTGAGATGTTATGGAGTTTCTAAGATTATATGTTTGTGTAGTAGTAACAAACTATATTAATGCAAACAGAATAATTCATTACCAAACACACAAACCATTATGTTTTTACCCAAAAAGTCTAAGCAACAAAGCTTATTAGTAGTAGTAGTCTCCAGTGAATCAAAAGAACAAAAGCCTAACCTCGGACAGAGACAGATACACAGATACAGACTCCTGTAGTTCTGTCATCTGAACTCTCTCCGGGACACATAAGTAAGCAGACATAGATTCATATACGAAGGGTGTTTTTTTTTTATTCCAGGGATAAGAGAGAGTTACCAGTAGCCCAGAGTAGGATGGGATGGAGATGGAATCTCAAAAGCCTTCTTGTTGGAAGAAGGAAGTGGTTAACGGTTGCAATATATTATACCTTCTTGAAAAGGTGAGATGATTTTTTTATTTATTTAGTCCCTTGTCTTGGCTCTCTTCATGCCAAGGCTATTGTAAGGAGAGACTGAACCAGACATTGGTGACCCTTCTTCTCTAAGACTACCGTTGAGAAGCGCCAGTTCCCTGAGCTGTTGTTTCTTGTAGAAATCATGAGTCTCCTCCTAAAAAAAACAATACAAAGAAACATAAGTGTTGTAATGTAAACAAAGATCTTTGAGGAGCTAATGAAGAGAACAAACCACTGGAGTAAGTAGATCGGCTAATATTTCACGAGCTTGCATGAGACGTGCATCCACTATCTCAATAGGTAACTCTGCCTCGACTAAGATGTGGAGTTGCTCATTCAAGTGCTCATAACCAGGCTTCCCTCTCATCATTTCCTCCTGCAACAATGTTAATAGAATCAAGACACAGATACAAAGTTAAGGTGTTTTTTATACGTACAGATGAAGAAAATGTAATCACCTTAACAGGATCTTTAATGCTGCCTCTCCCTCTGATCAGAACACGGCATTCAGAGCTAGCTTCAACTCGTTTAAGAGAGTTTCCTCTAGGTCCCAAGAGACGGCCAACAAAATTGTACTGCAGATTATCAAATTGAAGTTTATACATTGGCCAGATAGTTTAGGATCTCAGCTAAGATACTAAAATACATACGTTTGGATATTTGTCGACAGGAACATCCACCCTGATTGATCGTTTTACAATGAGACCTGACGAGCTACCAGGAGAGTTTAGCCAATTTGGTGCTGGAGATGATGACAGAGATCTCTGCAAATTAGATAAACCAACAACCTGTTAGAAAGCCATGTCATCCTCAAATGCATAACTACATGATACAGACATCTGGTTGCAGTATCAAAACCACAAGAACGTTAAAAACAGATCTTATCAAATGTAACGGAAAGCAATGGTATTGCGTTGTTGAACAGCAACCTGTAACCTCTAATACTCATAATATTCACAAAACAAGCACATATATTATAGATCATGTTATATCCAATCCTTCACAGCTGCTACCTAAGGTAAATGGAGTATCTAGTTAGTGTTTATCAGAGTTAGCACCTAAGCTACATGTCATGATGAACTAGGATGAAGAGTAAGGCAAAGGAAGTTATGTCAGCAAGTCAACAAAAGGTTGTACTAACAATAGTATGAATTAGATGGAAAAAGAGTTATGTTAATGGTTAGTAGAGAGTCATTACTTCTGATGGAAATTGTGGGGGCCATCCGTTCATGTCAGCTCTTGAGTTCAATATCCCTCCAGAAGATAGAGGGCTAGGGTGGTCAAACCTACTCTGACTTAAGGCATTCTCCAACAGCGTGGTTACACGCAAAATTTCTGTTTCAAAAAAATGTCAAATTTTCAAAGAGTAAGACGCACCAGTTAGTATTTAGTCCACAAATCCATCACCAATTACAGTGGAATGGAGAGAGAGAGAGAGAGTCTCTCAACTAAGTTAGTGAATATTAATTTTTCACTACAGTTAAAAGTAGAAAGAAAACAACAGAGAGCAACGAAGGGGTAATCCAACTACACTATGTTCTCTATGAACGGAACACTATGAAACAATTTAGAATTCACAAAAACAATCAAAACATTCTTAGTAAGTAATCTCTCTTTTTCTAAGAAGGTCCACTGAGATGCTTATCAATTGTAAGAAAAACTTGTAACACAGAAGCAGGAGACAAAAAAATAACTGTAGAAGACATTATGAAGAAAGTAAAAAAAGCATCTTATTATAACAGTATGGGGCTAACCTTGGTTCATCAGACGGCAGACATGTGGGAGCACAGGTAAGAAGGGAGTAAGCTTATGGCGCTCTGCAAGTAATTCAGAAAGATACCTGCCAAAAACAGAAATTATCCAAATCAGTATGACCTTGAAGCACACAAGACACCAAGCAGATCCACTCATTTTCACTTAACAACAGGTTTACTAAGAAAATACAAATGTCAAATCTTTCAGCAAATTAGAGTGAACTAAGCTAAAGTATTAGCTTCATGAACACAAGTCATCAAACACAAAACGATTGCAAGCAATGGTTTTATATGATATTATGGCACTGACAATCCATTTTCCCAATAGATAACAGGCAAATTGACTAAATAGATTCAGAAAATTTTGTTTTACAAATTAAAACTATATAACTTTACTAAAACTCAGTGAAGAATTCAAGTAGATTAAGCTAATAAAAGAGCTTAATTTACAGCGGTAGGTAGGAGTCCAAAAAAGCAAACATAGATCTTGGTGCAAGCAACAAGAACTAGAAATTAAATAATTCGATAAATCCAAAAAAAGTTAAAATTTGTAATGAAAAGTTAAAGAGCTCAGGATCCAAGAACAAAACAAGTCAACTGTAAGAAGAAAAAAATAAACTATCAGATTTGTAAATTACTTTTCTTGCTCAACGAGGAAAGAAGGTTGTGGTGATCGGAGACCACCAGAGAAGTTGTTAGGTGACTGAGGAGCCGAGGGAGGCACTGAAAGAGGCGGCGGATACGTCATAAATCTACCTCCTCCTCCACCATCTCCTCCACCACCACCACCGAGTGACGACATCATCATCATCACGACGTCTTTTTATTCCTCAAAGCTTAAGAGATAAGAGGTATGTGGCGGCGGGATCAGAAGAAGAGGAGAGATAGTGAATATGGCACACACACACACAGTTTTTTAGCCCTCAAAATCTGAATCTACTGCACACGTCGGTGGATGTTGTTTTGTTTTGGACCTTTATAGCTGTCTCGAAATGATTAAATATTATTTTCATTTGCTGCTTTACCATCCAAGTTTTGATTTTCTTACCGCTCTTGTCCTAAAAGCTTCTTACTGACTCTCACAAGGACTTGTCCAAACTTCTTGCTGATTCACAAGGTCTGGAATCTGGATCCAGCTGTATTAACTCTCTTTTAATCATTGAGAGGCTACAGCTACCTACTTGAGATGGGCCCAATAGAATCAGTGTTGTACTATAAAACACGTGGTTAACCACAATCGTGAAAACGCTGCGTTTTTGTCTACTTTCACCGAACAAAGGTTCTTCTTCATCAAGTCGCTGACTTTGGAAGTTTTGGATTAAATGTATAAGAAAGAAGAAAGTTGTTTAACTCAAGCTTAAGTGGGATTGGTTCTCTACTCAGAGGGTTCCAGGCATATAGATTTTTATTGGGCTTGACTGGGCCCAACTAAATTACGTAGCTCAGCAGTATTAAACGAACAACAAAATACACAAATTGAAATTGTGATCACTCGATCATGGGTGGGATTACCTAAAATATTATTTTGCAACAACAAACTACACTCTATGTATGCTCACCAGTAATAAACAGCAACAACATAATAAAAAAAAAAGAAGTGATAGCATCTCTTTCAAGATCATATTGTCTTTTCAAAAAAATAACTCTATACACCAGATAGAAGTAAAGTTTGTTTGTTTCTCACAGATTGGTTGTGAAAAGCTCATCTCCCAAAAACTCTTAGAACAGATGAAGTAAGAGCAGAACTGAGGAACTTCATGCCTGATGATCCACCAGGGAAGTAGGATATACAGTAGTAAACCAACGCAAGAACCTGTCCATTACCACAAAGAAACATATACCAAGGAAATCATGAGATTTAGTATAAACGTGCACAAGTTCTTAAACCGATACAAGTATCTTTTTCTACAATCCAATTTGATGGGGGTAAAGAAGCAGGTAAGCAAACACCACAGTAGTTCGAGACAGTCACATGTTTGTTGCTATAATGTGGAGATTCATGATCTGAATACTTTGATGCTTGTTTTCAACTTGCTCATAGGAGATCTCATTTTGAAAAAAAAACTTCAACTTAAAGGTTGGAAGATGAAATGTGGTACCTGCAAGACAGAGAAGACCACGGAGAGAATGTAGCTGTGGAGAACCATGGAGACGTATATGGTACCAACCATGGTGGCAATGAATCCTATGGTTAAAGGAAGCCTCTGAAAAAAATAAAGACACACGAAATTATAAAGGGATTAAGGATTTCATTATTAGCTTCAAGGCATGAGACAGAAAGTATATAACTAACGAAGCAATACCTCCATGGATGACATGTGTGCGAGCTGATTTTGTGGGCCACGAAGAGCGAAAAATGATCCGATGATAAATCCACATCCAAGGGTGAAACAAATGGCAAATTTCTGAGGCATAAGCACCATGACTGGAAGAAACATAGTGAAGGCAATGAAGATGAAGAATACACCACTGGCGAGAAGTAAACCGAAATACATGAGGGCTTTCCCTGATGGCATACTGCTTGTTGCTGACGACAAGTTCCCCGGAATATCTCTAACCCCCTTTGAAACCCTGAATACATGTAAAAGTTGCAAAAAATCAAACAAAAGAAGAACAATTGCATTGATAACAAAAGACAAGAAGAAGCACAG
This sequence comes from Eruca vesicaria subsp. sativa, assembly GCA_932364175.1. NCBI lineage: Eukaryota > Viridiplantae > Streptophyta > Magnoliopsida > Brassicales > Brassicaceae > Eruca > Eruca vesicaria. Next base: position 79,114 of record CAKOAT010130710.1, read on the forward strand.
ACACGTTAAAAAACTTCAGTAAGTGATCTAGAGATAAGCTAGTAAGATATACACTGAACACACAAATCCAAAAACTGCTTATATAACGCTAAACACGATTTTTCACAAAGTATAGCACGTCGAACGTAGCATAACAGACATAGATTTCACAAGTTCATAAAACACCAAAACAAAAATGCAGCTAAAGGCCTAAAGAGAAAACATGAATCTGAATATTAACAGAGAAAGGAACATATTTTCAGCCATGTAGAAAACTCATATCTACAACCAAATTCGTTTGATGGCAAAGAGTGATGAACACACAACTGGATCCATGTATTCACTGAAGGATGACAAGGTAGCTTGTAATACATTGAACACACAATTCCAAAAACTGCTTATATAAAGTTCAACACGGTCTTTCACAAGGTATAGCACGTAGCATGACAGACATAGATTTCACAAGTTCATGAAACTCCAAAATCAAAGCTAAAGGTCTAAAGAGAAATAGGAATCTGACTATTGATATATGAAGGAACATTTTTTTCAGAAAATCCGTAAGAAAGTCCTCCACAAAAGAGCTAATGTTCATGTAGAAGAAATTCACAGTTACAACCACATGGATTTTGGCAAAGAGTGATGAACACACAACTACACAACTGGGTCCAAGTACTCCACAACTAGATACAACATATTCATTGGAGAAACGAATATGTTTGAATGTAATATGGTGAACACACAATTCCAAAAACTGCTCCAATGAATATGTTTGAATGTAATATGGTGAACACACAATTCCAAAAACTGCTCCAATGAATATGTTTGAATGTAATATGGTGAACACACAATTCCAAAAACTGCTCCAATGAATATGTTTGAATGTAATATGGTGAACACACAATTCCAAAAACTGCTCCAATGAATATGTTTGAATGTAATATGGTGAACACACAATTCCAAAAACTGCTCCAATGAATATGTTTGAATGTAATATGGTGAACACACAATTCCAAAAACTGCTCCAATGAATATGTTTGAATGTAATATGGTGAACACACAATTCCAAAAACTGCTTATCCAAAGCTAAACACAATCCTTCACAAAGTATAGCACATAACAGACATAGGGAGCATTGCAAATCCGTATGAAAGTCCTCCACAAGAGAGCTAATGTTCATGTAGAAATTCACAGCTACAACCACATGGATTCTTATGCTGGCACAGAGAGTGATGAACACACAAGTGGCTCCATATACTCCCATACAAAATCTTCTATTCAGAGCTATTCACTAACTAAATCTAGATCCAATGCAACTCACACTACTGTTTCATCAGACCTATTCATTTAACTAAAAATCCATTGATAAAATGCAATTCTCAGATTCACTAACACACACACTTCTAACTACCACCAAAAACTTCAATCCTCTCAAATTCAATATTCTCGCCATCTGGGAAAGAGATATACGATGACTTACACATTGAAGGTGCCAGAAACAGTGTCGTTAGCAGATCTAACGGCGGATTCGATATCGAACCCGAAGCTCCCGCTCCCACCTTCCTCAACATCTCTCGACGCTGCGTAAGAGTTCCAATCCGCGAGCAGAGACGACGAACCTGATTTCTGCGATTGCTCCTGCTGCTGCTGACCTGCGCTGCTGCTTCCGCCGAGCGAAAACCATCCTTGTGACATTTTTCTCCACAGCTCTTTTGCTAATTTCGGTTTTCAAATAGTTTCGAAACGGAAGCAAATAGGCGGCAGATCAGAACGCCGGCGATCGGAGATTCACGCGAGCGTTTAGGATTCGGTGGTAGAGTAAGAGAACCCGTCGTCGATCAGTGTGAATCGTTGTTTTGGCTTAAACAGTGTCGTTTCGTTCGAGGGCAATAGGCTTACGAGTTAAGTTACTTATTTTCAGATGCAAGTTGAATTAATTTGATTTGATTTAGATGATTATTGGAGAATTTCAGATTTTGTATGATTTTTATAAAACAACTTAGATCTTGATGTGCAGGTTTTTATGAATTCTAAAATATTTTAGATTATACGATAAAAATTATTAATATATAAATATAATTTGATGTTATATATTAATATCTAACTTTATAATAATGTTTATATGACTGATAATATTATTACTATAAAATTTGTATTTTTGTAAGAATTTTAAAGAACATTATTATGTAACGGTAATATTTTTTTATTTCTAAATAGGCAATATATGTGGAAATTAAATTAAGTAGATATACATAACAGAAAAGCAAAATATTTAGGATATTTTCAAAAATATTTTACATAATTTTGTTATAAATTATGAATAATTTTTTAATCATATTTTTGATAACTAAAATTTCAACTAACTGATTTTCAAAAATATATTTTTAAAAAATCTAAAAAGATCTTACAAAGATATTGTTAGAATTGTCATAAAAGTATTATTTTCTATTTCAAATAAAATTAAAAATATGAATGATGTTATGTAAAAATTAATAAACTTTCTAAAAATAGTTTAAAATAAAAAATCACACATAAAGTGAATTATAAACCGGGGTTTCTAGCTCTAGTGGTACAGAACTTACAGTTGTGAGTATCGCCACCTAAATTTGAATCCCGGTCACTAAAGAATTGACATTTCGACATTGCTAGGGACAGAGGACCGACAAGTGGCAACACGTAACTAGTGTGGATCATTTTTTACCTTTGTATAATTCAAAGAAAAAAAAATAGATTAGTCATGTCTTATATCGTTAAATTTAAATTGTGATATGTTTTAATAAGATAAATAAAAGATACCAATGGTATACTAACACAAATTATTATTTGTAACACAACAATTACAAAATATTATTCTTGCGATGAAAGTTGTGGCACCGCCTTTGAGATCGATCAAAACTAAGGGGTATATAAACCAAACCCTAATATATGTATGAACACCTACCTTTATATTTTTTTTTCTTCGAGAAGTCAATCAAGACGATAAGACAGACAATGATGATGATATCCGATCTTCCACACGATTTGGAAGCAGAGATACTCTGTAGGGTTCCAGCCAAATCTCTATGGGAACTTAGAGCTACTTGCAAACGTTGGTACGCTTTATTCTTAGATCCGAGGTTCATGGAGAGGAACACAAAGTTGGGTAGAGCTGTAAGAGAGTCAATGCTAGTGAGCAATTTTAGGGTTTATTCAGTCGCTGGAGACCTTCATGGACTTTACACCAATGGCGGCGTCGAACCATCTATCATGGTCACCGGTAAACTTGAAAGTGTAAAGAGTTCAAAGGATTTGGTTTTCTTAGAGATGTATCACTGTAACGGTTTGATGTTATGCATCACAAAGGGAAACATTAGACTTGTGGTTTGGAACCCATGTACTGGTCAAACGAGGAATATCAAAGCCAGAACTTGTTTCAGTAGTAGGGATACCTATGCATTAGGATATAGCACATCTTCTTTTTCTTCTGGCCATAGCTACAAAATCTTGAGGCATTGGTATCATGAAAACGACCAGAAAGTGTTGATTGTTGAGTGTGAGATCTATGAGCTTAGCTCTGACTCTTGGAAGGTTCTTGATTCCTTCCCTCGTGACTACACCTTTTCTTGCGATGGCATATCTTTGAAAGGTAATAATTATTGGGTTGCTAACAATGAAGAAACAGGCTATTTCTTGGTGAAATTTGATTTCACGACGGAGAAATTTGTGCGTCTCCCTCTTCCGTTTCAGAGTTTTGATCTTGAACAACAAACCGTGGCTCTGTCAGCTGTTAAGGATGAAAAGCTATCGGTGTTACATCAGAATATTTATCCATGGTCAAATGTGATGAAGATATGGGTGACCAATAAGGTTGATGTTGATGATGACTTGTCGTGGAGGAGCGACTTTGTCATCACGGTGAATTTTGATAATTTTAACCTCCCAAGTGTGTCGAATGTGACAAGCTTCTTGTTGGACGAGGAGAATAAAGTGGCAGTGTGCTGTGACAAAGACGATGATGATTTAGACTTAGTGGAAGGTAAATATAAGACCAGAGTCTACGTTGTTGGAGAGGATATGTTTAAACCAGTTTATAAAGATGACGTAAAGACATCTCACCTCAACTGGCCAATTGTCATTACATATGTTCCAAGCTTGGTTCGCATTCACAAGAGAACACCCAAAAGGCATAAGAGAAGAAGGTTGTCCCTTCAATGAATTACATGATGTTATTTCGATCATAGATATTACCAAAGGTGTTGTTTCTATTTTAGTTAATACTTGATTAAGCTTTTCTTTTCCCTCTTGTTTTGCTTTTGGAATATTTGATCTTTTTACACAATTAATACATTGTTCTGTTTATAGCCAATTTCCGTAACCGAAACAACTATATGAGTTTAACCAACACAATACAGAATGTAAACTTTGTTGTTGTAAAAAAAAGTCAAACAATAAATAAAAGGGAATATAAGCTTCATTCAGCATATCCACATAAGCATAAAATATCAACTAATAACAACACTCGAAAATGCTAAGTCATCAATTTAACATGCCAGCACCAAACAAAATCTCACGAAATCGATCTCTCTTTCAAGAAACTTCCGACGAAAGACCTTCCTTCATGGTTCATGGTATAACTTCAAGCTTTAAATAAATCACTAGATTTTGACCCGTCTTTTAAAGGGCATGTATATTTTTTGTTCTACATTTTTAGAAATTTAATTTTCTTATTTGTGCTTTTCTTTGTAATTATATTTATAGTTTTTATACATAATTTAATTTTTATATTTATGATTTTTTTTTGTAATCATATCTGTGTTTTTCTTTCGAAACCTATTTAACAAAATAAATTTGTTTTATGAATTTTGATCCAATATTCGTATTGGTGTTTTTCTTTGTAATCATATTTATAATTTTATTTTAAATAATTTAATTTTATATTTATGATTTTCTTTGTAATCATATTTTAATTTTTAATCCTATTTAACAAAATAAATTGGGTTGTATTAATTTTGATCCAATGTAAATAAAAACAACATTACCTTTGAAAGCGGGTTATGAATTTTTTTACAATAACCTTTTTTATTATCGAAATTTTAATTTTATCTATAACTAATGTTTACATGTAGTATTTTCTTTGGTACATTAGATGATTAAGATTTTAGGCGAGAGTTTTGACCCGCAGAAAATACAATATTTTTAATTTAATATTTATAGAATTGTCATTTCAGTTTTATTTTTCATTTTTAATGTTTATTTTTTTATTTTTTATTTATGAATAGTAGGCAAAAATATATTTTATGAATTTTAATATTTTTAAATTAATTTATACGTGTTATTTGAACCCGAACTGAAATTTCAAAATATACGAGTGAGACTAAAATATTTAACTCCGAAGAATCAAAATCCGAATAGACTCTAACTGAACTCGAACATGTACTCAAACGTCCCTTCCTAATTTCTATATAAGATATTGTATAGGTTTGGACATATTTATATGAAACCAAAGAACCAAAACCAAATGTAGACCTAATTTATAATAACCAAGTGATACCTATATTTCTGTAACAAAAAAATTACATTTGAACCGAAATCAAACCGCGAACCAAATAGGAATCCAAATTTTTAAAATAAAATTATTTACCCACAAACATTAATTATACCTAATTACTAAATAACTAAATATACTAAAAATACTAAAAATACTATTTATTAACAAAATTACTTGAATAATTTTATCCATACATTTAACATTATCCGAATTATTTCATTTTTTTATTCAAACAGTTTGATATTTAAAGTTGGTATAGTTATTTTTTTTTTAAACATAGGTATTGATACTATGAATATAATTAAATGCTATTAATTGTTATTGTTAATATATATAGTGAATTGTATTAGGCATGAAGAAATCAAAAATATAATAGATGAATGTGTTCCAAAAAAAAAATAGATGAATTGATTGCTGTCACTGATTGTAGTTTAATAATCTTTGTTTGCTTAGATATATAGTTAATGTTTACATAATTTTTTTCTACTACCCAAAATTATAGGAAGTAAAGAGGAGGAGAAGTTATAAAACACCAAATCACGTTATATATATATATATATATATGTGTGTATATGTTAAATATTGGCAGTTAATTATTTTAAAAGGAAGTTGTACATAATTGGACGTAACATTTATCAACTGGACATGATTCTAATTTAATAGTATTGATTCTAGAATTTCATCTAAAACTCTTAAGATTTGAATTTTACTTTCCTCAAATATTCTAGTAATTCTTAAAACACTCTCAAACCTCCAACTTAAATTTGTTCAATAATGGTGAATTTAAGAAAGTTTTATGAAATGATGTTCAATAAAAATAGATTTTAAAATACTTTTTTTTTTAAATCAAGCTTGAGTAATAGTGGATATCTATTATATTAAAAGAGAAGTCATGACTCCCTTAATGTGTGATTTTTTACTTTGGATCATCCTTAGAAATTTTATAAAATTTTACATAACATCATTATAATATATTTTCATATATTTAATTTTTATTTGAAATACAAATAAATATTTTAAAGAAAATTCTAACAAAATCTTTTAAAAATCTTTAAGAATCTTTTCAAGATATAGTTTCTAAAATTATTTNTGTGTGATTTTTTACTTTGGATCATCCTTAGAAATTTTATAAAATTTTACATAACATCATTATAATATATTTTCATATATTTAATTTTTATTTGAAATACAAATAAATATTTTAAAGAAAATTCTAACAAAATCTTTTAAAAATCTTTAAGAATCTTTTCAAGATATAGTTTCTAAAATTATTTATAAACAAAAAATTAAAATTATGTAAAATACTTTTGACAATATCCCAAAATTTTGTTTATGTATTATGTAGGTCCAACTTAATTTACTTTTTACATATATTTCAAATTTAGAAATAAAATAGAATATATAAATTAGTAATGTTATATAATAATGTTCTTAAAAATTGTTAAAAAAACAAAAATTTATAAATTTTATATCAATATAAGTCACATAAACATTATTATAAAATTGGATAGTATACAGAATAATATTATATTTATTTATTGATAAATTTTATTATATAATTACAAATATTTTCGTACTAATTTTTTATACATGTTTCATATCTTTAACTTTAATTTGAAAAACAAATTCTAACAATATCTTTTTAAGATCTTTAAGATATTTTCAAATAAATTTTCGAATTATTTAATTAATTATCAGAAAATATAATTAAAATGTTTATTCATTTTTTATTTATAACACAAATTAAAAATTGTATAAAAAAATTTTAACTTTGTTCTAAAAAATTAGCTTCTTTATAATGTTGGTCCAACTTAATTTAAATTTCACATATATTTCAAATTTAGAAATAAAATAATTCTTGCTGTTACATAACGATGCCTTTTTTAAATATAAAAATAAGAAATTTTAACATAATATTATTATAAGCCACACAAACATTATTATAAATTTAGGTAATATATAATATGTGTTACAAAAAAAGGTAATATATAACATCAAATTATATTAATATGTTGATAATTTTTATTGTATAACATAAAATATTTTAGTATTTAAAAAACTCGTACGGTTGTGCGGATCAAAATCTAGTGTTATTTTAATACAAATCAACTTAGATTTTAGTTGAATACACTTCCTTAATTCACCCGACTAAGTAAAGTTTAGTAGAAAAAAGACAACTTAATAGTTTAGTTTAGTGTAATTTGTGTTACAGATTTACAATAGAAGATAACACAAATACTTCAATAACTTTGTCTGAAGATCATAATATTTTCAAGAGCTGAACTTCAAAGACCAGAGGCTCATTCGCGTGGGACAAAAGGCTGCGTCGTGGTCCAAACTGCATCCACAAAGACGTATCGTTTACATTATCTATCTACTTCATTGTTCATAGAGAGGAATAAGTGAAGGAGTAAAAATATGGGTACCTCCTCAGGGATTGGCTTCAGTGTCTCGTTTATGTACCCTACTGATGGAGGTATCAGTGCTCTACGCTTCCCTGGAAATAATGCTGCTACATGTTAGAAACTGAAAATTCATCTAAAGACAAGAATCTTGTTCTTCGTGTTGTTTCATTCTTTTTTTACCTCCAGCTTTCATGCCCACCAATACCTCCTTCAAGCCCTCGATAACCTATTTTGCCAAGTAATTTGTTTGTTAGTACTACAGGCCATGATTTGGTTGCTATTTTATATGTGAAGTTTGAGTTTAAAAGATTAAAGTACGTCATTGCCGTCAAGGAGAAGTTTGACAGGAGCGCTTTCGCCACTGAATTGGTCCACCGTACTGAATCAAGAAACCATAAGAGTTAGGAAAAAAAAAGGGATCAACTGTGAGAGAAATAAGCTACTCAAGCATCTGAAACCTCTCACCTATGAACGAAATATCCATTAGCACGTCGACATACATAGTTTAGTTCAACCAGGTCTCCTTCATGAGCTTCTCGTCCTTCCCCTTCAACAATCTCTGCAAAATTAAATAAAAAAAAACATTTGAAAATATCCATTATAAGTCTCTAGATATTTCAAAGTAACCTTGAATCCTGACGCCACTTGGGAGCTTCAACGTCCTGGTCACTTCAATCACCAAACCAAAAGGAAAAAAAACTAGGATGAGGAACTATCTCCAGGGGGAAACAATCATAATAAATAAATAATTAACTTTCAATCTTCTTCTCTTTCTTATACATGACTTGAATGGCTTTTCAGACCAATGATCAAGCACACTGAACAGAAAGCCATTATGACAAAGACAATTTGGTTTGAATATTCCTCTTTGGTCTGAACAGTATAAATAGCAGACAAGAAAGATTAATAAACACAAAGGTCACGAGAGCATGATAACAGATTTTCCTAAATGCTAGCGTCTACAATTATCACCAGTCAAGTTCCAAATCAAAGAGCCGTTTAATAGCTCAGCGAAAAGGACTATTTTTACCTGACAACTTCAGGTTCCTTCATCTCAGGAACTGGCGCAGCTAAACCAGGAAGATTCACTAGAGTCAAGACCGAACCTAATCCAGCGAGCTGCATAAACATCCTTCTGGGATGATGATGTACGGCAGAAATAGAAAATGATCTACCACGTGTAACGCAGTTCCTAGAGTTTCCCACGCTGCTGCTAATGAAATTCAATCTCCAGCGACATAACTCTCAAATCGAAAGGTAAAACGATAGGTGAAGGTTGAGAAACCAACCTTAATTTCATGGATGACCCGACGAAAAGTTGAGCAATCTCCATAGCCATGGAATCGTCTTCTTCCTTTCAAATTGTGGATAAGAAGAGGCGCCAGATAGTGACGGATTATCTACGGAGCAGTACACCGTAACACTTGTGGGACATGGAAGATTAAGACAACGAGTGTTAAAAGATCATCTAAAAGACTGATAAAAACATTGCTTCTCCTTCACTAAGCAGCTTCGCTTCCTTACAATTAAGAAGACAGAAACCTTAGCTCTTAACTAGCTTCCGTATTGTTAAGACACCGAGACGTTTACCTTCCACACTGAGATCAATCAGTGAAAATCACAAGATTCAGTAGTATACATACAGATGCGAGGAGGTAAACATAAACCAAACCAGAAATAGATTAAAATACAACTTTGTTTTCGTTTTTCTTTTACACAGAATAAACTACAAAATCTTGGGAGTTCAAAAAGATTAAAAAACAAATAAACATGATATATCACTCAGAAAACAAACACAATTTGTCAAACTGTTTGATCAGCTATGCTGTCTCAGGTATCTTCCACCTGAGAATGAAACACAAAGCTCGGAAACGTAGTCGTGATATCCCTGCAGGTATTATGAGAGAGAGATCGGTTATAATCATACGTGAGTTAGAGAGAACTGGGTTAGCCATTTTAGGAACTCACTTGAGATACTGAAGTGTCATGTTCTTGAGAAGCGAAGGATGCCTAAGAACAAGGATCCTCCACTCTTCCTTATCTATCCTCCCGTCATGTTTTGTGTCAGCTTCCTCAAATGTCTGCCACAAACTCAGATATATCACTTTTTACGTCATTTCTCAACTGCTTACATGAGTTGGAAACTAGTACAACGGAACCAGAAATAGTAAGGAAGGAAAAAACACCTTGTCGATTATACTCTCTATGACTTCATCAGACAAATTCATGCCTGACTCAGCAAGTGTAGCCACCACCATTTGCTTCACCTGAACAATGATAAGAAAGTTAGTGGTGGGAATGTTTAAGGGCACAACATATCTTTAAGGTTTTGAATGAGGTGATTGAATATATATGTACAGTTTTACCTCCTGCCTCTCGATGAAACCTTGCTGCTTAAGATCATATAGCTGAAACGAAACTGCAAAATGATATTCCAGGAAACGATTAATGAACTTTTCACGCAAATGAACATCAGATCACCACATTTTGTTAAAAGACCAGAGCCGTACAATCAATCTTGTCGTCTATAGGAGCATTTGGATGAAAGACGGAGAGAGCACGAGCAAACTCCTCAAACCCCAGTATTCCATTATGCTTTGTATCGAACAAATCAAACACCTGTCATTGCATATATCAGCATATCTTTTGTATATAATCTTAGCAAATGGATTACAAACACTTACCCGGTCTGCAAACAAGCTTTCTTTTTTATTTGTCTTGAACAAAGCTAGTTGAAACTCTTCCTGATACAATGACAACAGGGCACGAAACGGATATCAGAAAGACTCTCCAAAAAGAAGTAGCTATACGCTTGAGATGTATAATTCATACATACCTTGTTTATTAGTCCATCATCAATCACAGCACTACTGATTTTCTTAAACAGCTCATAGAGAGCCTCTATTTCACTCACGCTAACTGCACCCCAAACAACTAATTATCAAAACACAGAAGAAAGACTTTGCACCAACTAAAGGAATAAGCGTGAAGCTGAAGAGCATACAAACTGTTTCTCTAGCAAGTAGTTCAGGATCTCCAAGGCCTCCAGACTGTTTATATATCTCGATATCAAAACACCGAAACAAAGAGTTGCATACATGCTTGAAACCGTCTACGCACTGCGTCATGATATCTCTAGTAAATCAAAACTCTCCATGACTGTTAACATAACAAAACAAAAACGTAAGAACTTTCGAATATAACTTTGAAATAAACCAAAAAAAAATAGTATACATATATATATATATATATATGCATATGAACAACAATATATACCTTTTAACCATTTCCAGGCTCGTTAATAAAGGCAAAAAACGCTTTATAAACCTCCAAAAATATCTGCCAACAAAACAAGATTCATCATTTTCAGTTCTTTAGTAAAAATCATTAGCTATAAGATAGTTTAATTATGTAAAACAAAAGCAGAAAAGAGGCATATCCAATACAATCTTAACTTTTTGCATTAATATAAAGTACAAAGACATCATTTCCAAAACTAACCAATGTACTATTCTCTTGTTAACAGTCTTGGAACAAAGCATGGTTTAGGCAATAATCCACACCCCAAATCTAAGAAACAAAACAGCTTAAAAAAAAACTATAATCCTGAGAATCAAAACCTGAATCTAAAAGTGTTTAAGCTAAGTAGAAGCGACTTAAATGAGAAAAAGAAAACGCGATCGAGTTAGCTAGATTCCAAGATTTTCGGATTCAGATAACAATTTAGAGATAGTGGATGAATCTCTTGTTTATATAATTCGAAAATCAGCATAAGGATCTATCCGATAATCTAGAGAATACGAATTTGATTATTAGTTGCTTGCTTCTCAAATCTCAATTTTTTTAAATTCTCATCGCGATTATCCCGGGCGACACGTGAGATAACGAGTACCGACCGTGAAATCGTAGAGAATGGAGAAGTGAGGAGAAAAAAGCCTTACGCCACGGCAGATGAAGAGCCTTCCTTAGGGCGGCTCCGGGCGGTTGAAGCTGACGATTGTTGCGGTGGAAACGCTAAAACAAACGAATAGCTCAACTGGTAAGTGAGAGAAAGGTACACCGAAACAAAGTTTAAGCAAAAAAAAAAAGGCCGACACGATTTTTCTATATTCAGAAAATAAATAAATATACTGTTTTTTTGTCAACTAAATAAATATACAGGAATTAAAAAAAATATTTATTTTTATCAAACGAAATAAACAGATTATTATTTATACTAGATCTGTTTCCCGGGCTACGCCCAGATTGTTTGGGTGATTTTTTTAATAAAAAAGAATATCTAAGATGCGTAAGATTTAAATTTAAAATAATATAGTCCCAGACTAAATCCTAAATTCTCAATGCAGCATAATGAGTTAAGAATTGCGACCTTTTTAAAATTACAATCCAATGATGAAGTGTTTTGAAAGTAAAAAGAAAATCATGTATCTAGAAAACTGAGGGATGGTTTGAGTATTTTTTTAGGCACGTCGATGACTTCTGATCCGTCCTCTGTAATTCTTGATGAGTCCGATCGATTTCTGAAAGTAAAAAGTTGCTGTTGGTGATAAAGCGAGTTCTAGTTTTCATGCGAAGAAATTTTAATTAGTTTTTGCTGCATGATTAAAAACCCTAAAATAATTATACTTCATATGTTTAATATTAAAACTTATTTACCTTGATAAATTTTTGGTATTATGTTAGCGATGATGACAACTTTAAATTTTCTATCCTTCTTGCTTTGCAGGATGCTAAACTCTGTTGCGGGTTTGTTCCATAGCGTGAGCCTAACCATTTCTGAGCCGTTCAGCATTAGACCAATTGTTACTTTTTTTTATTCAATTATGGGTTGTGTGGTCTTGTTTCTTACATCATTCGTATTTGCCCGACCATATCTGCACATAACATATTTTATTGTTAAGGAAAAAAGATTAAAAGCTTTTAATTGAAGGCTTGATGAGTGACATACCCGGTAAGTAGATAGGGTTTGTGGCTAATCGCAGTAGAGATCTGTATTTTTGATGAGAAACTGTATGGTGGAAAGATCGTACCTGTGAAAGTAACATTTGACATTCTCGTCTCTTGGCTGATCTGAATGTAGTACGGAAGTTGTGTTAATTTCCGTTCACGGGAATTATGTACGATCGAGAATCCTGAGAATTCATATATATCTCCTTCGGTTAAAAATCTTGGCTCAGTTGTTTGGTTGTTGTTGTAAAGCCGACCTTCCAATAATTGTCCCTGAATGATAATAAATTGATCTTATCAGATCAAAATATGCCAGACCATTTAGAAATATATATATGTATGTCAAAAATGGTAACTTGGGGCTTATGTTGTGTTCATAACATCTGAAGCCGTAGCATGGTTGGGTATTTCTTGGTTTGTGAATATTTATATCCCAAATATTCTTTACACATACTTTTATAGGACGCACTGAAAACTCTTCTTCAAATTGGTTGATTTTTTTATGGATATTATCCATGGGAAACTGGCCTACAATTTTTTTTAAAAAAAAATTTGAAATTAGGAATTCAATATTTGAAAATTATTGTAGGTTAAAAAGATTAAATACGGAGAAATGGACTTTATGAATTTTTGTATCTTAAGTATGAATTAATTATAAGGGTATATTATGGGTATATGAATTTTTCATCTTAAGTAATTTTTTTAAATGTTGTTACTATTTAATTTCTTTTTAAATATGTATGTGTTAGTATTTTGGGTGTAATAATAGCAGAATGTTAAACAATTAGTTATATATTTTTGTTGGTTATTGGTTGGGTTCTCTGGGTATTTATGTTGTATGAAATAACTTGGATTATTACTTTTGTAATTTTTTAAATATTTTTAAAAGTGGTATATAACTTCTGTTAAAATCATACAATCTAGAAAGGTAGGAAAAAAAGAGTTTGAAACTAAATGCAAATAATAAGCCCAAACCAAAATGACATCAAATAAGAACCGACAGATATCGCAGGCCAAACTAAATGCAAATAATAAACCCAACCAAAATCAAACCGTGTGGATTTTGGTCCAAAAACGAAACCAATTTTCGTAGACCCAAACCAATCTGATGTGGCTGTTTAAAGCCCTACTATTGGCCAATTATAATTGGTAATGTGGACAGGGTGAGAGGGCTTCATTTGACCATTTTAATAGTGTAAATATTTGAAAATTATTGTCGGTTAAAAAAAGATTAAATACGGAGAAATGGACTTTATGAATTTTTTATCTTAAGTATGAATTAATTATCAGGGTATATTATGGGTATATGAATTTTTCATCTTAAGTAGTTTTTTAAATGTTGTTACTATTTAATTTCTTTTTAAATATGTCTGTGTTAGTATTTATGGGTGTAATAATAGCAGAATGTTAAACATTTAGTTATATATATTTGTTGGTTGGTTGGGTTCTCTGGGCATTTATGTTGTATGAAATAATTTGGAATCTTACTTTTTAAAATTTTTTAATATTTTTGAAAGTGGTATATAACTTCTGTTAAAACCATACAATCTAAAAAAGTAAGAAAAAAAAGAATTTGAAACTAAATGCAAATAATAAGCTCAAACCAAAATGACGTCAAATAAAAACCGACAGATATCGCAGGCCCAAACTAAATGCAAATAATAAACCTAACCAAAATCAAACCGTGTGGATTTTGGTACAAAAACGAAATCAATTTTCGCAGACTCAAACCAATCTAATGTGACTGTTTAAAGTCCTACTATTGGCCAATTATAATTGGTGATGTGGACAGGATGAGATCACTTCATTTGCCCCTTTTAATAGTGTAAATATTTGAAAATTATTGTAGGTTAAAAAAAGATTAAATAGGGAGAAATGAACTTTATGAATTTTTTATCTTAAATATGAATTAATTATCAGGGTATATTATGGATATATGAAGTTTTCATCTTAAGTAATTTTTAAATGTTGTTACTATTTAATTTCTTTTTAAATATGTATGTGTTAGTATTTATGGGTGTAATAATAGCAGAATGTTAAACATTTAGTTATATATATTTGTTGGTTGGTTGGGTTCTCTGGGCATTTATGTTGTTTGAAATAATTTGGAATCTTACTTTTTAAAATTTCTTAATATTTTTGAAAGTGGTATATAACTTCTGTTAAAACCATACAATCTAAAAAAGTAAGAAAAAAAAAATTTGAAACTAAATGCAAATAATAAGCTCAAACCAAAATGACATCAAATAAAAACCTACAGATACCGCAGACCCAAACTAAATGCAAATAATAAATCTAACCGAAATCAAACCGTGTGGATTTTGGTCCAAAAACGAAATCAATTTTCGCAGACTCAAACCAATCTAATGTGACTGTTTAAAGTCCTACTATCTAAATATTAAAGAGGAAGTACAAATAGTATATACCCCTTAGTTTTCCACAAAAATTACAACTTTATGCCATTGAAATTAAAACACAGTAGTTTTGATTAATGTCTAATTATTATTTCGTTGGACTGGCGTAAGTTTTTTTTTTCCAGCCCATGAAGAAGAATTTCGTTGGCCTGTTAAATAATATAACTATAGACAAATGCATAGTTTATATGTATTACATGTATAGTTATAGATCAGTACTAAAATAAATAAAAATCAAGTTTAAAAACATGATAAAGTTTTATAACCTATTTTCTTTATTTTTAGATTTCATATAAAAATGTAAAATAGATAATTTAAATCATTTTTGTAACAATTTGGAGTTACGGCATACAATTCAATATACAATAACATTAAAATTAATAAGTGTTTAAATATAATGTAAATTTAAATTAAAAAAAAAAATCAGATTGGATACCTATCTGTTTAAACGGTAACTTCGACTTTAACACTCATACAATAAGAGAAATATATAACATTTCAAAAATATATATATAACACAATACAAAAACATGAAAGTAATTTATGCTATGAATTATAAACTAAAATATAACAAAAGAACCCATTATATGCAATTCTTATATAAAATCATTAAGTTTTTGTGTGTTTTAAATGTTTATATAATTATAAAATAAAATAAAAATTCAAAATACAATAACATTAAAAATATTAAGTGTTTAAATATAATATAAAATTGAATTTAAATTTTCAATTAAAAAAATCAGATTGAATTACATATTGGATACCCATCTTGGATACCCATCTTGGATACCCATCTGTTCAAACGGTAGCTTCGACTTTTAAAACACATACAATAAGAGAAATATATAACAACTCACAAATATATATATAACAGAATACAGAAACATGAAAGTAATTTATGCTAAGAATTATAAACTAAAATCTAACAAATGAATCCATTATATGAAACTATTATATAAAATCATTAAGTTTTTGTGTGTTTAAATGTTTATGTAAGTAGAAAAAGACACATGCGCGGACGCGCGGGTCCAAATCTAGTTGGCCAATTATAATTGGTGATATGGACAGGATGAGAGTGCTTCATTTGCCCATTTTAATAGTGTTAGATTCACTTTCGTAAGTTGCCGTCAAGTGGAGCCAGCCGAGACCATTATGCGCCGTTGTTTCGGTCTCAACTTTTTTTTTTTTTTTAACAAGGTCTCAACTTATTTGTATTGATTTCGCCTGGTTTGGTCTTTGAGTTTAAATTCGGTTTGACTAAATCAAGTTTTTGGTTTGAGTGATCAAATCAATTTAAGATCCAAAAACTGTAGGAATTCTGAAAAATAGCAAAAAATGAAAACAGTTAGTGATCAAACATATACAAAGAACAACAAACACAATGACGGAAAAGCTATCACCAGATGTTCAAATTCACATTTTAACTATGTTTTATGTTCATTATAATATAGGTTTTTTAAATCAGGTCTAGTTTTAATTAGTAGGACCGTTGTTGGCAAAAGACAAAAAGGTGCTTAAGGTACTTCCCTATGTCTTAGAAACTCTATGTTATAACTTTTACTAGTGAAATGATCTCTTGGAACTTCTTGTTGTGTTTCTTATCTCTCTTAACCTCAAACTCAAGTTCAGTTAATCTTTTACATTCATGTTCTCTCTTTGAGTTAAAAGCTATGATCTCTGTTCTTAACTTGAAAGATGCATAGTTAAAAATCCGAAGTCACTACTTCTTAAGAAATATCATTATTTTAAAATTGTTTCATTGAGTTCCATACTTTCTAAACTCACAATAATAATTCTGCCACCAAGCCATCACTCACCAACAGGAATCGCTTTAGAACACCGGGCAGCCCTTAACCACAATCCCTTTCTCTGTAGGACAATGCGCCAAAGGACAATGATCCGTGTTCTCACTCCCCCACCAATCAGGAAAACTTATATTATTGTTCTGAAACGCAAAGTAGATCAGCACTCCCATGATCGCTGTACCAGCATCAAGACCAGCAGAGAGGATGTAGTTATGCCTCGCCCACCACCCTTTGTACCTCCTGAAGATATAGTAGTTAAAAATCACACCAACAATGACCCACGACCAGTAATTCACAGCCTTAGCCTTTGGCATTGCACTAGCAGCTGAGAAGATCAAAGGGACATGAATCTGCTTTATCCACTTCTTCTCTGGAAACCTCCTTGCAAAGAACCAGACCGGGACAGGACCAAGGAAGCCAATGAGGAAGAACCAGTTCATCTCGGAGTAAACACCTTTACTAGTGAACATCCTTGCAGGACCAATGATTCCCCATATGATCGACGCGTTGAAGAACAGTGTGTCCCCAGGGCAAGTCCAGGGGCTACCTTTGGGAAGCTTATCTTGAACACAGATGTTATCTACCGAAGAAAGAAGCCACCATGTGGTCCCAAAACAGACAGATGTAGAAACCATGGTCGCAATAAGCTGAACAAGAAACATAGATCTCGGAGGAATCTTCATGTAATGACCAAGTTTGAAGTCTCCAACGAAAGACAAGGCTTGAGACATACTCACATAACCGTAAGTCTTGAAAGCCACATTGGCTAGTGGCTTCCCCGGGTACAAGTAACCAATGATTAGTTCCGCTATAACGTTAAGACCCATTTGATGGTTTGTAGTGGCTTGGATAACTCCTATAGGTAACGTGAAGGTGAAGGCAACGGCACAAGCGAGTAGAAGTCCCCACCATGGAAGCTGAAGCTGTTTGCTAAATCCTTCACATGCGTAAAGAGCTAACGCAAAGGAAAGAAAGAGAACCGTAACAAACCACCAGTGAGGTACTTCTTTGTAGTTCTTCTTCATCAATCTTGTATGCACATCTCCATACTTGTCCTTTGTTGCTAATGACGACTTTTTCCACATCCCCCAGATAAACCTTCAAGGAAACAACAAAAGAACTGTCATGGAAACTGAGGAAGGTTGATACTCCCTTCGGTTTTTACTACTGACGTTTTAGACAATTTTTTTAGTTCCTAAATAGATGATGTTTTCAATTTTCAGTGTAAAATTTATTAACAATTTATGTTATATAACCAATAGTATTGTATGCAGTAGGCCTGAGTGTTTTTACCCGAAACCGAAATACCTATCTAAACCCGAACCGGAAAAACCGAAACCGAATTCGAACCCTTATACATAAATATTCGAACGGGACTTACGAGCTTAGTACTTTGGAGTTTGGTTATAATCCGAACCGAACCGAAATCCAAACGAGGATCCGAAGATATCCAAAATTAACTAAATATTTTTATATATGTTAAGGGGATTTAGATATTTTAGAATATTCCAAATATTTTGTAGTTTATTTTATATGTTATTTTGATATTTTTTTACTTAATTTAAATAGTTTAACTAATTTTTAGTTAGATTTGTAAATAACTTACATATTTTACAAAATAAATTTGTCAATTTTTAAATTTTAAAAGATAAAATTTTGGACGATTTTAAACATTGGTTACAACTGATTCAAACCAAACCAAACCTGGTAGGAGTCGAACATCCTAATCATCCGGACCGATACCGAATGGGACACCGAACGCTAAGACCTAGTATGCAGTTTACTTTATTATTGATCGAATTATAGTTAGATGAATAATTAGTGATGTTTTGTTTAGAAACTTTTTTAAAATAAATATATTCTTAATCAATGTGATTAATCCTAAAACTGTCATTTATTAAAAATGAAGGAGTCATATGTTAGAGATGCAGAGTACTTACTTTCCATCAAAGAGGGCAACATGAGAAACAGTTGCGGTAAGACTACCGAAGCTGAGTCCATAGAGGAGAGCAAACACAACGCTAAGGTAAAGCTTACTATAGCTTTCGTAAGCGGCAAGATTGATATCAAACATTTTCTGGTTGAGGATACGAGTGGTGTTAAACTTCTGACCAGTGTGATCAAATGTAGTAGATGTAAATAAAGGGAACTTTTTTGCATCATAAGCGTTGCTCCAGTAGAAGATAGGAAGGACAATGTACAAGAAGATGAAGAAACCAGCAAAGAAGTTGGCTATAGCGAAGAATGGTACGGCTAAAGGACTGCCTAAGAAGCCTGCAACTACTGACCAGTCGAGACCAACCGAGCCAATGCCTAGACCATTAAGTCCTGAACCGATCTGTTGAGCTGTCACAGAGCGAGTCCATATCCAGCAGACGAATGAGAGGGATGAGATGGAAGGGAAAATGTAGCCAGGGATGATGTAGTAAAGGAAGCTTAAGAAGAAGACTATTAGGAAGAATCTAAGCCTTGTTTGTTTGCCTTCACAGTTTTCCTCCTTCTCGTGTAAGGCTCTAATCAAATACAGTTTCAGACAAAACTAAACAAATGTTAGATTGCAAGAACAAAGTACGTAGTGTAAGTAATAGAACTGGAGAAGATTAAGGAAACGAACCTAAAGAGAGAGACTTGAACAAGATTTGAAGGCCACCACATGTACGGTGAGTCCACAAGGAACTTTCTGAACATACCCGCCCATCCGTACCCCAGCAGCTTATACAACCAACAAAAACAGACGTAGAATATGTCAACAAAGATTTTTAGAAAAAGTCTGCAATAACTTTTGTTTACATTGATAGATTTTTTTTTTGTTTTCTGTAAATTTTAAAATATTGTTTAATAATCATAAATTGTAAATTTCAAGAAAATATTTTATTGAATTGACAATCAAATAAAATGAACATCAATGAGTTTTTAACATATATGTATTTTTTATATGTGTTATATTTATACCTGATTTTTTTTGTTATTTTTAAGTACTATATGGTAGATATTATTAAAATAAAATTATATAAATCATTCTAATTCTTTTCTTTAATAACTTTGTGAATTTTTTCATAGAGAAAATTTTTAAAAAAATTATCATATATATTTTTGTGAATAATAAAATTAAAATACAAGAAGTTTGATTTCTTTTATTAAAAAATTGTAATGTGTCATTATAAATTAATAAAAATGTAAAAAAAATTATGAGAACTTTGTTCCGTAACATTTATTTCAAGTGTGAGTATTTTTTACCTGAGTGGTTAGCAAAAGCAACATGGCGGCAGCGGGGTTGAGATCCCTGTGGTAAAATGCTTTAACGATGGTTATGATGCTCGTCGCATAAGCTCCTGCGGCTCCGGTATTAGCGAATATAGTGATCAACACATGTTCTTTCATGTTGAACGGTCCAGGATTCAACGAACCGGACCAACTCGTACCGGGTAACCGAAACTTCCTCGTTGGTAGAGTCGTGGCCATGAGCTTTCCTAGTGGGAGAGTGACGATCTGAGCCACGACTGAGGATACCATGAGCGGGTTCGACCGGTAACCAAAGAAGAGGTTCACGAACGCAAGTACAAGGCATGAGGATATTCCTAAGAACCACGTGCGGAATGTCAACACTGGTTGAGATGGATCGTCGGTTATCGGTACGGTTAACCGGACTTCTTCTATTGGACTGTCGTTTTCCTCCTCGCCTTCTTCATCTGCACGTAAACCGGCCAAAAAAACGGTTAATAGGAACCAACCCAAAGTGTTTTAAGAAATTAAATATAGGATTTGAGTGCATATTATGCCATAACCGTAGTGGTAAGAATCAAACCAAACCGAACCAAAATTAGCTGAAACAGAACCGGATTTTATTTACCAGCTATGACGATGTTGGACTCAAACTTCTGCTCCGGGGAATTAGGTTCTGTGACTTTGAGAGAGCTTAGCATTTTCTATCTTCTTCCACAAAACTTTATATGATTCTGACGCCGGCTCCGGTGAGGTGACCGGAGTTCTGGACAACTCGCTGGAAGATAAAGGAGTGTGTAATTTAATTTCACTACTAGATGATTAATATATACACTTTAAACATGGATGATTGTCTTGATTCATTGAACTAAGGCTGTTTCTGCAAACGAATAATAAAGTTTAAAATTTGGTGAAGAAATTGAAATATCTAGTTCGAGTAAAAAGACAGCTAGATTCTGCATTTAGTATCTTAATCATACAGATACGTTAGCCAAACGAATTAAGAGAGTACTATATATAGCATTCAATAATTAACTTTTACCCCAGCTAGAGTCTATAGTTGTGGTGGTTGATCTTGTTTTCACTCTGCAGCTTTGTTTTAAAAGAAATAAAAATAATCACACTTCTATATTGAAAATAAAGTTCCCTATAACTATAAAAGAAAAGAAATATATTTTCACAAAATGTATTTTTTAGTAACAATGCTACCATATGAGTGGTGTTAAACTTCTGACCGGTGTGATCAAATGGAGTAGAGGTAAATAAAGCAAATTTCTTTGCATCATAAGCGTAACTCCAGTAGAAGACAGGAAGGACAATGTACAAGAAGATGGAGAAACCAGCATTTAAGTTGGTTTCTTTATCTTTTTAGAATCATCTTTAAATCTTCATAGAATCACATAAACATTCGCTTTATCACGAAAATGATTATGATCAAAAAAAGTATAAAAAAGTAAATAAATCAGGGTAAAGTTTCACCAACATTGCTGATCAACTGATCCAGAAGGTTAATCGGCGGTTAGTTGACTGGTCCATCATTGATTTGTAGGAGAGAGTATTTTGAAAATATCTGGATCCTGAGAAGTGTGCGAATCAATCTTTTGGAATTCAAAATTAGTTGATGTCTTACTATTTAGCTTTAAAATCTGTTTATGTCTGTCCATCTTAATTTTAACAGCCTTTTATATACCATTTTTATTAAAGAAATTATAATAAATTCTAATTACTCTTTTAACTAGAAAATCAGAAATTCTGATTATTTAGTGATAAAAAAGATTAACTTTTTTTTTATCAAAAAAAAAAAGATTAGTTATTAATTTGTTCCAAACAAGAAAAAAAGCTTAGGTTTTAATCTGAACTCAAAATTGCCCGGGGCAGATATCTTTACACAGAATCAAAGTGATATGTATATTATCAAACAGTTCTAACTTCTAACATTTTCCCTCCCCTTGAAAGAAAGGGAACTGAGAGAAAGGGGAAATGTAGTTTGAAAGCTGAAACAAAACCACAATGTCTTACAAGGACACAATACACAATCATCTTAGGCCTACATGTTTCTTCAATACAACTGTTTGTAGCAAGTATAAGCCACAACCACTGAAGCAGCAGCGAAAAAAACAGCGAGAGCATCATACGTATCTTCTCGCTCCCAGCTCTCCAACCATGTTGACATTGCACAAACCTTACATGTTGAAGAAAATCCCTTGTTACTATTTATTCTGAAGAATGTCTTTTCTGCAGTTTATTTTCCCGGTGTAAGATTCTCAGTGCTGTTTTCACTCTCAAGTTGATTATCTTCAGAGGTCTCCAGAGACAACAGCATTGGTGTTGCTTCTTGACAACACGAGGAGCTGTTCCCATTTTGTTGGCAACAACCATTAGGTTCTGCAACACTTCACCGTCGTTCTTGAGTTTTCTTCTGATGTTCTTCTGATAGACCCATCTCACCTCTAAAAATTAGAAACAAAAATACTGTTTTTACTAAATTACCAAGTGATCTGGAAGCTGTGAGACCAAGAAGTTTTTGAACTTACCTCCATAACCTATCTACAATCTCGCCTTTGTTGATGTGCTGCTCCAGAAGAACAGGTACATCCTCTGGTTGCACATACCCGTACCTTGTGACACAATTGATATAATCATCAAGACTAAAAATATAGTAATGAGTAATTTATATTCCCTTACTCACCAGTGTCCTGTGACTTTCCTGTGGACTTTTGATTGGTAGATGATAACATTCCCAGCGTATTTGTGACCACCTATGTGAGAACATGGACTAACCTGAGACTTTACATTGAAGACCATGAAACTCATGTTCTTCTCTGAATCTACTAACCAACGCCGGGCAATGGGAACATACAAAGACATATGCCCCTTTTAGCAATTCAGGATTTCACAAGCACCTCTTCCACAAATGTGTCCACATCAAAATGAGTCAACCTTCTGCATTTTTTGTTGAAACAAAACTCTCATAAGCAAGTGTGAAGAATAAGAGAAACTAAAACAAACACCTGGACCCTTACCTGTATCTGATCATATCAGGAAAGATAAGTACATCACTACTGGATGTCTCTGTTCCATCATGTCCTTCACATATGGTGAGTCGAGTCTATAGAAAAACATTTAAGGTACAGATATAAAACTAAGAAGCCACACGCTAAGGCCTCATCATAAGACTAAACCATCCATTAACATACATTTCCACTTAAGTTCACCACTGAGGTAAGCATATGAAAAAGAGTAAAACCACTGCACATAAACCTCAAGCAGAACTGTGTGTTCTATGACCCATACAGAAGCATAAAGACACGTTTCTTTTTATGTTGTTACCCATAGATTCTTGCCAAAAATAGGCACTTCAACTAGTTTTCATGATTCAGTGTTCCGAATTAGATTCTTGTCGACGACATGAATTTTAATCAAAAGGAGCTCGGATGACACGTAGTTCTTTTGCACTCAGTAGTAGGAACGGCAAGTAGTTGGTGCTTTTCACATTTGCTTCTCTATACAAATGTAAAACAGTAAAAGAATGGGAGAGGCACAGACAATGGCGGACCTTATGATGTTCTTGTCTTGTTGACCAAATTGTTGTGTTTTTTTTTACTTATTAGTAATCGAACTTTTTTAAGTCTGAACAAGGGTTATAGACCACCATGTTTAGACATCTTATTATTCATTTTATTACTATTGGCCTCCTCTGTACCAGAAAAAGGAAACTAGAGAAAGCTGGAAAATGTCTGAAAAGAGAATCAAACAACAATAAGGAGGCTTTTATGTTGAATGGTATAAGACATACAAGCAAACCTATCTTCTGGCTATGCAGCTTCCTCCTCTCGTCTCTACCAAAAGCAAAGCTGCTTTGCGCAGTTCAGACTCAAAAAAAAACAAAACCACTAAAGTTTACATCCACAGTATTAACTTACACATTTGCCAGATGACTACTAGGCATCATGCAACAGTGTGCTTTAGATTATATGTGCGTACGCTACACAGAGAGACAGTCTCAGTATCTGCGATGAGCCTAGGCTTTCACCTCCTCACCACCAGCAGACCCTCCTGCTTTCTCCTTCTCTACAACCCCTTCTTTCTTCTTCTCCTCCTCTTCCTCTGCTTCATCTGCCGCTTCTGCTAATTTGGTGAGCTCGCTTTGGATCATCCGCTTTATAGATGACTTTCTTGGAGTGAGATCTTCTTTGAACTCCTTAGCTGAAATATGGATGAAACAATGTGTATTTACTTACATAACCAGAATCTGACCGAAAATCACACAAGAAATAAATTAATGAAACCTATCTGTTCATACCAAGTTCTTTGATGATGTCCGTGACTGTAGCCTGCAGAAGAACAACAATGCTCTGATAAGATTATCTAGATACAAAAGATAATTCACAGTTCCTATATATGTATTAGACAAAAAAAAACTCTAATCAGCTTTCAGAAAGAGTAAGATCTTTCAAACAATCATAAGTTTGTTCCGCACCATCTTCATTTTGTTTTTTCCACACATCCCAAGTAGTAAAGTTTGTCGAATAATACTAAAGATTAAGAGAGTCAAACTCACCGTATTAAAGTCTACCCTTTTCAAGATCTCAACGATTGCATTTTTCAATACTTCATCGCTTGGCCCTTTGGTTTTGTCTTTCCCTTTTCCAGCACTTTTCACTTCTGGCATTAGGTACAAACAAAGATACACATTGTGTCAGAAAACATTAGTTGCTGCACTATTGATTAGTTCTGCAAACAGAGTCGTCAAGGAAAAAAAAAACAGGATAATATCCAAACCTGGTTTCTCCTTTGATACAGACTTTGGAGGGGCTGCTGGGGCCTTGGTAACTTTTTCAGACTTCTTCCTCTTAGAGGACGTCTTTGGACTGGAATCACTGTCCTCATCATCATCATCTGTCTTCTTTCGTTTTGCTGATGATCGCTTCTGTGTCACTTTCTTAGGTGGACTGGATTTTGCTGCGACTTGCGTTTTCTTGTTTCTGGCAGCTCTCCCTGCTGATTCTTTCTTCCCAGCTGACAATTTAGAACCACGCTTCTTCTTTGTAGTTTCTTCCTCAGAATGCTCCTCAGATTCCTCCTCGCTTTCAGAAGGCTGAGGTACCTCATCCTCACCATTTGCATTCTCTTCCTCTTCTGCAGTCTCCTCTTCCTCTTCTTCTGCTTCCTTATCCTCTTCAGCCTCATCGTCAGAGTAAGATAAATTCTTCTTGACAGCCTTTTTTCCTTCTTCAGACTTTCTTTGGCTCTGCAAAAACAGTATACATAATATAGTCAGATCTACTTGGACCAGTGATGGACAGCTGCAGATGAGTAGTCTTGAGACTCTATGCTAAGCATTGATGATACCTTTGCTGATCGTTTAGAGGATGAACTCCCAGCTGCAGGCGAGCTTTGCTTGGGAGTTCTCTTGCGTTTTGCTCCTTTACTTGACTGTTCCAACAGAATACTCTTAAGTGAATGGAAGATGAACAATTAAGGTCTAGATTAACAAACCAAAATACCTTATCTTTCTCATTAGCTTGAACGTCACTTTTCACATGAGGTTTCTCCAAAAACTCAATCAGTTTAGTAATAACATCTTCCTGTGTTGAGAAAACATGCAACAATAAGTTAAGACGTATTTTGATTAAACGGGGAGGGGGGTTGAATTATCATAACTTGGTTACAACGAGAGACAGACTCGATGCATATCTTCTATTCAAGCAGGAAAAAAATGAATCTCAGGAACAAGAACTTAGAAATTACTGACCTTTCTTGTTGTAGCCTTGTTAATATGTATGTCAAACAGATCGCAAAACTCCCACAGTTTTTCTTTGTTACATTTCTCAAGCTTTTCTTTTATTTTCTCTTTTCCCTTATCCTGCAAGTACCAAAGACATCATTATATACAAATCAAAGGTATACGTAGCTAGTGTGTGACGTTGCTCACCTCATTTCCATGCCAAACAAAGCCTGAGAAGCCCAATATGTTTGTCTTGATCTGACCAGCCTGTTAAAACATTAAGAATCAGTTCAAACATAAACATGATTAGTCGAGTTAAGGCTAACATAAGAGCTGCAGCAGAAGATTATGGATGTAATTGACAATATAGAATTATGACTATTAGAGTCACAGAATAAGATACTCACCCTCCCTTTCCTCGCAAATAGAATTGTGTGCAGCAACTTTAAAGTTTCTTCCGACGTCTTTCTCGTTACCTTGTAAGCAACTACAGAGAAAAATTCAAGTTATCTTATTTTATTTAAACTATAAAATCTTGCTTCTGACCACCTGAAATTTCAAGTTCAACGAGAAACAATTCAGATAGCATGAACATACCGTTGGGAATATCTTTGAGAAATGCACCTTTCCCCTGTAATATCCAAAAAGATGATTATGAACGCATGTAGCAACGAAATTCTATAACAACTCAGGAATGTACTGGCAAACCTTTTCTATATGGAATTCTTTGGAAGAGTCTGTATCAATCACTGCGACAAGCCTCTCAACAGCTTTCCTCTCACGCACAGGGCGATCAGAGAAAAAAATCTTCGGTTCTGCATCTTTTTTATCTCCCTTCCCACGCTTTTTAGAACCCTTTCTCTCTTCTTTCTCATCTTCCTTATCATCACCGCTCTCAGTTTTTTCATCTTCCTTATCACTAGATCTCTCTTCTTTCTCATTTTCCTTTGCATGTTCACTCTCCACTTTTTCATTGTCATTCTCATCCTTACTTCCTTCTTCTTCATCTTCCACCTTTGCCGCTTCAACTTCCTCTGTTTTATCTTCTTCCTTATCTTTCTCTTCTTCAACCAAATCCTCCTCTTTCTTTTCATCCACAGTCTCAACATTTTCAACCTTTTCAGTCTCTTTGTCTCCATCTACCAGCTTCTCTTCCTCCTCTTTAATCTCTTCTGCATTCCCTTCTTTTGCTCCATTTGCCTTTTCACTCTCATCTTTTACGCTCTCCTCTGATTCTTTCTCATCTTTCTTGTGGTCAGCTTCAGTAATATTTGCCTCTTGAGTCTCTTCCTTTTCATCATCTTTGCCATTGTTTTCCTTCATTACAGTATCTTCCACCGTACCACCTCCAGAAACACCATCACCAGTTTGCTCTTTCTTTCCTTGTGCATCTTCATCCATGTTGGTAGCCTCTACTTGTCCCTCATCTTTAGTGACAGTAACGCCTTCTTCCATTTTTTCAGGCTCAGCATCTATCTCCATTTTCTCTGGTTCAGAAGACTTCTCCTCATCTTTTTTAAGTTCATGTGTCTCCTTACCTCCACCATTCACCTCCTCTTTTTTTCCAGCCACAGCCTCTGATGGCTTCTTAAGAGAAGTAGTCTCTGTTTCTGTTGCCTCAACGGTTGCCTTTGAATCTTCTTCACCCATTGTCAACACTTCTCGTTGTCTACCAAGGACTGCTTGAGAAAATCAGTAAAAAATTATCAAAATTCATGCTCCTTTTTAACAAATTCAAGAACTGAAGCTAACACCCAAAGAGAAATAAAAACAGTAATTCAATCTCTTAAAGAACATGTAGAACGCATTGACACTAAAATTAATCAACAGTACAAGAAACCTAAAGAAAAATTCAATTCAGATTTCAAGGGTGTTCCATAATCATCTCATATTCCTACTACAGATCTGAACAAGAAGAGCAAAACAGGAAATTTAAGTGTGAGATTTTCCAGATTACACAAGATTTTGAAATTCAAGAACAAATCATTATAAAATCAAATCTGAAATCTCAATATGTGACTCACATATGTCTCCTAAGCTTATACACTAAACACAATCCAGACAAAACACAAAGGCATCTCCTTTCTACTTGAATCTCTCGAAATTAGTTAAATTCGTGCATTTATCAGGTAAATTAACATCACAAGATACGAAAAAGACAACAGAAAAACATCGCAAAACATCTAATCCAAGACACTCATGAGAAACCCTAACTAACAAGTACACAACAACACCCTAACCAAAAGAGCATGCGAGTTGAAACAAATATCACGAGACATAGAGTTAACAAAGATCATTACAGCATCCACAGGGTTATTCTAAAGCACAAGACTTTGAAATCTCACCTCACTGTCCCAAGACTCGACACTGAGTTTATTTATTTTTCTTTTGTTCCTTTCGAAACAGAACAAATAGCTTTTTTTTTTCTCATTGATGAAAGTCTTCGGATGCAAAACCAATTTTTAAATAGAGTTAAATGCCACGTCGGATGTTGGAAGAGAGCATTGCGGTCCGGTTTCAGTGTAGTCAACGGTCCAGATTTAATGTTTGATGCATCTCGGGGATCAACGATGGTATTACGTCGGATTTCGATCAACGTGTCAGAACGATTAGCTTCGATGAATTAAATATTATTTTAGTTATATCTTTTACTAACAGTTATAATTATGGAAATAAATTAAGACCAAAAGCTTCCTTACTGAAAAGGTTTTCTTTTAGATTTGTAATATTTCTCAAATATTATCTTCGAAACGGCCTCGGAGGAATTGCATGATGTCCTCACGAAACCTTCTGATCAACACTCCTACAGCCATGTTCGCCACAACATATCCTTTCTCCTGGCAAGGATACATTCGTGGTCTCTGGAACATGCTCTTCTCACCCGCAATGAAGCAGCAGCAGCTATCACTGAGAGTGTTACTCGTGATTCTCGGCACCAGTCGTACATTGCCCGACATGCACCTGTATGGCTTCATCATCTGCTCGCTTTGGAGTCTAAATAAGAAGGCGAATAGGTGAGCCTTTTATCTTCACTGATGTCTATTGACATTGTTTCTTCGATTTTGTTTGTATTTTGCATGTACTATTTTATTCCCCAAACAATCAGTGTTATAAAAAATATCTTTGAATTTAAAGAAACAATGGGAAATTCCATTGCATTTTTGGTAAATTTTCTATGATATACAGTAAGAATCTGATAAATAGTTTTACATATAATAGCTGGTAAAAATTACTATTTTCAATTAGAATTAGGTTAATCATTTACGATAGTTAAGTGTTTAACAAACTTATAACGAACATAGAATAACATCCAAACTAAATTTTATGGTTAGATAGTTAATGTGTCGAACTAGTTTATAACAAACATAGAATCAAATTTAAAATAGAATTTCATACTTTTTCTTTCTTAAATATAATTGAAGTTAAAATATAATAAATGAATGGATTAAAACGAATATTTTTCGTTATTAAATTTATTTTAAATCTTAGTTAAGTAAATTATGTACTAGAACTTAAAAAGCCATTAAACTTTTATTAGTGACTTAAAAAAAATGTTTTTGCTGATTTTGAAAACAACTAAAGAAAAAACTACTCCCTTATTTCCCAATATTTTTAGATTTGTTTGCTCCATAAATATGGATTTCTGTAATTTTAAGATAATTTATATACTTATATGAAAACATAAATGAAAATAGTTGAACTGATTAAATGTCATTGGCTGATAATTATTAGAAAATGTATAAGAAAAATAAATAATAAGTTATTATAAACATTCATTTTATAATATATGTGAACATTTCAAAAAAAACTTTCATTTGAGAACAGAGTTAGTTGTACTAAAATTATACGTTTTTGTTTTTTTTTATTAGCAACCATAATTTTCATTGGGTCAACAAATTACAACATTGGGTCAAGGCCCAAAACTAAAAACACAACATGTGTTTTTGTGAGGAAGATAAAGAAACACGATTTTATTGGCGCTTCATCCTCTGTTGCCACGTGTAAGAGACATACAATTTGAACAATGTTCTGGAACGGCCGTGTTGAAACATCTCCACCGGTGACCGTTGTGTAACATCCATATCTCGTTAATATTGACCCGATCTCAGGCCTCTTCACCTCTGTTGTCTTGCCTTCTTCGTTCATCAGATCCGCATAGCTGGTAAAGAAGTGTGATCCCTCTTCGCTTTTGAACTTCACAAAGATATTGTAACCACCCGACCTAGGATTGACGGTGAAGGTAACCGCGATATTTCTTATATACTAAAACACAAATCGTATGACCAATCAAAACATTACATTTGGCAAATTTGTAGAAAATAATAAAAATAAAAACAATTAAATTATTCTTTTCATTTTTTTCTGCAATTCAACCAACAATTACTATAAAACAATTGATAAATTAAAACACTTTTTTATTCTCTACGTAAAATAAAGAGAAAACAAAACTGTTTTCTTTGCCTCAACCACTACAGCACGATTTCAACTCCCTATATTACATCAACAACACTAGAATCACTCTAATAACAAATTTGTTTACAAAATTATTACAAACAGTTTAATTTCTTTCACAACTATGCTTGTGTCTTCCGTATAATTATCTTTCTTTTTAAGAAAGGCTTTTGATGTTTCTTACTTTAACAAAGTTTTTGAAGTTGCAGAAACAATCAATATTGTGTTCAACACGATTCTGCAAAAAAAGAAGCGAAATTTATAGATAACTTCTGAAAATTCAATAGTGTACTTTGATTAGTGGTGCAGCTGAGTTCCTATAATTGTTATTTAGCAAATGAGTAAGTGATAAGTTTTTGACTCTGAGCATTTAATAATCAATTGTTATGCAATTTTGAGTTTCTGTTAGATTATTTTTTTGCAGAGGAGTATCATTTTTATACGTCTTCACGTAACGAGATTATTTTTTTGCAGAGGAGTATCATTTTTATACGTCTTCACGTAACGAGTTTTTTCCTCTAATCAAAGCTGATGGACTGAACCTTAGGTCTGTGTTTCAGATTGATTGTAACAAAGAAGAATGGGACGATGAGAAGAAGAAGCTTCAAACTTACAAAGAGATTGTCTGCATAAACCAAACTTGATTCTAGGATGATGATTGAAGAAGAATGGAAAAGAAGGGAGATTCCAAGATACCAGAGATTCTTATTCTTCATATTTTGACTATCAGGTTAGATGCATATAACAAAATATTAATCACTAATTTATCTTTTTCAAATTGTTAATAATGAATTTGTGTAAGCCTCCAATAACTATTATTAAATGTATTTAATATAAAAACATCACAGGTTTCATATATATAATGTGTATTCTTGAGGAAATTTTGAATCAGGTTAAAAATAAAGTAAAAGAAGTTATTAGTTAAATATCTTCGTTAAATAAAACAAAATATGTTCATTAATTATTCGTATACTATCTCATATATTGATCAACCAAGTATAATATATCAATTGGCCAATATTTATTTAACTATATTTTACTAATAGATAATACTAAAATGTCATGTTATCATCGATTATTTTCTTCTAATTTAAAACTAAATTTCTTCTGATTATTCGAATTTACCTTTATATAAAACAAAAAAAAGATATTAATTTATGTAACAACATAGTTAAGTAGAACTAAAAATAAGTTTTTGTTATTAATCATGGATAACAAAACATTTTAATCTTATTAAACACAATGAAAGGTACTCCGTAGCACATGACCATACTAGTTACTCTCTACAACAAGAAATGTTCCACCAAGAAGATGAAGAAAAGGGATGAATATAAAAGCCGGTGAGACGCCTTTAACAGAGATCAACAAAATCTTCAATCAGTCTTTATCTAGGAAAATATAAACAAACAAAACAGAGACTGAACTTTATTAATTCAACTTCAATCGGAATAAAAGAAAGAGATTCATGAAACTCAATCAGATTGAGTTGAAACTACTTCAAAATCGATCATATAAATGACCGAATATTTACAAAACAAAAAGAGATCTCTTCTCCTTTGGAAAATTACTCTCTTGTGAAAGATTAAGATGTGTGAACAAGAGAGAATTTTCTCTTTCTATAGAGAGGAGAGATAAATGTGATTTTCTTCCATTACGTTTTTTGTCTTAAATGGTATATTTTTGTGTGTTGACACATATTAAGAAAAAATATTTGAGGAATTCGGTAGAAGCTACCACATGTCATATTAATTTATCAGTTTTACAATATGAAACGATATGCTTCTCGTGTTTTAATTTTACTTAATTTACCCACTAGTATAAATGTCTTGTTCAATCAGTTTCATATGACATTGATATTTACCCATTAATATAGATGTCTTGTACAATCCGTTTCATATAACTTTGTTATACCTATTGTAATTAATAAGTAGCCTCCAAAATGAAAATTTCTAATACACATTTACTTTTACTTTTTTCAGTCAATAAAATTGTCTACATATATACCTATTGTAATTAATAAATAGCCTGCAAAATGTAAATTTCTGATACAATTTTACTTTTACTTTTTTCAGTCAGTAAAATTATCTTCATATTATTGTATTCACATAGACTTACTGATCTCTGAACATGTAATGCACAAAAGTTGTTTTAAAAGACAATCCATTAGGAACCCTTCTCATAACCCTTCTGTATGAAGTTGCATTGAGACCATGAAACTCTATCCCAATTGACAGCTTAACTAGGAACCTTATTCCATAATTAGAAATTTGTCTTTGTAGACTTGATGTTAATTAACCCTTCGTTACTATCCCTCATTCCATTCATTGTCCACTTTGTACATGCCTTCAGCTTATCAATAGGAATTAGAGATATAGATTAACAATTTGAACTCAACAATCGCGAAACCTCTCAAAAGCAGATGCAATAGATCATGTAAGCTCTCCTTTGATGGCGGAAGCGCTCACTCTCCTCAAGGCCATCGAAGCTCTAATCAATTCCGGAACCTCGACAATAACCATTTTCTCTGACTGGCAAACGCTCACCAGAGCTATTTCTACTAAAAGTCAGATCAAAGAGATTTACAGTGTCCTCAACGATATTGATCGTCTCTCTTCTAACTTTGTTTCTTTCAATGTTCAGTACATCTAACGTTCTCATAACAGAGAGACTGACTTTCTAGCAATACATGTCCTTAAGGCCCGTTTGAATTCTCTTTCATTTGCTACCTAATGTAGGGCCTTGGCCCAGTACTTTCTTTCGTTTAATATAATCTCCGTTGCTCAAAAAAAGATTAACAATTTGAAACAGATGTGCATTCATGAATATTAGAATCATGTTGATATTTGCATTGCATTATTAGTAGTAATAGAAGTTAATCCTTAGCATGTAATATTTGATGTATATAGTATTGCATTTTGTGTTCCAAAAAGAAATTGCACTAACATATGATCACTGATGGTTTACGAGTCCAAGCATCTGATATTCTTTAAAATTACATAGAATCACATAAACATTCGCTTTATGTGATTGAATCAAGTACATAGAATCACATAACATTCACCTTATACTGAATCAAGTATATGAATTCTCATGTAATTCAAATTATTTTACCTAAATCTATATAGAATCACATAAACATTTGCTTCACTCTCGTTTATCACGAAAGTAATTTTGACTCAAAAAGTAGAAAAAAAGTAAACAAATCAGGATAAAATTTTACCTACATTGCTGACCAGCTGATCCTGAAGGTTAATCAGCGGTTGGTTGACTGGTTCGACGGCGGCGGCTCCGGCTACATCATTGTTCATCGAGCATAAGAGTTAGTGATTTGTAGGAGAGAGTGATTTAAAAATATTTGGATCTTGAGAAATAATCAATTTAATCTTTTGGAATTCGAATTAATTGGTGGCTTACTATTTAGCTTTAAAACTTGTTTAGGTCAGTCCATCTTAATTTTAACAGGTTTCTAGTATGCTGTTTTTATTAAAGAATTATTATAAATTCTAATTACTCTTTTAATTAGAAAATCAGAAAGTTTGATTATTTAGTGACTCAAAAAAACTTAGTTATTAATTTGTGGTTAAAAAATCTTAGTTTAACTCTTAACATTTTCCATGTGCTAAAAAAAAGCTTAGTTTAACTCTTAACATTTTCCCTCCCCTTGAGAGGAAGGAGAAATGTAGTTTGAAAGCTGAACCAAAAGCACAATGTATTACAAGGACACAATACACAATCATCTTAGACCTACATGTTTCTTCATTACAACTGTTTGTAGCAAGTATAAGCCACAACCACTAAAGCAGCATCGCAAACAACAGCGAGAGTGGCATTTGTATCTTCTCTTACCATGTTGTTATTGCGGAAACCTTAAATGTTTAAGAAGATCCTTTGTTTCTATTTATCCTGAAGAAAGTCTTTTCGCAGTTTTTCTTCCCGGTGTAAGCTTCTCAGTGTTGTTTTCACTTTCAAGTTGATTATCTTCAGAGGTCTCTAGAGAAAAGAGCAGAGTTGTTTCTTTACAACACGAGGAGCTGTTCCCATTTTGTTGGCAACAACCATTAGGTTCTGCAGCTCTTAACCGTCGTTCTTGAGTTTTCTTCTGGTCTTCTTCTGATAAACCCATCTCACCTCTAAAAATCAGAAACAAAAATCTTTTTTTTTTACTAATTACCAAGTGATTTGTAACTGTGAGGCCAAGAAGTTTTGAACTTACCTCCATAGACTATCTAAATCTAGGAGAACAGGTACATCCTCAGTTTGCACATACCCATACCTTGACACAAGTGATATAATCATCAAGCCGATTATTCTATAACAAACCCATTGAGAATTCTCTTACTCACCAATGTCATGTGACTTTCCTGTGGACTTTTGATTGGTAGATAAAAACATTACCAGCGTATTTGTGACCACCTATGTGAGAACATGGACTAATTAACTGACATTTTACCTTGAAACCCATGAAACTCAAGCTCTTTTCTGAATCTACCAACCAACGCTGGCCCACAAACTCCACAACGTCTGTCTCGGGATCCATGGGAGAAAACAAAGACGTATGTGCCTTTTAGTAATTCAGGATGCCATTCACCATCCTTCACAAACGCCTCTTCCACAAATGTGTACACATCGAAATGAGTCAACCTTCTGCATTTTTTGTTGAAATGAAAACTCTCATAAGCAAATGTTGAAGAATAAGAGAAACTGAAACCTATACTTGGACTCTATCTGTATCTGATCATATCATGAAAGATAAGTACATCACCGTTGGATGTCTCTGTTCCATCATGTCCCTCACATATTGTGAGTCGAGTCTACAAATAGTCGAGTAACGTCCCTCATTATCTCCTTCCAATCCATCTAGATGATTCATCTAAATGGTCCATCCAGATTTTTTTGATTGTTTGTTTGTCCATCCAGATAGTACATCTAGATAGATAATCTAGATGAACTCATGTTTGTTTCTCTATTTTTCATTTCCATACAAATGAGTTTAATAAAGAAAATTACCAAAATATCTTTGTTTTGATTTAATCATATGTATGATATTTATTTTAACTATATTAACTTTTATAATTTTGGCGGGAAAACACGTTTTTGCAGTTTTGGCAGAAAAAGCGTTTTTACGTTTTGGCAGAAAACACATTTTTGCGATTCTGGCGGGAAAACGCGTTTTTGCTGTTTTGAAAAGAAAACGTGTTTTTGCGGTTTTGACAGGAAAATGTATTTTTACGATTTTGACGGGAAAATGCGTTTTTGCGGTTTTGATGGTAAAACACGTTTGCGATTTGACGGGAAAATGGATATTTGCGGTTTTGACGAAATAACGCGTTTTTGCGGTTTTGATGGAAAAATGTGTTTTTGCGGTTTTGATGGGAAAACATATTTTGCAGTTTTGACAGGAAAACACGTTTTTTATGTTTTGGTGGGAAAGCGCGTTTTTCAGCTTTTGGCGAGTAAAACACATTTTTATGACTATGGCGGGAAAACTCGTTTTTGTGGTTTTTGACAAAAAAACATATTTTTTATTTTGAAGAGAAAACATGTTTTAGCGATTTTGGCGAGAAAATTTGTTTTTACAAACAGGCCCTTAGGCACAAAGATAAAACTAAGAAGTCACACGCTAAGTCCCCATCATAAGACTATGCAAACCATTTCCACTTAAGTTCAACACTGACATAGTAAGCACATGACAAAATAGCAAAACCACTGTACATATAAATACGCGTTCTTTTGCGTTGTTTCCCATAGATTCTTGCCAAAATAGACACTTAATTAACCATTGCCCAAAAAAAAAAACACTTAATTAACCTAACCATGACAAAGCATTATTTGTGCTTTAGGCGAGATCTAAGCATTGAAGAGTATTGATATTTTATTTTATATACAAGTATTTTGTGTCTAATGATAAATTATAAAAATTAGATATACAAAAACAGAAATTAGACAAATTTATAAATTTATAGAAATACTTCACCAAGTTCCGGACACAACCGGCTCCGTAACCGGTAAAAGTTTTTTACTCTTGAGATGTCGACGACATGAAGTTTAATCAAAGGAAGCTAGGTGACACGTAGTTCTCTCGTACTCAATAGTAGGAACGGCAAGTAGTTGATGCTTTTTGATATTTACTTCTCCGTGTCAAGATTCAGAAAGAAGGGAGAGAGAGAGACACAGGCAGTGGCGGATCTTACCTTCCTGTTTAGATGTTCTTGTCTTGTTAACCAATTTGTTCTGTAGTTTATAGCTTTCCATGTTTAGCTTGGAGTATTGCTTGTAACATGTTATTCATAATCTGAGTTACAAAAAGTACTTTATTTGTCACAGCTGCAATTTTTAATTATTTTTATATCTTTATGCATATCTTTCTCAACATCCAGATACCAACATGAAAACAGCAGGGAATCAAGATATCATATTATTCATTTATTACCATTGGTCTCCTCTCTATCTGCAAGAGAGCCTCACCAATCAAAAGACAAATCCAAGGAGGCTTTTATGTTAAATGGGTATTAGACATACAAGCAACCTATTCTTTAGCTATGCAGCTTCTTCCTCTCGTCTCTACCAAACTCAAACACAACAACAAAAGATTACATCCACAGTTTTTAACTTACACATTTGCCACAATGACTACTAGGCCTCAGGCTACAGTGCCTGCGACTCAGTAAGTGATGTGAACAGAAAGGAGTTTAGGCTTTCACCTCCTCACCAGCAGCAGACCGCCCTGCTTTCTCCTCTACATCCTCTTCTTTCTTCTCCTTCTCTACATCCTCTTCTTTCTTCTCCTCCTCTACATCATCTTCTTTCTTCTCCTTCTCTATACCCTCTTTTTTTTTCTCCTTCTCTACATCCGCTTCTTTCTTCTCCTTCTCTACATCCTCTTCTTTCTTCTCCTCCTCTTCCTCTGCTTCATCTACCGTTTCTGCTAATTTGGTGAGCTCGCTTTGGATCATCCGCTTTATAGATGACTTTCTTGGAGTGAGATCTTCTTTGAACTCCTTAGCTGAAATATGGGTGAAACAATACGTTTTACATACATAACTAGAATCTAAACAGAAGTCACTGAAGAAAGAAAATAAAGAAACCAATCTGTACATACCAAGTTCTTTGATGATGTCCTTGAATGTAGCCTGCAGAAGAACAACAATGCTCTAGTAAGGTCATCTAAATATAAAAAGATAATTCACAGCTTATCTTATACAACAAACTCTAATCAGCTTTCATAAAATGCAGGATCTTTCATATAACCAATAAGTTTGTTCAGCAGAATCTCATTAACTCACCGTATTAAAGTCGACCCTTTTCAAGATCTCAACAATTGCATTTTTCAGCACTTTTTCGCTTGGCCCTTTGGTTTTATCCTTCCCTTTTCCAGCACTCTTCACTACTGGCATTAGGTACAAACACAGAAAACATTAGTGGCTGTAATATTGCTTTAGCTTCTGCAAACAGAGTCGTCAAGGGAAGAACAACAGGATAATATTCAAACCTGGTTTCTCCTTTGATGCAGACTTTGAAGGGGCTGCTGAAGCCTTGGTAACTTTTTCAGACTTCTTCCTCTTAGAAGACGCCTTTGGACTTGTATCACTATCATCATCATCATCTGTCTTCTTTCGTTTTGCTGATGATCGCTTCTGTGTGACTTTTTCAGGTGGACTGGATTTTGCAGCGACTGGCGCTTTCTTGTGTCTGGCAGCTCTCCCTGCTGATTCTTTCTTCCCAGCTGACAATTTAGAACCACGCTTCTTCTTTGTCGTTTCTTCCTCAGATTCCTCGCTTTCAGAAGGCTGAGGTGCCTCAATCTCATCCTCAGATTTATCAGGAATGCCATTTTCATTCTCTTCCTCTTCTGCAGCCTCCTCCTTCTCTTGTTTTTCTTCTTCTTCTTCCTTCTCCTCTTCAGACTCATCATCAGAATAAGATAAACTCTTCTTGACAGCCTTTTTCCCTTCTTCAGACTTTCGTTGGCTCTGCAAAAGCAGTATACATAATATTATCAGATATATTTGGACCAGTGATTGACATCTTCAGATAAGTAGTAATGAGACTCTATGCTAAGCATTGATGATACCTTTGCTGATCGTTTAGAGGATGAACTCCCAGCTGCAGGTGAGCTTTGCTTTGGAGTTCTCTTGCGTTTTGCTCCCTTGCTTGACTGTTTCAACGAAACATTATAAGTGAATGAAAGATGAACAACTAAGTTGTAAATAAACAACCTTGTCAACACCAAAATACCTTATCTTTCTCATTAGCTGGAACGTCACTTTTCACATGAGGTTTCTTCAAAAACTCAATCAGCTTTGTAATAATATCTTCCTGTGCAGAGAAAACATGCTACAATAAGTTAGCCGTATCATAAACTTGGTTACAACTCGAAATGGCTGAACAAGAGACAAGAGATTATCTATAAAACCTACACATGATGTTTATCTATTAAAGCAGGAAATAAATGAATCTACAAGAATTTAGAAATTGATAGCCCATACAGACCTTCTTTGTTGTAGCCTTGGTAATATGTATGTCAAACAAATCGCAAAACTCCCACAGTTTTTCTTTGTTACATTTGTCAAGCTTTTCTTTTATTTTTTCTTCTGCCTTTTCCTGCAAATAACAAAGACACCATTAATATACAACATTGAAGGTATACCTTAATAATGTGTGACTGCGTACCTTATTTCCATGCCAAACAAAGCCTGAGAAGCCTAATATGTTTGTCTTGATCTCAGCAGCCTGTTTAAACATTAAGAATCAATCATACATGATTAGTAGACTTGAGGGTAACATAAGAGCTGCAGAACTTGAGTCCAAACCACAGGTAAAAAACCCACAAGAGTAAGCATGTGATTGAAAATTTAGAAATATGACTCGGGGTAACAAAATAATACACTCACCTTCCCTCTCCTCGCAAATAGAATTGTGTGCAACAACCGTAAAGTTTCTTCCGACTTCTTCCTCGTTACCTTGTAAGCAACTACAGAGAAACATTAAAGATCAGTTAAACTACAAATTCGATGAACAAAAACATAATCAATAAAAGGAAGTTTAAATGTTTCTAGGGATTTTAAAATTTTGGTTAGCAGGAATATAACGAGAAAACACATTCATTTGACGATTCAAAATATCATGAACATACCGTTGGGAATATCTTTGAGATATGCACCTTGCCCCTGTAATATCCAAAAAGATGATTATGAACACATGTAGCAACGAAGTTCTATAACAACTCAGGAATGTACTGGCAAAACCTTTTCAATATGGAATTCTTTGGAAGAATCTGTATCAATCACAGCGACAAGCCTCTCAACAGATTTTCTTTCACGCACAGGGCGATCAGAGAAAAATATCTTCGGTTCTCCTGCATCCTTTTTCTCTCCCTTGCCACGCTTTTTAGAACCCTTGCTCTCTTTTTTCTCTTCTTCCTTATCATCACCGCTCTCAGTTTTTTCATCTTCCTTATCAGATCTCTCTTCTTTCTCATCTTCCTTTGCTTGTTCGCTCTCCACTTTTTCATTATCATTCTCATCCTTACTTTTTTCATCTTCTTCCTTATCTTCCTCTTCTTCAACCAAATCCTCCTCGTTCTGCTCCTTTGCATTTTCCTCCTTTTTCTTTTCATCCACAGTCTCAACATTTTCAATCTTTTCAGTCCCTTTGTCTCCACCTACCAGCTTCTCTTCCTCTTTGATGTCATCTGTCTTCCCATCTTCTGTTCCATTAGCTTTTCCACCTTCATCTTTTACACCCTTCTCTGATTCTTTCCCATCTTTCTTGTGGTCAGCTTCAGTAACATTTTCCGCTTGAGTCTCTTCCTTATTATCATCTTTGCCATTGGTTTCCTTCATTACAGTATCTTCCACCGTATCACCTCTAGAAACACCTTCAGCAGTCTGCTCTTTCTTTCCTTCTGCATCTACATCCATCTTTGACTGATCCTCATCTTTGGTCTCACCATCTATCTCCATTTTCTCTGGTTCAGCCTTCTCCTCCTCATCTTTCTTAACTTCTTGTGTCTCCTTACCTCCAGTATTCACATCCTCCTTTTTTCCTGCCACAGCCTCTGATGTCTTTTCAAGAGAAGCTGTCTCTGTTGCTGTTGGCTCAACGGTTGCCTTTGAATCTTCTTCACCCATTGTTAACACTTCTCGTTGTCTATCAAGGGCTGCTTGAGAAAATCAGTAAAAAAAGTTATCAAAACCCATGCTTCTTACCAAAAGAGTAGCAAAAAAAAAAAAAAAAAACAGTAACTCAACCTGACAAAGAACATGAAGAACACATTGACACTAAAATTAGTCAACAGTACAAGAAACCTTAAAAAAATTCACTTCAGATCTCAAGGGTGTTCCATAATCATTTTATATTCTTACTTTAGATCTGAACAAGAAGAGCAAAATTGAAAATCTAAGTCGAGATTTCCAGATTAAGAAATCAAATCTGAAATCTCAAAAAGATTCATCCTTTATCCTAACTTTCTATGAATTATGCAGGAAAACAAAGATCAAAATGGATTAATGAACGAAACTCACAGCAAATCTCTTAAGCTTACAACACACAAAGGCTTCTCCTTTCTACTTGAATCTCTCAAAATTATTCAAATTTGTGCAATTATACTAAATATTCATAGAACCAGACAAGGAAAAAAAAAAAGAGAAAAGATTATCCAAACATCGAGATTCTCAGATCAAAGAAGCACATTAGAAACCCTAACTTCTCATCTCAGCATTAATAAACACAACAAGACCTAACCACAAGAGCATGCGAGTTCAAAACGAAGTACGAATCATATAGTTTAAAAAGATCATTACAGGAATCTCACCTCACTGTCCCAAGACTCGACACTCAGTTTTTCTTTTCTTTTCTTACTTTTTGTGTTCCTTTCGAAACAGGACAAATAGCTTTTTTTTCTGTTTGATGAAAGTCTTCGGACGCAAAACCAATTTTTAAATAGAGTTAAATGCCACGTCAGATGTTGGAAGGGAGCATCGCGGTCCATTTCCAGTGTAGTCAACGGCCAAGATTTAATATTTGATGCATCTCGCGGATCGACGACGGTATCACTGGTCTTACATTCGAACCACGTGGCGAACGATTAGGCTTCGATGAAGAAATATTCTTGTAGTTTTTATCTTTAACATCTATCAACAATGGAAATAAATTGGGACCAAAAGCTTCCTTACTAAAAAAGATTTTCTTTAGATTTACAATTGTCTTTGAATTTAAAGAAACCATGGGAAAAGTCCATTGCATTTTTGGTAAAATAATTTATTTATTATATGCAGTAGAAATTCGATAAATACTTAAACGATAATGGCTGATAAAATTACTGAATTGCAATTATAATTTGGTTAATCATTTACGGAATTTAAAGTTTTTAACTAATTTATAACAAACATAAAATAATATCCGTACTAAATTTTATGGTTAGATAGTTAATATCGAACTAAATTATCACGAACTTAGAATAAAACTAAAAATGAAATTTTATGCTTTTTCTTTCTAAAATAAAAGTGTAGTTACTATAATTAATGAATGGAAAAAAAAAACAAATATCTTTTTCGATATAGATATATTATGAATTATAATAAATTTATTTTAACTCTTAGTTAAGTAAATTAAATAGTATGATCATTTTCCTCTGGTTCAGCTAATTTTGAAACAATTACAGGGGAAAAAAATTCTTGTCTCAAATTGTGTTACATTTAAGTTAACCAAACAATCCTATTTAAGTTATATCATTCCTATGAAACTTCTTTGTTATAAAACAGATAATAACTCAATTATACTCCTACTTTTTAATGATGCATTTTTGTGTGTTTGTACATATTAAAAAGTATATCTGAAAGATCCATAAAATTACCAAATATTATTATATTAATAGGAAATGTAGAGAACAAAAAAAAATGTTACAAGAACAAAATCATTTTACGGCCAAATATGTTAAGTACATGCTCATATGATCAAGTGACTATGGTGATGAATATTTGACGTAGTTTATCACCTATACCTGAAAATGTTAAATTCTGATTTGCAACATGGATTAGATGAACACTCTCAAATTTTCAGTGGTGATTTTGGTGACAGACTGTAATCAATTGATAAAGGTGATGTCGACACTTAAGAATGACCAGTTTTTATTATCACGTAGATAGATTTCGACAATGTATAAAGACCAGAAAATTCAATAGAATACAAGTTTATATATGGTTCTTGCAATTCTTGTTCCACTGTGTTGTATATTGATTATGT
Organism: Eruca vesicaria subsp. sativa; assembly: GCA_932364175.1. NCBI lineage: Eukaryota > Viridiplantae > Streptophyta > Magnoliopsida > Brassicales > Brassicaceae > Eruca > Eruca vesicaria. The sequence continues at coordinate 121,833 of CAKOAT010130710.1, forward strand.
TCATCCACTTTAACTATCAAATTGGTAGTTTATGTTAAATAGTATTGGTTTGTTCATCCAGTTTAGGAAGACCATTTGGGAAGGTAAAGACACATCGTGCACAGTTCGTAGGAACGATTTTGGTATGACAAACTGCACAGAAGAGATGCGAAAATATGTCTTTGGTGTAGTAACATATTGATGTTTCTTACTTGTTTAACAAAAAAAAAGCATTAACACATTTTTGAAAGACAACACTTACAAATATATACATATATATACATATAGTTTAAAAATAAAGCTTTTTGTATGAAAAGATTAATCATATAAAACAATGCCTCACTACTAAGTACTAACCTAAGAAGAAATCCAAAACTGTTTGCTTCATGTATCTCCTAAGGACCTATTCTATTCTCCCAATGTTATGTGGATAAAGGTAAGATGAATGGATCAAGGACGGGATGTCACAATTTTGAGTCTTGTTATGGAATTCTCTCGAGCAATACTGATGGATATCGTAGTAAGATGACATGGGAGTAGCATGAACAAACCTGAAACCGTCTCCATTTGGGTGAGTTTGGTTGATGAAGAGTTGTTGATTACGTTCGTTGGAATCATGTCCATCATAGGAGATTCCAACACCGAGATTGAGGCTGATGGTGTATGGTAGACTTTAAAGTGGGAACATCGTGATTGTGTTTGCCTTCATATATTGTTTATTACAGTTTTTGTATCATGCGATGCCCTCTCCACGTGTTTTCTCACTGGGCATCCAGCAGTTGTGCACTTGTAATAACTCCTACAAAATGACCAAGAGGATCAACACTCTATGCACAAACCAAATAACTAGCACTTGAAGACAAAGACTTAATTGTTCAACTATCATCTTGACCTGCAAGTTTTGCTTGTGTATGTTCATTAAAACAGTAAGAGAGGACTTTGTTGGTGTGGATCATTTGAACGAACCTGGGATTTGGGTTACCCCTGAAGATTTTCTGACCATAGTTACACCACGATCACCACCTATAACCATCATAAAGTATGTCTACCTCACTTAGAGTCTGAACAATAACATGTGGCTCCCGGATAGGTTTCACAAGTGGAGTTACTTCCATGGTCCCCTCCAACCTCCTGCACAAAATTATAAAAAGTTTTTAATCATACATGTCAATTCAAGCAAGCACCTAAACCCTCTCTTACATTGTAATACCTCTGTTTTGCAAATGGATCATTGTCCTACGGGTCATCTTTATTTCTATCTGACACTAGAACTACTCTGCCGTCTTCAGTAGGTGCTTCAGGGTTACCAATTTTCTCAATGGCTTGAGGCAAGGTGTAGATGCTCTTCTCTTCTAATACAAGCGTACCAGGACCAGCAAAGTTTCGGCGACCAGATTGAGGTTTAGGATGGTCATGTGTACCCTTGTAAATAATATCAGTGATCTGCTCAGCATGAGAACTTTCCAATAATTTCTTCACTTCATAGTTTGGATGTGTGCATTTATAATAACTCCATGGAAACTCACTCTCTTTGACATGCTTTTGACCGTACTTCCTCTAGTTGAAACCAAAATATAGTGGACTCAAGTCAATGACTAGGTGTAGCTTCATGTTTTTATCTTCGTTAAGGTGACACGAACTAGGACAAGATGATGACGACCACATCATCCCAAATATAGATTCAACAACAGAAAGCCTTTATCCTCTAACTCATCAATTGTTTTCATTCCATCAATTGGAGCATGGGCCAAACCTCTAGCTTTTGAACAGCCTAATACTCCTTCAACGCCATAAACATCATTGGGTTTTGACCCGCAGTATCTAAACAATTTACTTGATTCCTTCTGGCCAACACTAACTGATGAAACTGGGAAAACCCAGAAGAAGAGAGATCAACAAACTACTGTAAGAGAGTTTCTATGTATCTCGGTTCAAAAAATCCCCGTTTCGGAACTTAAGAACGATAGAACTCTAAGGTTTCCATGGGATTTCATAATGAATTATGCTACCCGAAACCTATATCGAGCGGCCAAATTTTACTTTCCGACTTGATGGAACTTCTCAGGTAATCATCCCTTTTCATGTACTAAGTTTAGGACCAGAGAATAGGAAATAGTATATCATATGACAGTTTCATCGTTGCTCTCTTCCTCCTGGAGGCTTAATCCATGATGTAGTGAATAGGTTGTGGGGAAGAACTTGCAGAATAGGATGTCGTAAGATAAGTGAGACGTCTTATATGTTTTACATTTCCCATGAATCAACTCGACAATGGGTAGTTCAGAGAGGTGTATGACATGTTGATGACTGCTTGTTACTCGTTTCGCCTTAAAAACCAGTGAACTCTCTCAAAGTTCATGAAGTATGTACTATCCCGGTATGTGTAAACCTTAAAAATGTACCAGAATGTTGCTACTCAAGATTAGGTATCAGTGATGTAGCATCTGGACTTGGTGAGCCAATGTAAACGCATAAACCTCACCTTGATCTGACTAGCTTGGGCGAAACAAATTTGTTAGTTGAAGTTGAACTTGATAGGCCCTTCCCAAACAAAATGCCTTAGATGATAGGCAAGGTAATATATTTTTGGTGGATGTTGAGTACACATGGATTCCAAGTGTATGTGGCAGATGTAGACACTTAGGACACAAAGGAAAAAGATGTATCCTCCCAGTTGTTGAAACGAGCGTGGAAAAATCAAAGCAAGATCTGTCAAATGAATATTTGAAAGTTGAAAGAGAAAAGGAACAAACTTAGTTCAATATTGCACTAGACATATGGTGCTATAAGAAGAAAATTCAGAAGTTAGTTTGGTTTCAGCTGAAAAAGCACCAGGTGAGGCTAGTGTCTAAATTTTAGAACCCACTATTAAACCAGAGTTTGAAGAGATGCAAACATAAGAGGGTGTTGAATCGAATGATCTTTCAACCCCAACAAATTTTCCCACTTACTCTAAAGTAACAATAGCTACTACCTCCAACTTTCAGTCTACTTCATCACCATTAGCAGATACTTTATCTGTTTTAGTTTAGAATTTGATTATGGAAGGAACTCCATCACCTATTATTTGTTTCAGAGACCAATTTGGTTTCAGGAAATAATTCATTGAGTTTTGTGCATTCACCTATATATGATAACCTTTCTCATAACCAAACTGATCAACAAACTGAGCAGGATGGTCGAGGTGGGTTTTTAAGTGATGCTACGGCAAATGTCAGCATGTCAAGAGATGGAAGGTTAATAAAACCATTTCAAAAATATCAAATTTGAATTGGAAAATAGTACGAGGGAAAGGTAAACGAAGTCGTCGAGACCATGGATACAATACTTCCTAGTGTTTGCTCCTTCTTGTCTTGTTTCACTAAACTTATGTATTATTATAAGTTTCTCTTTTTCTGAGCTGTTGTTTGGCTAAATATGAGGCTTGTCTCATCATATTTTATAGAATTTTATGGTTGTAAAAACATACCTTGTATGTTTATGTCTTTTAAAATGAATCACTTTTTCACAAAAAAAAAAGAAACCAACAGAAAGCCTTTGAACACAAGCAAAAACTAATTAAGTTTATATGAATCCTCATAATGAATTTGATTATTTGTTTAATTTCTCAACTAACATAACAATTAGAACTAAAATGAAATAATTTTATTAAAATTTAAATGTTTAAACTATTTTTTTATCAACATATTAAATTATTAATTTATCTAATTATCTTCTGGGGGTAGTGATTTGTTTGTCAACCGTATATGTTATGTCATGTTTTACAAATCACTAGACTATATATATCTTTTTTTTTTGAAAAAAACTAGACTATATATATCAGTCACAAAATGTATAGTATATTCTTTTCATCATGTGAAACTTTTACAATATGTTAAAAAAAAGGACGCATATTATGGCAGTGTAAAAGTGGTTAGGACCTGCCTTTCCAGTTACATGGATACATTGTATATGCGCTTGAAATGCTGGTTGTTTCTAGTATAAGGTTTAAACAAAGTAGGTAAAAGAATTTACAATTTGTTTATTTAGAAATAACTTCAAATGTAAAACGGCAAAGTCAGGCATGAAAATTGTCAAAGTTCAAAAAGGTGATGTCCTCAACATCATCATAACTTAGAGCAAACATTTGACCAAGAGAAAAGGGTAGTTCCAATATCTTAGTTTGGTGTACTTAATTTGCAATTATCTTAGTTCATAATATAGGCATATATACTGAGGAATAGTGATCTTATTACTCAAGTGCTGGATATCATTTTAAGGAGTGTTCAGAAACAAAGTAATGAACGTTTGTAGTTTTCAATTCGATGTCTGTAGACAGTTAAAAATATCAACAATATTCAACAGTTTGAGATTAATTTAAATTAATTTCGACATATAAATAGCATGGTCGTGACTCATGCAGGAACTCTTATGAAATAAACTCAATGGTTTTAAACACGTATATAACTTTTTCACTGCAACTGATAATACCTTCTTAGATGGAAAATTACAAAAACAATGTATTATTACTTTCTGGTTCACTGGCCACGCCTACATATAATTAATTACTGGATATAAATATTACAATGCCATCTTTGGATACTCATAATCATAAACAACATTATATATGCTCAAAAAGAACATTTAGAATTTTGCCTCCACGGCTCCACCCACGACAAGCTGTATACAGTCTACAGATCATATCTTCTATGTCTGGTTGATAGTTCTTTTTTTGTTCTTTAGTTTAGGCATCATATAAGAAAAACCCACATAAGTGAATAAGAAAAACCCACATAACAGAATATCTTCCCTTATTAGAAAATATCAAATGTCAATACGATAGAATATTAAATATGAAATTTATGCAAGAAATTAGTACTTTAATTTCTTGTAGTTGTAGGGCATATGATTCTTCTCTGCATTATATATAAAGATACCGATCAAGTACCTAATATATAAAAATAACATAAAAAGAGCAAAAGTACCTAATATATTCACGAGTTTGTATACTCAAAATTTCCTTATATGTCAACATCCTAGTATATATTAATTAGAAAGTCAATTAACTGATTTTACTTAAGTGTCACGTTAATCATATGTGAAATTTAAGAAAATTGTTATAATTTAATTGGTCGATAATTTTTAATTTTTATTTATTTTAATCAAACTAAAAGAGGCAATTTTAAAACTAATTTATTTTAGTTAATTGCCAAACAGTCCATATACTCTTATGCATAATCATTTATAGTATCTAACTGTATCAATTATGAAATTATATAATGTTTTTTCATTTATATGGATTCACTAATGGTCTATTCATAAATTGTATAAAGTATAATCTTAAAAGGTAATTGATAAAACTAATTTAATAGTTTTATTTTCTATTATAAACAATAGTAAAATGGCTTTATTTTTTTATATCTCATAATATACATAGATAAAACATATAATTTTGATAGAAAGACATTATATAATAACTATTAATAATCATTAAACGAGTTTATAGATTATTTACATGAGTTTAAAATATTCATAATATATTTCATAGTATACTGTAATAATGTTTGATTAATTGTTTTATATTTATATACTACATAAAAAAGAATAGAAAAGAATTTATAGCAATAGATCTAATGATTTCATATTCATATGAAAATATCATCATATCTAATAATTATTAATCTCTTATTATGTATGCTTTATAAATAATTAGGCTTTGAAGATTGGTGGATTATATTTAACAAAACATGTGAAAATTTAGATTTTAAAAAATGTTTTGCATTTTAGTCAAATAATATGGTGAATAAGATAATGTTATGATTGAAAATAATTATAAGATAGATTTTTGGTTCCTTTGACTGCAGGTATTATATTACTATTTATAGATAAATAAATATTTGGTAAAAAAATTAATAAAAAGAATGAAATAATAAAGAGAAAAATAAGAAGAGGTAGAAGAAAATGTATATTATGTGTCGGAGAAGTTAATCTGATAATTACATATATAATTCTATAAGCATTTATTTTTACTAAATATTCATCAGTTATTTTCATATTAAATTTATGGAAATTTTACGATTGATTGTCAAATTATTAAGAGTTAAAACATTATATTTTTAAGGTTTCTAATTATTATTCAAAATTTATGGTATTATATATATAATATATATTTCATACCATATTTATATTTACGGATTTGCGGATAACCACATAGTAGACATACTAAAAGGGTTTCATATTAAAAGGGTTTCATTAGATTTATAATATCCCCCATCATTTCCATGTTTTTATGATTTTGTCGTTAAAACATTTTTATGCTGTTTTCTCAATATATAATCTTCCTATTTTCATAAGTGTTATATATATATATATAATTATTTAAATAATTAAATTTTCGACAATTCAGTTTATACATATAAATATTTAATTATTTAAAAACCAATATAGTTAATATTTATAGGTATAAATGTATTATAGGGTCTGAATATTATTTGGTTCGGTTTTGATTTGATTTTAGTTTTGAGTTATAAAGGTATAGGATATGTTTGAGTAATCGATATACACACAAATTCATACCAAATCTTATTTTTTGGTTCTGGATAATGCATGTCTACTCCATATAATATAGCATCCCCGTAAGTCATATCATTCTACACAAAATGTTATTTATGCTCATAATAGTTTTATAACGTATTTAAGGGCGCTTTTATTTTGACTTATAATGATGCTTATTTAGCTAAATTATCTTTTGTAAACTGCTTTCTTATTCAGCTAAATTATTTATACAATATTCTATGTTGCACCCAACTGCTAAACTACAAATACTTCTCTAAACAGAGATTCAATTCTAAAGTAACTTATATCAACGTAGAAATGCATAAAGTATTACCTTAGTTTGTTTCTAAAGCAAGGAATAATGTGTAGAGGTCGTGATAAACATGCTGATTATTTTTAGTAATTATGTTGATTAAGAAGATTTTTATCGATTCAAGAATTTTTTTGTTTGTTTGTTGATGTTACCATTAAAAAAAAACTGTTTCACTTCAGCTGGCATTATTTTAATGTTTATTTTAAAGTATTATTTTGTAGATTTACTAATACACTGGTCTTGAATTTTTCTTAGCGAATCTATAACTAAAACTAATCCCGTAAAAAAATTGGAAAATTATTACTTTGATTGTTTCTCATAACAAATTATTAGCTGGGAAATAAATAATTGAGTATCAATATATTTATGGGAAAAATATAAAATTTTAAAACGAAAGGAGCTAATATCAGCTTCCATCATCGGCCTCTCTTTTAACAACCCAAAAATAAGATTCTTACAGAGATGCAAATCTCAAATCTTTCCCACCTATTATAATATGTGACTGCTGTTTTACCATCTCTGGCTGGAGGAAAAAAGGAATCCTTCTTAATGACTTTTAAGTAATTTAAATTAATAACTTAAAAATCAAGAAACAATTACAGGAAAAAAAAATTAAAAAGGAAAAGTTTTTAATTAAGTTTGAGAGAGAGGGAGGCCATCTTGATAAGAGAAGAACCCTATAGAGAGAGAGAAACAGAAAGAGTGGATGTCTTGTAGAATGAACAAAACATCCTCTGTTTCTCTTGTCCTTGTCCCTTTCTCCAGATCTTAAAAAAAGAAGGTTTCTCCACATTTTCCATCATCTGGGTCCTCTCCAAGATGGTGAATTTCCTTCTTCCACAAGTTCCAAATCTAACCTTTTTTTTTGTTTTTCATTGTCTGTTTACTGTTCTTCATCTCATTGATCCTCTGTTTTTTTTTTCATTCCTCTGTTATTGGATTCTTTGTTGTTGATCCATTGTCAGATTCAAAAAAGATACTCAATTCCGATTTGATCGGGATTGAGATTTTTTTTTTCAGACAAAAGTAGATTTTCCATGTTTCTCTGTCCGTAAATCTCAGAGCTTTGAATCTTTTAAGACACGATCCAAGATTTGTCTTAAAATCAGTTATGTTCTGTTTGTTAGATGAATCAGTGTGTTTTCTCAAGATCGGATTCATTGATTGTGTTTTTGTTATTTTGCAGGAGCAAAAGATGGAATCTGTATCGGATCTGGGGAAGCTATTCATCGGCGGGATTTCATGGGACACAGATGAAGAAAGACTTAGAGAGTATTTTAGCAAGTATGGTGATTTGGTTGAGTCTGTGATCATGCGTGACCGTACCACGGGACGTGCACGTGGCTTTGGTTTCATCGTCTTTGCAGATCCTTGTGTTGCAGAGAGAGTGATCATGGAGAAACACATCATCGATGGCCGCACGGTTAGTTCATCATCATCACAAAGATCTTTACATTGATGAGTTTTTGTGTGATCATTGTTGTCTAATAGATCTGTCATGTGTCTTTAATCATGACTATATTAATGAGTTTTGAGCAGTGGATTTGTTTTAGTTTAGATCAGTGTTCTAAAAATCGGTTTAGACTTGCCTAGACTGGTCTAAGCGCCTCACTAATCAATAATTCTATATATTAAACACTTAACTCCCGTCTAGCGATTTTTTGAACATTTGTTTAGATCTTTATGGTGTCATTAGTTTCTGAATCTGCGTTTGTGTTAATGCAACAATGTTAGTGTTAGATCAATTAGAAGAGATTGAAGAAGCCTTCCTTTCTGTTTTTTTTTTGCAGGTTGAGGCCAAGAAAGCTGTGCCAAGGGATGATCAGCAAGTGCTAAAACGGCACGCGAGTCCAATGCACCTTATGTCACCTAGCCATGGTGGTAACGGACGAACCAAGAAGATCTTTGTTGGTGGTTTACCATCAAGCATCACCGAGGCTGAGTTCAAGAACTACTTTGATCAGTTTGGTACAATCGCTGACGTTGTGGTGATGTATGACCACAACACACAGAGGCCAAGAGGCTTTGGCTTCATCACTTTTGACTCAGAGGAGTCTGTTGACATGGTTCTTCACAAGACCTTCCATGAGCTAAACGGCAAAATGGTTGAGGTTAAAAGAGCAGTGCCAAAGGAGCAGCCTTCATCAGCTCTTCCTCCTGCTAACCGAAGTCCGGTTATTAACCCGGTTATTGGGTATGGTAATAATAACTATGGAGGAGTAGTAGTCTCTAATAGGCCATCTGGTAATAATAGCTACTTCAATAGTTTTGCTCCTGGTTATAGTAACAACATAGCCCCTCCTGGCTCTAGGTTTAGTCCTATTGGTAGCGGTAGGAATGCTTTCTCTAACTTTGGTCTTGGTTTGAACCAAGAACTGAGTATGAATGGGAACACTATTGGGTTTAATCGGATCCCTGGGAACCAATACTTCAACAATGCTTCACCAAACCGTTACAACTCTCCAATAGGATTCAACAGAGGAGACTCTGCTTACAACCCTAGCAATAGAGACTTGTTGTGGGGAAACAGAACTGATTCTTCTGGTCCTGGTTGGAACTTGGGTGTCTCTGTTGGTAACAACAGAGGAAACTGGGGCCTTTCTGATACTAACGGTTATGGGAGAGGCTTTGGGACAGGTTCTGGACTTTCTGCGTTGTCATTCTCTGGTAGTAACAACAACAACAACAATACAAACGGTTTTGGTGAGTCCATAGGGGAAATGTACAGAGGGAACTCGGTTTATAGCGACTCAACGTGGCAGCAGACGATGCCTCATCAGTCTTCTAATGAGTTAGACGGCTTGTCTCGCTCTTATGGCTTTGGTTTTGACAATGTAGCTTCAGACCCATCTGGTAATGCCTCTGGAAGCTACAGTGTGGGAGGGAATAGAGGTTGGTACACTCATTCATCAGCATCTTAATGGCCTTTAGCTTTGTTTGATCTCTTCTGATACATTTTTGATTTAACATTTTTTCAGGTATTGAAGCATAGTTTGAAGAGTTGTTATGTGATATCATCAAAAACTTCATCACAGTGAGTTCCTGTTTTTTTAGCATCAAGAAAAAGAGTTTATTACTGTTTTTAATTCTTACATAAAGAGAAGATCAGAGTGGTAGCTGCAAAGATACAAAGATGTGGATGATAAAAGAGATTTGGTGGTGTCTGAGATCATCTTCAATAGCAAATAACTAGAGAGATCGTTGATTCTCGATCACTATTCTTTAGATTCTCCAAAAAGATTCTTCATGTTGTGTGCTCTTGTTTGTAACTCTAATTGTTAATGTTTTTTTTCTTTCTTTACAGATTTATTTTATCTTTTGGTTTAAACTTGTTTGATTCGAATTGTTCATGAGAGAACTTTATGATTTTTCTATTTAGTGTGAGAGTAAAGCATTGTGCAAAAGGGCTCCAAAATGATTTATATAGTTTTTTGCATTTGATATTTTCCTTCTGTTAAAGCATTAATAAAAATCTGTTGAGGTTGGAAACGTTCTATTTCATGTATTGGTTCAACTTTTACTGTGTTTTGAGGATTGAAATACGAATTACGACCTTGCATGTTTCAGTTTGGACTAAATTATGAACAGAAGAATAATTAGGGTCATATTTTAGAAATTAAGTACGAGCGTACTACATGTTTCAATGAGTTTAGGGATTTGGTATTTATATAATACAAGTCACGAAGAAATCAAATGGGGATGTAGCTCAGATGGTAGAGCGCTCGCTTAGCATGCGAGAGGTACGGGGATCGATACCCCGCATCTCCATTTATTTTTATTTTTTAATATCTCTAGGTCTGTAAGCATGCTACATCTTCTTATTGTTATGGACTTATGGTGATGTCCAAAGCATATTAAATTAACTCTACCATCTGCGTGATTTGGGATTGTGCAAACTGTTTATTTGGTGCCCAACTTGTAGACCGCTGTAAGAATGAAGATTTTGATGGAGCAGCTCAAATGTTAAGGGAAATGGTCAGAAGATCAAATCCTCTTGATTCAAGGACTGTTCATCAGGTCTTCAATGGACTAAATCATCAAGGAAAAGACCAACTTGTGAAACAGTTGTTCCAGGAGATGGAAGCAAAAAAGATTATACAAGAACCTCTAGGTAACTGAAAAGAAAGGTATTATACCCAAAAAATAACAATTTATTTTTGTTCACTGCAATAAAAAAACTGATATTACAAGACACAAGGCAAGAGTATAAAGAGTATATGTTACAACAACAAATGAAAAGTTACACTCCAAGAATTTTTTCTGATGTTTAGGACAGAACTAGAATATATAATCATGAAAACAATATAGTTCCGGTTGTTAAGACTTGACATAGTCACACATAGGATATGTGATCAAAAGTTTGATCACATTAGAAAAGAGGCAAGAAGCATGGCCAAAACAGGAAGGAGAAGAGATAGAGTGAGCCGGCTTTGTCCACTAGGTGCTTGTGCACCGGTTGATGGTTTAGCAGGGCTTCCAGGGGTTCCAGGTGTTGAAGCTGGGGGTTTCGCTGTAACCGGAGGTAGTGGTGGCTCATCAACATCAGCATCTGTGAACACCGGGTTTGGAGCTTCAGCTGGAGGTAAAGATGCATGATTCACAACTTCTAAGAGTCCACCAGGTTGCACAGGAGCCATGTAAGGTGGAGTTTCTTTGCTTCCCAAACATCTATTCCCTGCAAAAAGAGAGAAACAAAAACTTAGGCATTGATGTTATTTTTTTTAATATCAGGAGCTTTGGTTAGGCCACTTACTTCTGTATCTAGCAGCTGTGAAAGGGAACTCAGTGATGGTTCCATTAACACCAGCTCCAGTAACATATGAGTTTATCTCAGTGTTTGCGTCAGAGAAGAAGTCATAAGGTTGAGATACAAACTCATTCTGGAACAGTTCAACATATACTGGAAGCTGAGACTTCTGCAGCCTCTCCACAACATTGGTTTGCCCAGTGACAAACCCTTGAGCGTCAGGAAAGACTGATGATTTTACAATGACAACAGCACTAGCGAATGTCTTTATGTCTTCAATAGCAGAGTATTCAATATCACGGATGGTTTCTTCAACTTTGTACACGGTCTCGTACTTGCTCTGCTTCTTGAAGTCAACTAGAACCGAGCTGTTTGTTGACTGAATCATAACCTTTTTGGTTGTGATGTTGGTGTAGCCTGTCTCTGTTAGTGTGTCAAGAACCGCTTTAACCACGTCTAGTCCTTGGTTCTCTCTCAGGTATGCTGCATTCTGAGGAACACAAGAAGATGTTATGATCCCAAAATCTTAAGACTAAAGAGGTACAAGAGAGCTCTCACCTCTACACTGATCAAAACACCGGAAAGAGAGGTGGAGTTCTTTGCCAAGTTTAGGAAGTCTGTAAGTGAAACAAGCTTCCCAGCGTTTCTCTCGTTTGGGTTCCTAAACATATTGTATGCTCTGTATGGGTTTGATATAGCAGCTGCACAAAACAGTTGGATAATAGTTAACTTAAGTTGCAAGTTATCCAAATTCCAAGTAGTTTGTATCTCTAAGTAACACCTATTTTGGGTCAAGTAGGAAGTAGATATAGAAGCTCTCAAACTGGTTACTATTAATAGTAGGAAGAAGAGTGTACAAAACAGACAAGCATTTATCAAAGTAGTGAGATTCTATCTCTACTAATACTACAGTAACTAGTTTGTTAGTTTGAGAGCTTCTATCTGTAAATAGAAAGTTTGAGGAGAAACTTACGAGTCAAGTTCTGGATCTCAGGCCAGGTGAGACTAAAAGTGTATATGCCACCAAGTGAGCTAAGCTCAGGAACATTTATTGAACGGTTTCTGAAAGGAGTTTGGGCGATCATTGTGGTGTTGCCAAGATCGATGGAACTTGAGCAAAAGGGTGTACCATCACTGGACATTTGGACAGAACAGTCTATAACATCAGCACCATCTTTGATTGCCTTGGCATATGCCAAGTCTGTACATCCTGGGTAGTCTCCACTTGCACCATTTTTGGAGATAACAAGAAAATCCACTGAAAACATGAAACCATTTAGTACATGACAACACTAACATGTTTCTTTAGTCATTGCAAGAAACAGAAACAAAGTTAGTACTTATCATACCTTGTTTTGTAGCGTTTCTGCCCATGTGGGAGAAGCATTCTGATGAAAACATGAAGAGAATGTTTTGATTTTGAGTATCTTAATCAAATATATTAAGGACTAAGAGTTTGTCTGTAGAAGAGATTTTATTTTACTTACCAACGGATGCAGAAGCAGTAATGGGAAAATCAGTGAGCACACCATCAACAGAGAAGTTACCATTGTCCACAAAAGATAGATACTCAGACACAGGATCATAACTATAGTTATGTGCAATATCAACATCATTTGCAAAGCCTGACACAAACACTTCAAGTCCTGCTTTGTGAGCATTTTGAACTAAAGTTGTATACGGAAGCAAATACTGCTTGTCATCAAGTGGCAATATATAAGACTTTGGAACAAGAATCCCTGAAGCAAAAGTCTTGACAAAAGTCAAGTTACTTAAAATAGAACCGTATGTTCTGTTTGTCGTCGGCTCGAATGCTTCTTTCTCAAGAAACTTGAACACGAAGCTTGGTCCATTTTTCCCGAAACGTCCAGAGATTTTCTTAAAGAAGTTGACTTCAGGGGAAGAGATGAAGTCAATGATAATAGTTTTTGAAGCTGTGGTTAGAAAAGTGGTCATGCTTAGGTTATGCTGCGCGTAGAAGGCCTCGTGCTCAACGTTTAACCAAAGGCCTTGTGGTTTTAGCTGTGTGTTTAAATCTTGAACCGTTAAAATCGAGTATCCGTTTCCATCGAATCTCTCTGACCGTGATAATATACCTCTGATCACTACAAAAAGTTGAGAACATAAAGTCACACATTTGTTTTTGGACAAAACTCTAAAATAACATTTTCTAAATTTACTTTCGTTTCAAAATAAGTGTCATTTTATAATTTCAATGTAAAAATTATTTAACTTTATTTACTATTATATTTTTCTATTGGTTGAAATGTATTTAACTGTATATGTAATTGTGTTTTTTTCTAGAAAATATATAAAATTAAATGATTACTTAATATGTACGTAAAAATCTAAAATGACAACTAAATTGAAATAGAGAGAGTATAAATTATTCAAACTTCTAAACCCTAATCTTATCTTTATCCCTTAAATACTAAACCCCGAATCCAAATATGAAATTTAAATTTATTTGTAAGCAATGCTATTTTGAACATTTTTCTTCATGTTAATTTTATCATAAGACATAATTTAAAGCTATTTAAGAGTATTTTTCTTTCTTTTTTTTTCTACAAAATCACTCACTAAAAGAGTTAAGAAGACTTACAATTAACTTTGGTTAGATCTTTCAAGGAGAAATCGATGGTGAACCAGCCCTGTGTAGAGACTCCATTAACAAGGTAAGTGTTGGTACCATTCGGGTAAGCAGCTTCAGCAGTTGAAGCGTTGCTCATAGTTAAACCAGGGAAGCAGATCCCAGCTCCATCTTTGGTAAGCTGAAGATCACACCATAGAACAACGTCTTCTTCACTTGTCAGCATTGCGAAGTTGTAAGCATCGATGCTCGAATCTGGAAACAATCCAGAGAACCCTCCACGAGCAATCACACGAGGAGAGAAACCTAACAAGCAAGCAAAACAAAACAAGAAATGGTAATCAAGAATCAAGAAGTTGACTTTTAATTAAAGAGAGAAAGAGAGAGAGAGAGCACTCACCGGTGAGCGTCTGCCATTTACTTTTAGGGGTTTTAGGTACTTGAGCATCGGTTTGAGAAGCAAGAAGCTGAATCAGAACAACAACACAGAGTAAAAGTAACCCTCGCATTGTCGGATTATGTCTTCTTCCTCCCGCCGGAGACTTTTCCGGCTTCTTTTTTTTTCAGGGAAGGAGATTTGTTAGAGAAAGGTAGAGGAGGAGAGAGATTCTTCTTAGTTTCTAACTGTTTCGTTTGTTGGATTCTCATTTATATGATCGTTAATTCAAATTAAAATATTTAAATAGTTTAAGTTATCAAAAAAGTCTGTTTGGCGATTAATTTGCTTCTTACAAGTTAAAATGTTGTCATCCATCGTTGAAGATATTTTAGAATTAATAATTTGCAGTCTAACCACAATTACGCGTAATCACGTAGTTTTATTTGGACAGTTCAGGAGCCGAGAATTTTGTTGGTCGGCTTCAGCTTAATACTGTCGAGCCCTTTGTTCTTGGATTCTAACATTTTTTATTTTATTTTTTGTAATTTTTTTTAATTAATCAAGAGGTTCTGGACTCGTAGGTTTGTACATCTCTTATGTCGAGTTACATTTTATTTTAATTTCATTTTTTTGGAGAATAATGTTTTCAAATAAGAGTTGAACTTATAAAGTTTTAGATATCTACTATTTAATATAATTTTTTATCTAATAAACTAATTTTTCATTGGAAAATTAAATACAGATTATATTACATTCAAAAGAGTGGCACTTGTTTACTTAATTCAATGCAAAATGAGGTATAAGCATAACCTCCAGTTTTAAATATCTACTATTTAATCTAATTTTTTATCTATTAAACTAATTTTTCGTTGAAAAATTCAATACAAATTAAGTTACATCCAAAAGAGTGGCACTTGTTTACTTAATTCGATGCAAAATGAGGTATAACCTCTAATTGTTATACTTGCTCTTGTGTTATAAAGCAAACCAAGCTTGTATTTTACACTGTGCTTATCTCTTGAATATGTGTTTTAAATTTTTACTAATTCTTTAGACAAGTAATGTTTATTGAGTATGGTAGTAATAAGCTTTGCTTTATGCTTGAAACACTTGTGGTTTTACTCTACCATCCTATATATTAGGATGACCAGCATCATTTAAATATATATATGCACTCTCGAGTACAACTTGTAAAAGACATTAATGTGGCCACCACTTGGGACCCTTCACTTCACTGATATGATGAATTATATTGTATCTTTGCATGCATTGGATTGACATTTATGTTTGGTTTTATACATACAAGTTGGTATAAATTAAATGTTAGAAATTTTCAAAATATAACAAAACATGCAAAACATGTCAAGTTTGAAAAATGTAAAATATTTAGACTATTATAGTTGTTTCATATTTATGAGTTTTGCTACATACTTTTTAAGTTTGTTCAGAAGGAATTTTGTTTTAATGTTTTTATTCAGATTTTAAAGTCTGAACCAAATCTCATTAGCTAAGTTTTTTATGTTAAATTTATTTTTCCTATAGATGTATATATTGTCCCTAATTGTCAATAAAACATATTAAGGTAAATATAATTCAGTTGCTTGAAAAATACAATACTGTAACTTACAAAAAAAATACAATACTGTAATGCTTATTTGGTATATCAGAAAAAAAACATATATCACCAAGACAAAGCAGAAGAAAGAGAAGAAGCTTTGGTCGGCGACGGCTCGGCGCGCGCCAAATTTAAAAAGTAGTTGATGAATAAATAACCGCTAAGGCGGGTCCCATAAACGTGGCAGCATGAATCATCTGTAATCGAATACGTGGCGAGTAACGATTTGTAAGTCACTCATGACATCAGCAAAGACGGGGAAACCTGTCAAGGTTATACGTGGGACCTTTGTTTGCTGTAACACCCCAAAACAAACCACCGCTTTATCAATTTTTGTAACAATACTATTTTATTTTGGTTTGTCATCATCATATAATAGAGTATAAAATTTCGAAGAAAGTTGTAAACAAGGACATTGATGTGATGTTGTGTATTCGATTGTGAATTAAATGTTTTTATAGGATTGACATAATTGTTTTTACTCGGTCAACCTCGAATACTCTAATTAATTTAGGATCGGAAAAAGTTGTTTCCCTGCAGAGTGATGTTGACCTCAAGGCTCAATCTTACAAAGTTGCAATTATACGTTTCTGAGTCGGTGAAATGACTCATTTTATTAATTTATTGGAGTCTATCTTCTGAGTAGTATTTATCTAATGGTTCTAGGACGGTTCATTCCACGACCAACAACCTGGCTGTGTTCCAGGAGGTTGAGAATTAATTAATTTGTTTCCCACCCCTACACGGACTCTTTTTTTCTTTTCAAACAATTTTGTATCTGTGAAAATAGACAGTAAAATTGTAACAATAACCCAATTGAGTACACACAATAAGTCAGTATATAGAGCTCTTAACTCTTTACATCTTCTATCCTTAAAAATCGACATATGTATGAGCATGGAGCTTCATTTTCCATACCATACCTCTCACGGTTTTATACCAAGAGGGATTTCAAAATATCAGTTTGCTGATCGCTTTAAATAATTTCTTGAGGGTAGGTTTCCCGTGAAAACTGAAAACAAGTTGTTTGTAACAGTTGAAGACCGAGAAGATGGAACAAGACATGCAGACAAAGGAAGCCATGGATACGTATACGATCAATTATATGGAGTCCCTAGGATCACACTCGAGTGGTGCAAACGCCATGAAGTAACCCAAACCCATTGAAAAGGTAAACACATTGAATTTACTTGTGGGAAGAAAAAAGAAGAAACAGCGTCTAGTAATAAAGTTCAATAACATCTCATTATACAAATATTGAACAAGCCTCTTATGGAGAAACTTAAGTGGACAATGGACGTGGAACCTGAACTCAGATTCTAATATGCATCAGCATCAGCAGCAGCAGCTTGAGAGTTTCTGATACAGAGCAAGAAGGCTACGCTATCCGAAGAGCAAGCAGGCTAAGATTGTTTAACGCTACTTAACACGACATCATTCCAATAAAACCTGTAATGTCCACATTTCAAATGCAGAACGTGTTCCATTTTTAACAATGAGAAAACCTGTAAGAAGATGATCTTGGAAAAAAAAAACATTACAAATGATACAATCAGAACAGAACAACATGAGCTGTTGCCTCAATCAATCTCTGCCTCGAATCATCTCCTTTCCTTTCGTTATCCTTCTACGTCAAGTCACTCATCTTCTTCTCCAACCAATCAAACCTGAACTCCACTTTCTACCATACATACCACCAGGAATGAACCAAACAAGTACTCTAGATTTAAGTAGAAGGCACAAGATAAGATAAACACAGTCATGTACACAAGGATAGATAAAAAAAAAAAACATTGATAAAACAAAACAGAGTCATGTCTTAAAGTCTTGAACTTTAACTACTATACTAGTCCTTTTCAACCCTTCTAAAGTCATTCAGCTTCTTCTCCAACCAATCAAACCCGAAGTCCACTTTCTACCATATATACCACCAGGAATGAACCAAACAAGGAAAGATAAGATAAACACATTCATGTAAGAATAAAATATATAATACACAACAACCTCTCAAAAACCAAACATCGATAAAGACAAAACAGAGAGTCATGTCTTAAAATCTCCAACTTTAAATACTAAACTAGTCTTTCTCAACCCTTCCAACGTAACATTAACAACATCAACAACCCTAGACCTCAAAAAAAGACCAGCAACCTCCCTAACACCCTCCCCACCACACTCCTCAACCGCCACAACACAAACCCCACCCTTCCTCACCGTCCTCTCCATCTCCTCAACAACCCTCCCGGGAAACAGATCCTCCCCAAGATTCCCATCAAAAGCCAAATCAAACACCCCATCGAAAAACGGCAAGTCATGAGGATCAGCCTTCCTCACAACCGGACCAGAATCAACCAACTCCACACCCGTAACATCCCCCAACCCGATCCGCTCCATCGCCATCGGCGCGTGTCCTGCTCCCGCCGAGAGGCAGAGGGCCTTGGTGTGGTTGTGGATCAGCCCGAGGTCGCGGAGACGGAGGAAGTAATCGGAGAAGGAGAGGACACGTGTCTTCCAGGCGTTGGATGACCAGAGGCGGGCGTTTTTCTTGTGAAGAGGGAGGTGTTTTCTTGGGGAGGTGTCGCAGGTGGATCTTGGGAAGTGTGTGTGGGGCTTTGAAGGTGCTTCTGGTGAGATGCATGTTTTCGGGGTTTGGAGGATCATTAGCAACATGATTAGGGTTCCGATGATTATGAATGCGGTTGAGACTCTGTTTAGCATCTTCTCGATGTTTCTCTCCATCGTCGTCGGCTCTGATCAAACACTGAATGTGTGGCGCGTGAGTTTTTATCTTAAGTGCGCGTGGAGTTTTTATTGAAGGTGGCTTTATTGTATGTTGTTGGGCCTTATAAAATGGCCCATGTACGTGAGCCTTTTAAGTATGTGATTTTGTTTAATGTTTAAAATTTTCAGGACGAAATGCACAAATATTAAAACGAAGTGGGGCGGTATTGAAAATAATGTACTCCTTCCGTTTCACTTTATTTGTCATTCTAGATTTTTACACACAGATTAAGAAAATATTTAATTTTACATATTTGCAAGATAAAAACACAATTACCTATACACTTAACCACTTTTCAACCAATAGAAAAATAAAATATTATATAAAACTAATAAATTTTGCCTCGAAACTTTAAAACGACGCTTAATTTGTGACAAAAATAAGTTATAGAATGACATATTGTGAAACGGAGGTAGTAAAACTTTAGGGAAGGAGAGAAGAAAGGTTTGGAATGTTATCTTTAAGAGATTCAGGCTAAATATATAATTTATAAAAAGAAGCCGGGTGGTTTTGAATATTTTATAAATATTTAGGAGAAGAGAGAGAAAACATTTACATGGGAGAATTTCAATTATACCACTTTGGTGGTACCACTTTTCATGTTTACCATCAACAAAGGAACATTTTCATAAATACACATTTTATTAAAGGATAAAAGACTATTATATCCTTGTTTTTTATATATATACATAAAATAAATATTAAATAAAATATTAACCCTAAACCTTAAAACATCAAATCTAAACTCTAGACTCTAAAAAATAAACCCTAAATATCAACCCTAAACCCTAAAATATCAATTTTAAACCTTAAACCCTAAAATCTAAACTCTAAGAAGTAAACCCTAAACCCTAAAAATCAACAATAAACCCTAAACTATCAATCCTAAACCCAAAACCCTAAACCCTAAATTCTAATAGTATTTTGACTAATAAAATTTTAGTGGTAAAGTTGGTTAGCGTAAAGTTGAAAAGTGGTATCTTGAAAGTGTTATTTTTGGCAATTTCCCCATTTACATACCCTAAGAAGCTCTCTCCCCAGGGAAAAAGAAGACGAAAATCGGAGAATTGTTGATTACTTTGGAACTAGGTGTTTTGCCCGCACATGCGGGCATAATTTTCGTATAATTTATTATTAGTCTATATTTTATTAATTCAAACCAAAATAAGAAGTTATGATTTATGTTTTAAAATTAATTATAAATGACAACACTCACATAATAAAATATTTTTACAAATGTATTGCTTTAATTTATTTTAATTATATGTTTTCTATCTTAATTTTTTATTTCTATAATAAAAAAATATATTTCAAGATAACAATATAATACATAAGAAGTAACTTATTTTCTCAAAATATAATTTTTAATAGAAATTCGTTTTTATTTTATAATAAATTTTATATGAAATTATTAAAAATATGACAAATAATCAAAATTATCTAAATCATGGAGAAATTACATATCATATAATTTACTTAAATTTTCTAAAAGAAAATATATGTTCAAGATAACAATCTAACACATAAGAATTATCTTTTTTAAAAATCTAGTATTATTATATACATTTGTTTTATTATTTAATAAATTATATATGAAATTATTAAAATATGATAAATAAGCAAAGTATAAAACTATGGAGAAATTGATAAATCAGCATTGCTTTCTTTATATTTAACTATTAATATTTGAACTTAATTTTAATTTCTATGATAAAAATATATATTTTAAAGATAACAATATAATACATAAGAATTATCTTATTTTCTAAAAGTATAATATTATTAATATAAATTCGTTTTTCTTAAATAATAAATTGTATATGAAATTATTTAAATAAGATAAATAAACAAATTTACCTAAAATCAAGGAGAAGTTGACAACTAAGCAAATTTACTTCTTAAATAATAGTATAGATCATTATTCTACGAGATTGAGATTGGGCCTTATAAAATGGGCCATATCACAATACGGGCCCATGTACTTGAGCCTTTTAAGTGTGATTTTGGTTGGAAATGTTATCTTTAAGACTTTCAGGACGAATGCACAAATATTAAAACGAAGTGGGGCGGTATTGAAAATAATGTAAAACATTAGGGAAGGAAAGAAGAAAGGTTTGGAATGTTATTTTAAGACATTTTGGCTAAATATATAATTTATAAGAAGAAGCGGGTGGTTTTGAATATAATAATAAAACATTTAGGAAAGGAGAGAGAAGCTCTCTCCCGGGGAAGAAGAAGAAGAAGGCGAAGATCGGAGAGTTGTTGATTGATTTCGATCGGAACCATCGCGTTTTTGAAGAGGGAGTCGATGTCAGAGCTAGACAGGCAGATAGAGCAGCTGAAACGCTGCGAAGCGTTGAGCGAACCGGAGGTGAAGTCTCTGTGCCTCAAAGCGATGGAGATTCTCGTTCAAGAGAGTAATGTTCAGAGAGTCGATGCTCCCGTCACTGTAAGTTCTTGCTTACCTTCTATTTCTCGATTTAGGGATTCGTTAATTAGAGTTTATCTGGAAGTAAAATTAGGAAGCTCAAGAAATGTTAAATAGATTAAGCACGTGGCATCGTAGTTTTGAATCTTGGCTTGGATCTACGTGAAGTTGCAGTGTGTTAAGTGAGAGTAGATGTCAGTTATCTTGTTATGATCAAGAAATGTTAAGAGGTTAGGCACGTGGCATCGTAGGTTTGAATCTTGGCTTGGATCTAAGTGAAGTTGCAGCGTGTTAAGTGAGAGTAGATGTTATTTATCTTGTTATGATTTTCAAGAATTGCTAATCCTTTGGAGATTTGTGTGTTTTTTCCACTGGAATAGCTATGTGGTGATTTACAAGTGATAGTAGATGTTATTTATCTTGGCTTGTTGTGATCTTCAAGAATTGCTGATCATTGGAGATTTGTGTGTTTCTTGCTACTGGAATATAGCTATGTGGTGATATACATGGGCAGTTCTATGACATGATGGAGCTTTTCAGAGTTGGAGGTGATTGCCCTAAGACGAACTACATGTTTATGGGAGATTTTGTTGATCGTGGATACTACTCTGTTGAGACGTTTCTGCTACTACTCGCTCTCAAGGTAAACACTCTGTGACGGTTGTTTTACTTTGTTTCCTTGGTCATGTTTGTTTTGAGTCAGTTTAATGGGTTGCTTTGGTATCCTCTCAGGTTAGATATCCAGACTGCATAACTCTCATTAGAGGAAACCACGAAAGCAGGCAACTCACACAGGTGAATTGCAGTCTCTCATTTAAAATTCTGGTGTGTCTGTATATATTGAGACTACTTACACAGTGTGCTTTTAGTAGGTTTATGGATTTTATGATGAGTGTTTGCGTAAATACGGCTCTGTAAATGTCTGGAGATACTGCACTGACATTTTTGACTACATGAGGTACTTACTCTCCTCACGCATTCCACCTTTCTTTGTTTCGTTTTTTTGGGAAACTCTGACGCTAAAATGATGGGGGCTCTTTTTATATGTACAAAAGTCTTTCAGCTGTTGTTGAGAACAAGATATTCTGTGTTCATGGTGGTCTCTCTCCAGCTATTACGACTCTTGATCAGGTTGATAGAAGATCTCTCTCTCTCTCTCTCTGTTGATATAGTGACAAATTTCAACTAAGAATGAATCAACTGACGAACCAATATACATTTTATGGCAGATCAGGACAATTGACCGGAAGCAAGAAGTACCACATGATGGTGCCATGTGTGACCTCCTATGGTCTGATCCTGAAGATATTGTTGAGGGATGGGGTTTGAGTCCACGTGGAGCTGGATTCCTTTTTGGCGGCAGTGTCGTCTCGACTTTTAACCACACAAACAACATAGACTACATAGGACGAGCACATCAACTAGTTATGGAGGGTTACAAATGGATGTTCGATAGCCAGATTGTGACAGTGTGGTCAGCCCCAAATTACTGTTATAGGTAAAATTAGATACTCAGGACCGTCTGCTCCAGTCTGTGTGTGTTTCCTTTTAGCTTGATCGTGGCATTTACTCTTTATTGCACTTGTGCTACAGATGCGGTAATATCGCTTCCATTCTAGAGCTGGACGAGAATCTAAACAAAGAGTTCCGTTTGTTCGAGGCACCCCAGCAGGTATGAAATAATATAATCTGGTTGTCTTTCTTATACCCTATGATCATTAACATACTTTAAGTGCAGGACTCGAGAGGGCCTCCCGCCAAAAAACCTGCCCCTGACTACTTCCTATAATGTTACAACCCTACTCCCAGAGTAAAATCGAGGAAGAGAACCACAACTCGTTCAAGAGTTGTTTTTATGTGAGGCATTGCAGAAGAAGTCTATACAAAACAATTTTTTCAGGCGAGATCTACTTAGGTCACAGGGACTATCGAACTGGGGTTAGTTTGAGAAAGATATTGTTGTAACCGAATCTTATTTGTAGGAGTGTTATTGTATTTGCTTAGGATGTAAAGACCTCAAAACAATTTTGAAGCTCACAGTTATTTCAGTAGAAACTCCACAGGAACCCTTAAGACAATATGGCAGATAATATAGTTGGTTCATGCTTGGATTATTGCTGTTTGGTAGGAAATGACTAAGAAGATGAAGATGAGTAGCGTTCTTCCAAAGATTTTATTTCATCAACAATATAGACTCACTCTCTGGCATAGTCTTTCGAATACAATGAATACTGTTTCATAGTTGAACGTGAAAGTAAAGTAGGGAAGAGGTATTGTATGTTTCACACAGCTATAAGAATAAGAAAAGAGAATAAAACCAATATGTTTGATTGAAAAAGATACACAGAAAGCACGAGCAGCCACTCAAGGGTTGCCTAGTGTGAGTAGAAGATGGTATCTACTCTACTTCGCTTAGGATAGGGACAATGAGAGGCTTCATCTGCGCAATGTATACAATTGCCCACCTGCCCCAAAACAAAAGACAAAAAAAAAAAAAACCAATTCAGTGGATATAAAAAACGAGTCATATGATGATGATCACAACAACACAAGAGAAGAAAAAAGTTGGACTTTGTTCGGAGACCAATTAATGAAGCTTTGCTATATAACTCATCGAGTTCAGATTAAGTTTCATAGTGGCATGAATCATCTCCTACTAGAACTGTTGAGATATTACATTGTTCACAAGAAAAATTGGAAGTAGTAACGCTAAGAAGGATCAAACATGATAAACTTACATCAACCAACAGCAGACTGTCGCAGTAATGACCAAAGTGAAATGTAGCCTGTTCCATAAACCAAAACAAAAAAAAAAGTCAATGATTAAATTTCTGTCTAAACAAATAATCGATTCTAAAGGCGCAAAGAGAGATGAATAATGATTCGAGCTACTAAACCACATTAGCATTGACTAAACAATATATCGACGGGCAAGGATATTTAATTAAAAAAGAAATTTTGCGATGAAATAAAAACATTACAGATTGGTGGAGGGGCCTTGGTTGAAGCAGATCCTTGTGAAAATCGAAGCAATGATGCCGACCACAGCGAATATTAAGGATGTCACAAGGAAAGCCATTTCTGATCTTACTGAATTGATCCCAACGCCACGAGAATCGAATCACACGCGAGTTTTAGGTTTGAAAATCAATGCGACACGATCTGAGAGAAAGGCTGATGATAATCGGAAAGAGGAGGAGGAAGATAGATGATTGACGATAATGGATTTTATCGTATTTCGGATCTGTGAGGGGTAAATTTGTCATTCACCCTTAACTAATTCAATTTCAATTCGTCATCTCAATTTTCTTACATTATTTTTTTATATTTCTTTTTATTTATTTTATTTTTGTTCTCCAACCAAAAACATTATTGATGTTTACGATCACAGTTTGCATTACCATTCAAAACGTCATCTCGGACCATCTCCAATGGTCTACACAATTTTTTACAATTTTTTCACTCTAAAATAGAGTCACTCGATAATAGAGTTAGAGTTTACTCCAATGGTATTCTATTTTAGAGTAAAAAATAGAGTGATAAACAAAGAAAAAACAAGTTACTCTATATTAGAATAAACCTATTTTTCACTCTATTATAGAGTGAGATATAGAGTACCATTGGAGCACTTTTACTCTAAAACTCTATTTTAGAGTAAAAAATAGAGTGAGGTTGGAGATGCCCTCAAGTGTTCAGTGGGAAGGGGTAGGCCTGGGCGTTTTTAACTTAACCCGAAATATCGACCTTAACCCGAACCGGAAAAACCGAAACCGAATCCGAATTAGAATCCGAACGGGACTTATGAGCTTAGTACTTTGGACTATGGTTATAATCCGAACCGAACCGAAATCCGAATTAGAATCCGAACATATCCGAAATTAGTTAAATATGTTAATGTGTTTATATATGTTAAGGTGATTTAGATATTTTAGAGTATTCAAAATATTTTTGTAGTTTTGTTTTATTTATTATTTTGAATACTTTTTAAGTTAATTTAGATAGTTTAACTAATTTTTAATTAGATTTGTAAATAATTTATATATTTTGAAACTTTTTTTGTCAATTTTCGAGGTTTTAAAAATATATTTTTGGACGATTTTAAACATTGGTTATATCCGATCCGAACCGAACCCGGAAGGAACCGAACCGAATCCGATCCGATAATTAGTAAAAACCGAATGGTACTTGTGAGCATAACACCCGAAAATCCGAAAATCCAAATAACTCGAACCGAAACAGAATGGGCCACCGAACGCCCATGCCTAGGAAGGGGTTACACATTCTTTCTAGATTTATTAACACTCAAAGGCAGTTTTTAAGTTTTTATTACACTATACAACACTTTGTGTTACTAGGGTTGTTTTTGAAGGCTAATTACAATACTAACCCCAACTATAAGAAACCTAGTTGTTGATTTAGTTACTTTCTACAAAGTTTTTTTTTTGTGTATTTGAATTTAAAATTTTTAAATGAATCAGATCTATTCTTTTTGAATTGTAACTATTAAATTATATGGAGGTGACAGATGTTATAGGAAACGAAATCTACTCTTTTTTTTTGTCTTGTAAGTTATAGAACTCAAGATAGATATGTTATATGGAGGTGATAGAGCATCCGTAAAAAACGTGACCGACCCTAAATCGTGAGTTATATTATGTCGTGGTTGAGACTAGAGTTGTGGCCGCAAGAATTGTCGTGATTTCAGTTGTGGAGCACTGGATACTTCAGTGAGAAAACGTGATGGAGCAGCCAGAGAGCTCCGTTGTCCGTGAACTCAAACTCAAAATTCCGACAAATCACTACCGTAATCCGCTTCAAGGTCAAATCTCCTTCTCGTCGTGGTCTTCACGCTCGGGACAGGAGTTGTGGCCACCGGAATCTTCATGACTTCAGTTGCAGATCAAAGAAAAAAGCTTTGATAGAAGCAACAATGGAGATTTTTTTATTATTTGCAACTATGGTCCTCCCATTCTTTCTTATTCTCCATTTTGCCTAAAACTTTTAATTAGTTTAATTTTCTTCATGAGTTATCCCCGTGACTTTTAATTGTACAATATAGACCAAGCAAATATTCCTTTTTTTTTTGCATCATTAGTCGCTGCCGTATTATTTTATTTTGTTTATGTCCCATATGTTTTTGACTTGAAAATAAACATTTTTCATTTGGACTTAAATATATAGGCTAAATGAGATGCTAAATATCATTAAAACGATCACATTGGAATAGAGACATTTATTGTGTACAATGTTTTTGTGATATATGTATATAGCCATATGTAAATGACATTATGTACACGTAATTTACTATCCACATGTACAATGATTTATATGTACACCCGTCCATTTAGGAAAATGATTCATATGTACACACTATAAAACACATCGTCAAAAACCAAATATAATATTTTGGCAAAAACCATAAATCTTAATTTGCATCTTAAAACAAAATCCATTTTTTTGCTTAGAAAATGAAAAATGCTTATTTTAGCTAAAATTGTAAAATACTTCATTTGTTCCCAAAAATGATTTTCTAGGATATTCATGTAAAATCATTCATGTGAATCTGATGTCCATATGTATTGTTGTACATAAGAATGGTAAAAATATTTGTGTACATAGTTTATTGTTGTACATGTGTACTATTATACAATCTGGTGTACATATTTTTTGATACTTCATATTTTTTTGTTCATTTAAGTTATTTAGATGTGTTTTTAGTTTTATTGTATTTCCATAGATGTATTTGTGCTACAAGGGGTTAAAAATATAATTTCTAAAGTATGTGACGAAATTAAGAATCAAATTTCACATTTAAAAAGCATTGAGATTACAAAATAAATAACAAATACGTTTAGGGACCAAATATGCAAAAAACTCCAAATTAACCATTGTTGCTCTAAATCTTATCGTGTTAGTTTCAAAACGTAAGAGAGACAGGAAGGTCACGGCGACGATGTTTCGACGGTGGTGAGAGCTTAGATCACAGCAGCGACATAGACGAATTGCAAATACATAATGAAGATGAGAAGGAAGAATTGCGGTGAAGAAAAAAGAGTTTTAGCAAGGAGAAGAAAGTGTTGTAACGGTGGAAAAAAAGTCCAATGACAGTAACAGACCACGACGGTGTAAGCGCGACGGCCATCACTTACTCTAGATGCGGCGGAAAAATTGGAACAATGTGAAGAAGAAACTTTGATAATTGCTGAATTTTTTTTAATATGTTTTTGTTTCATATGTCTGGTCTCGAGAAAAAGAAAAAGGTGACTAGTTTCCAAAAATTGTGAGACCATATTAACTAGATCAATGACTTTAGTTAACAAAAACTACTTCACTAGTCATAACTGCCTTATAATGATATTAAAAACTTAAAACTGCCTTACAGTGTAATATTTTCTTCTTTCTAGGTGACGGTTTTATATGTTTCAATCTGTTTAAAGTTCAAACGTATATGCATAATGGTTATGTTTTTCTGTTGAATCTGAGTTTGGTTGGATCGATTGACATAAAACTAAACTCGATTTGTGGGTTCTTCGAAGACGTTTAATTGATCAGTATGCGATAATAAACATGATTACAAGGGGATTAAAGAAAAGAAAGAAGGTTGGAGTTTTGTTGAAAATGCCGACGAGAGTACGAAGAGGTTCGCTTGGTCGTCAAACCCTAAACATTGATATCAGTGTCTTTGTGTTTATTTGTGGATCCCCTCTTCGTTTCTTTTTCCTTTCTTTATATAGTTTAAATTTGTAAGCTTTTAATTTTGCCTAAGTTTGTCTGTCCTAACGGTTCGGGCCTAAAGTCAAGTCTTAATGGGTTTCTTTGCCGAGCGTGGGCTTCGTGGGCCGAATCCGATCATTAGATAGGCCTTGTAAAGGGTACCCAGTTCCTTTGCAATAGTATCCAGAGAAGAAAAATACTTACAATTGGTTAAAATATCATGCAACATGACATTATAAGGGTCTTACAAAAGATTTAAGATTAGTTGAACATATATACATTGTTACCAGTGGCGTCTCCAACCCTAATTTTTAGTGGGTCAATTTATGATGTTTAAGTAAAAAATAAATGTTAAAAAAGGGTCAAGATAGAATAGAATTGGATCTTTGTGGGTTCAATAGGTAGACTGAACTACTTATATTATATTCCTTTGTTGTATATTAAGTGTCATAGTGTAATTTTTTTTTATAACATAAGTGTCGTTTTTAGTTTCCAATGTAAAATTTATTAATTTTATTATGCTTTCTATTTTTCTATTGATTAAAATATGATTAGTTGTATATGTACTTGTATTTAATATAGAAAATACACAAAACTTATTGTTTCTTTAATCTGTATGTACAAATATAAAATGACAATTATAATAAAATATAAAGAATATGAATTTTAAGCACAAATCAAACTTTTTCTCAATTTTATGTGCCATACCACTCCTTCCTCAACTGGTCCAGTGGTCCCCTGGTCGACACACTATTAATTTTATATGAATCCATATAAAGAAGTTACTTATAAAGTAACTTAGCATGATGTGGCAATATTCAGAGGCAATAATAGTTTTTATTTTAATTGATTTATTATAATATTACAATTATGAAAATATTATATAGATGATACGACAACCGATAATACTGTCTGCTTGTGATGATCTATACCTAACTGCATCATCTTAGCTGTTCTAAGAGATTCACGTTTGACCGTGTTTACTTGCATCACGCTAAATATCCTTTGTAAATCTTTCGTTCGTAGACTGCATAATTGTTTAATAAATCGATTCACATGGGACTGAAACATGGAATTCATGGTGTAGAAATCTATATAATAATGAGGCAGTTTGCTCTCTCCTGAGATGCCACGTCAGTACTTTTTAATGGGTTCTGATAGGTTTTTTATACTATAAAGCTTATACACGCTGGCTATTAACAACTAGAGTCGATTTGGCCCAGTGGTATAAGCCGCCTAAGTAAAACTTACCTCTGCGAGTATAGGGGTTCGAATCCCCCTAGCTTTCTTATTTTTGGTGGGTTTATATAGATTCTGGCCCAGATAGGTTTCTCTCTCATTTAGCCTATCCACAAGTGCAATTTTTGTGAGCCTCATGGTTTAAAAAAAAAATAATTCGACACAGGCTTCATATATGTTTACGTTTTTGTTTGGGTTAGTGTTTTACCAGGCCATGATTATTAAATAGATGGCCCATATAGCTGCTAGGGTTTCATAATCACCGCCTTAAGTTTTGCCGACAAACGACGGTTCCCGTTTCGGAGATTCGTATTTGGATCCTTCCACTCAAGTCACATTCACTTGCGACGATATGAATCTTCTTCCTGTAACGGTTTCTTCATCCTCTATATATGAAAGTACTCCGCTGTGTGATTTCATTTCCCTTTCATTTTTTCTTCTCCAATTGTTTCTTCATCAATTGCTTAAACTACCGTTGCGAAAATGAATTTTTCAGATGCTCCAGTCATTACCAGAGTTATAGTCGGCCTCTTAATTGAACCATATGTACATTTTGCTCTCCTTTCAATCTTTTTCTATGATCTCAGATTGTGTAGTATCTTGCTATGAATTGTTCAAACTCTTTAGTTGATGGCTGTATTTAATCTGTGGAAGCGTTCTTGATAAATTCGTTGTGGATTTCATTACTTAAAATGCTTCTTTGGCATTTGCACTAGACTTGATTTGTGTTTTTACATCATGTGGTTTTGTTTGGGAGAGTTTCTTCCTTTTTATGAAACACAAAAAGCTCTTCGTGCTCTTGGGACTTCAACACAGACAGATTGATCTCAACACGTTACTTGGTCTCTTTTTTTCCCAGAATGCAAAGACTAGCTCAGGAGCAGAACGAGGAGATTGAAAAAGTTAACTGTGAAAAGAAGTATCATCAGGTGATAATACTATTGAAGTATTTATTCAAACAATTTCTTCATAGCATTCTTCTCTTTGGTTTACGGGTTAATCTTATATAAGCTTTGTTTTGTGGCAATATCAGCAAACCACAGCGTATGAGCTCAACGCTCTATCTCAAGAATGGAGACAGCTCTGTGTCAAGAACATGGAGATTCATTCTGCGTGTGCTGTGCTTGAGACAAAAACCGATTCGTTTAAAAAAGAAGCATCTGAAAGATGAATGAAGTTTTGTTATTGCCTCTTTGCGTTGCAAGCACAAAACTAAAAACTCTTGTTCTTGAGTTTCAGGGAATGAAACTTAGTAGAGAAACTAGACAGTGTCAAACCGCTTCAATCGCAGTGAGGCAAGCGCCCGTGCTTGCATTTACTGATTTCTTTAAAGCTTATATGAATCCATCCATCATGTCTCTTGCTATATTTTTCAATGTTTGTTTTTCAAATATTATTTATAGTATAAGAGAATTCGTATCAGAAACATACGATAGGTTGAAAAGTGCGACATGAATACTATAGTTTACTTCTAACAAATCGCCGTAGATAGTACGTAGAAGATAGAGAGGTTCTATATAGAGTGTTTGAGGCGTCCTATAAACTTTAAATCTTTTAATAATTATTTATAAACTCTAAATATTTTTTATAGTTATTGAATTTTGATTATTAAAAATCTTTTCATACTCTTATGTATTCAACAAAAAAAAAAGATAGAGAGTTTTAAATTTAATACCATTAGTTCCCTTTTGAAACTATATATTTAAAAAAAAAAGATAGAAATTTTTAAACAAATTTTAATCAAAATTTTTTTTCTCAGAAAATAGATCAAAACTATCTAGGACTCTTTTAGAATATTAATAAGTAAATAATAAATTCGAACTCTTAAACAAAATACCGACTAAACGGTTATCCATAATCAGATATTTAGAATCCAATATTACTTTTTCATTTTCACTATATCGGTATATGAGATTGTAGAATTATTACTCTATTAAAAAAACACTACTTTTCATTCAAAAAAAAAAAAACACTACTGAAATTCTGTAATTTCAGAATCAATTCAAAGAACTGTTAAAATATAATTATTTACTGTTCATCTATGTTGTTTTATTTGAAAATCAAACTTTATCTCTTTCTCATTCCACTATTTCATTTCTATACTTACAACTGCAGATGTTCAGTTAACTATGATCATGAGATTGCTATTAAAGTAAATGGCCTATCAAATCATTACAAATATAAAATATGAAAATAACAGCAAATAGAAATTCGCTAAACATTCTTTTATCGTCTAAATTAAAAAGTGTGACTTCTAATATTTCAGTTGTACATCATATAGATAAGATGGACAAATAACATAATACTAACCAGTAACACAATTACTAACAACAACAACAAAAGACAAATATTAACAACAACAACATAAAAGCATAAAAAATATTTTCGGCCCCGCGCATGCTACTAGTATTAATAAATCATTAGTCAAACTATTGGACTAAGAAGGCTTCCACAAAACTTAATTTTTTTGCATTCTTTGCTAATTTTATATATGTAGCTACTGTTACTTTAAATTTATACTAATTCTGTTATTTGTGAATATAAACATCCTTAGGCCATGTTCAACGGGGTAACTCCCGACATGTGCTTAACATTTTAAAAATGAGATTTAATAAAAAAAAGGGCGAAGATCAGTTTTTGTGGTCTACAATAAGACCTGTGCTTAAGGCAAGTGTATGAGTACGTGTCTTGCCCGTATTGGCCCAAAAGTTAAACGAAAATAGGGTTTTCGTTTTGCAATCCAAAATCAATCTATCTCTCTCTCGAACAGGCGAACGGCGACGAAAGGGAGATCGGTGGCTTGTCTCTGTATCTCCGATATTTTCTCTCCTCCTCACCGATCTTCTGTATCTCCGGCGACGGCGACGAAGGTATGACCGGCTCTGATCTTTTCTCTCCTCGTCTCCTCGTCTCCTCGTCTCATCGTCTCCTTCGTTTTCGTCTCCTTCGTTTTCGATTTAGATTTGTACGTATGGGTTTAGGTTTAGATATAGGTTTAGGTTTCGATTTAGTTGTAGATTTAGGATTAGATTCATGTTTCGATTTAGGTTTCGATTTAGGTTTCGATTTAGGTTTCGATTTAGGTTTTCTATGCTCGTCTTTCTCCACCAAATCTGAGTGTCTTGAAGTTCTTCTCCATGGTAGCTGTTGTTTTCTAGATCCAGAATCTTTATCGAGGTGTCTTTAATAAACGAAATGATAAGATCTCATTGTGTGTTTGAACTTGTTCATTGTGATCAAATCCCTTTTTTTTTATTTCGGATCATGGCTTTTAGTTCATAAGCTCTCAGTCTTTGTTCCGTTGATTGTCTTTGATCGTCTTTGGCACTACATTAACATTCTCTTTTGTTTTGTTTATGATGATTCAAGCTTCGGATAGTCAAGAAGCTGATAGTTCAAGCAGATAAGCAACAACAAACAAGCTTTTAGCGAAAGTAAAAGGTTAGTCCTCTGTTAATTAAATGGTCGATGCTTGAATTGAGTGTTTGTTGTGTTTAGATTGCTTTTCTTGCGTGTCTGTTTGTTGTGTTTAGTTGATTAGTTTAGTTAGCTATGTTTGGATATTTAACTAGTAGGTTACCAATTTGTTTCCTAGTTTCATTGGTTTAGTTTCGAAAACTATAAACTGATATTAAAGCTTACCAACAATACTCTGACTTAAATGATATTGTAAACTTGATAAACTATAAACTGATATTTAAAGCTCACCAACACCATTTGCTTTACCTAATTCATTTCATATAAGAATGTGTGTTGTCATTAATATTGGCACACCAGTAGCTATCTAGCTCTTTTCTTCTTTGAGCGTAGCCATGAATAGAAACTAGTTAATGTTAAAGCTCAGCAACCAAAATTTGAGAAAGTAGAAAACTATTGACTTTGATTGTTTTAGTAAAATTTGAGAAAGTAGAAAACTATAAACTGATATTAAAGCTCACCAACCAAAATTTGAGAAAGTAGAAAACTATAAACTGATATTAAAGCGTGTGACTTGATTGAAGTAGGTAATAGTTATTAGGTTAGAATTAACTACAACTACGCCCATTTAAACCCGAGATTGTGAACTCAGTCTCTCTTCATCATCTTCTTCTTCGTATGAATTCATAAAACTATGGATTCAAACAATAACCCTAGTCAGTCTCAATCATACTTTAGTCTTCAAAACTTCCCTTATGATAGATTCTCTGCTAGTTTAAACTTCTCCTCTGCTCAAACCCAAACCCCTTTTCTTAGTCCACGACCGAGTTCCCAGGCGAGTCAACCTTCTTCTCAAGCAGAAGAGACACCAGAAGAGCGTAGGGAGAGAAGGGTATGGTCCCAACAAGATGACTTAGTCCTAATAAGCGGCTGGTTGAACACTTCGAAGGATTCCATTGTTGGGAATGACCAAAGGGGTGGGTGCTTTTGGAAGCGTATAGGCGATTATTACTCATCAAGTACTCATGTACTTGATGGTGCTGAGCCAAGAAACGGAGAGAATTGTAGACAACGATGGCAAAAGATTTCTCGAGAAGTGAGCAGGTTCTGTGGAACTTATGCAGATGCGAGGGGTGAGCAAGGTAGTGGCCAGAATGATTTGGACGTTCTGCAGAATGCTCACAAACTCTTCCATTTGCTGTATAAGAAGAATTTTGGTTTGGAGTATGCGTGGAATGTCCTGCGCTTTGAACAGAAATGGTGCGACCACACACCTATGAACCCTACACCGAAGACAACCAGCTCTAACAAGAGAAAAGCCGATGCTGCAGCACCATCTACGGAATCTGTAGTTGGTGAGCATGAGAGCAGGCCTCCTGGTATAAAGGCCATGAAAAGGTTAAGGAACAATGGGAAAGAGAAGGATGCACCATCTGCAAGCATTAGTCAGATATGGGAAGTCAAACAGAAAGAGTTGGATGCTAAGAAAGAACTCCAAAAGTTGTCACTTCTAGACACCCTCATTGCCCGCAAAGACACTCTTGATGAAGATGAAAAATTCATTAAAAAAAGTCTAATGCGTGAACTATTTAAGCCAGTATGAATTGTCTGTTTTATGTTTATTTATGAATCTGTATGCTATGCTTTATGAATCCGTATGCTCAGTCTTCCTTCTGACAATATTTGCTATTATAAGCTTGTGACTCATTCCCTATCAATTATAATATAAAGTATATTATACTCAACCCTTGTATAATTCTGTAAATAGACCAAACACATACGATCACATGAATAGATACCAAACCCTTGTTATTCTTTACTAGTTTGTATATTTGAAAGAAATTAAGTCTGTAAATTAACAAGTGTGTATATTTGAAAGAAATTAAGTCTTGGTTTTGGACTTTAATTTGGCAGAATGAGGATTAACTGCTTGAGAATATTGAAATTATAGGTTCTGCTTGAGATTGACACTGACTGCTTGGTCCTCAATTGTTGTTGTTATCAATGGTTGTTGTTATTATAACTGCTTGAGAATGTTATAGGTTCTGATACGTATGATTTTGACTTGTTTATTTGGCTTGTTTATTTGGTTTCAGGTTGAAGAAGACATGGGACTTGACTCAGTCTACGACTACGGCATCAACAGCCCCTTGGACTACAGTTCTGAAGATGAGGCTGATAGCAGTTACTACAATCTGCTACTTGGTCTGGCTGAGGTTGAAGACGAGGCTCAAGCTGAACCGGATTTTGCAACACAACTGATGCAGCTCAAGGACAAACAAAGCCTTGCAGACCAGAGGTTGGTGCACCTGGAGAGGCTTTCAGATCAGAGGTTGGTCAACGTGGAGAGGCTTGTCGCTGAGTTGGGTGAGAAGAAGCCATTGTTTCACATTGTATGTGTTTGCTGCATTGTGTTAGCAGTGGCAGTGGCCATAATCATGTTAGTTTAGGAGGCCCAAATTGTCTACTATAATATCAGAACTGTCGGATTAACTAGTCTATTTTGTGAACTGATGTACGTGAATTGTCACATGTGTTTGGACTGGTAGGAAGTAGTTACATGTGTTTGGACTTGTATGAAGTAGTTACATGTTTTTGGATTGTAGTAACATCAAGTTTCACATGTTTTTTGGACTGGTCAAGTAGGTACATGTATAATTTCTATAAATACAACTCTCTTCTCTCAAAATGAACATACAATTCTCTTCTCTCACTTATTCCTTTCTCATCTTAATAATATTTTCTTCATGGCATCTTCTTCCAACAATTTTCACTACCATTACGCTAATGATGATGATAGTTTCGATCAATTTTTTCAAGACCAATACGATGAAGCATTAGAAGCTACTGCAGAGGAAATTCCATCCGAGAAGAAAACCCATATCTATATCGATAGAAAACGGGAAGAAGGTCACAATCGGTTATGGAACGATTATTTTAGTGATAATCCGACTTACCCCGCGAAGTTATTTCGCAGACGTTTTCGAATGAACAAGTCATTATTCTTGCGTATTGTCAACCGTCTCACTGCAGAAGTTCCATATTTTCGACCAAAAAAAGATGCAACCTTCCGGGATGGTGTATCACCGCTACAACAATGTACTGCAGCTATTCGACTATTAGCATATGGGGGTGCGGCGGATGGTGTTGACGAATATATACGTATTGGCGGAACAACGGCTCGTGAATGTTTGGAACATTTTGTCGTCGGAATAGTTGACTTGTTTGGCGATGAATATCTACGCCGACCCACAGAAGATGATCTTCGAAGGCTACTCTTTTATGGGGAACTACGGGGTTTTCCCGGGATGGTTGGAAGCATCGACTGTATGCATTGGAAATGGAAGAATTGCCCAACCGCTTGGAAAGGAATGTATTCACGAGGCACCGAGAAACCAACGATTGTTTTGGAGGCGGTGGCTTCACAAGATCTCTGGATATGGCACGCATTTTTTGGAGCGCCAGGTACTTCTAATGATTTAAATGTACTTGACCAATCACCAGTATTTAATGACATAATTCACGGTCGAGCTCCCGTACTCAAGTACAATGTCAACGGAAGAGAGTATAAATTGGGTTACTATCTAACGGATGGTATTTACCCCGAATGGGCGACATTTGTTAAATCCATCCCACGACCACAACACCCGAAACATCGTTTGTTTGCACAACATCAAGAAGGTGTACGAAAAGATGTTGAGCGTGCATTTGGAGTCCTCCAATCTAGATTCGCGATGATTAAAAATCCATCTCTTTTATGGGCGAAAGGTAAAATTGCATATATTATGAGAGCATGTCTCATACTCCACAACATGATTGTTGAAGATGAACGAGATTCATACTCTCTCTATGACGAGCACGAATTCGAACAAGAAAATGAAACCGGAACTACTCCGTCTCGTTCATTTTCAGTAACCAGGGCTTCAAATATCGAGGGTTTCGGCGAGGGTCACACAAGAATTCGTGATAGACAAGCACATCGCCAATTAAAAGAGGATTTGATTGAGAATATATGGAATAAATTTGGACATTAAAAGTTGTATTAATTAAATAAAATGTTTGTATGTTTAGTTAAATAATAATTAAATAATAATTAAATAATATGTTTGTATGTTTAATTAAATAAAAAGTTTTTATGTTTAATTTTGATTGTATTTTGTGTTTTTAAAAATTTTCACATCAATTTTAGTATAAATTTTCTTCTCTCATTATTTTCTAATTTTTTAATTTTAAGCACACCCATAAACAAAGTGATCTTCCTTTGACTAGTTCCCATGTTCTTAAGCAAAATACATTATTTTACTAATATTTTCACTCTAAGCACACCCTAAAGTGTTCTCCCTTTGAACATGCCCTTACACTTTTGGTTTTATATAAATCCAACTAAATAAAAGATACCTTTAGATTCCTTCCCATTTTCCCCCAATATACTGGTCACCCAACCTGTCTCCTCATATTTTTACACCAAATATCAGAAAATTTTAATTTTGTCCCAAATATTAATCAATGCCTCGTGACTGCTGGTGTAATAGACTGCAAAGAAAACAATGCAATGATCCTTGACCATTGAAAAGTTTGAACACACATTCAGCATTGAAAATATGAACGCGCATGTAAATAAATTGTGTTGACATATAATAATGGAAGTATACTACTGTTACAAACGAAAACCGACTTTTAAACATTGCGACAAAATAATACAGATGTGTAAGCGCTTTAATGTCAGGATGCGACAAGACATGTTACATAAACTGTACTGGCTAACTCGGTACACTACAGTATATGTTTATATAAAAAGGTGACCACAAAATAAAGTCAATACTATAATTAGTAAGTGGGTCGAATAAATTTAGTAATCGCGTTTCTTCCAGAAATCGCGTTTACTGCAGATATAAATATCTGAAAAGGAAGTCATAC
Organism: Eruca vesicaria subsp. sativa; assembly: GCA_932364175.1. Lineage (NCBI taxonomy): Eukaryota > Viridiplantae > Streptophyta > Magnoliopsida > Brassicales > Brassicaceae > Eruca > Eruca vesicaria. The sequence continues at coordinate 159,487 of CAKOAT010130710.1, forward strand.
AAGTTCATGCATGTCCCGCGTTTAAACATTGATAAGATTGGCAAAGGGCTCTCCACAAAGATTCCACCCTCTTTCTACTATATAAAGAGGCATATCTTTTGTTTTCAAACATTAACACATTGGATCCTTTTCCGTGAGCGATAAGTTATTTTCAGGACTCCAAGAAAATGGTTAATCCAGAAAATATTCCCTCTTGCGATCGCAAACCTCCTCGTTTGACAAGAGATCAAGAGCATGTGATCATGGTTTCTGCTTTACGACAAGTGATATCAAACGACCGAGGTAACAGTACTTCATCATCTAACTCGGTTGCATTTGAATCTCTTCATCAACCTTTAGACGCTGGTCCTTGTCCTCTCTGCAGTATTACCGGTTGCTTAGGTTGCGCATTCCCACGGCATAAAGAGATGGCGAAAGAGAAGAAGCACAAAGGTGTGAGGAAAAAGCCATCAGGTAGATTTATATTCCTATAATTATATTCCAACATAACCAAATTGTTTTGTTTTTTTTTTTTTGCTTAAATTTGGAACATAACCAAATTGTTGGTGGTCTACTGGTAGTGAAATGGGGCCGGTTCTCCTGTGTCCCTAATATAAACCATTTTTGATACAAAATGTTATTCCTTACAATATAATTTTCAAAAGAGATTGACTTTAGACTTATGCGGAATTATGGTCTTTAGTCCAGAACTTGCATCTTCTCTATTTAAAGAAAAGTACCAAATTTATGTACTATTTAAAAGTCATATTGAACTATATCATTAATTATTTAATTTGACATATTTGATTGTTACATTAACCAGTCAAGTATATATTATTTTCAAAATATCTTAATAATTAATAAGGATATAAATAATAAATAAATTTAAATATAACAAAATCTGTTGAAAAAATCTAACAAGATCTTACCAAAAATTTTAAAATTTCTTTTTATAAAATAAGTATTTCTTTATTTCGTTATTAGATATTATTATAATTAAAACTAAAATATAAATCATATCTTTAAAAATTTAGTTATATATTTATAAAATGAAAAATATATCTGCACGGATGTGCGGGTGAAACTCTAGTAGTAATTAAAAAAAAACTGTTCCAACAGGTTTGAGTATTTGTTTTAACTAGCTAACTAGATTTAGATTCTGATCCGCAATTTCAAAGGTGGGTATATCTTTTATTTTATTTTTTTGTGAAATTTAATTTTTAAGTTTGGATTTTTTTTATAGTTAGAAAGAAATTTTAGTGTCGTAAAATAAAGAAAAAAAATTCTGGCTCACTAAATAAAAGAAATAAAATAGTTGGACATTATATTTATCAATATATTATATGATATTGTTTTAATAGAATAGATTTATTTTTTAAAAAAAGAATAGATTTATTTATGTATTTCCATGCATAAGCCATCAGGTCAACTATGTTCCAACACGTTACTTTTTTTTCATAAACCATCAGGTAAATGGTGTGCGGAGATATGGGATCCGAGTTTGCAAAGAAGGAAATGGCTTGGAACGTTTCCAACAGCTGAAATGGCTGCGGAGGCTTACGATGATGAGGAGGCTAAGCTTGTCAAAAGAAAGACATCAACAAGTGGCAAAATGAACGGAAAGGAACCAACTTCTCACTCGAAGTAAACATGCAGTGGACTTATAGTACACAAAATCGTCACACATATCATTTATTTCATTGATCAGATTCTTACATGTGTTAAATATTGTGTTACTACATTGTTATTCTTTATTGTTTTAGCTTTACTAAAATTTAAATTTTCTTTTCGTATTTGATTAAATTTTGCTGTATTGTTTGAAATCATTATTTGTAATAAGATAACAAACTGAAATTACTATTTTTAAAATGATGTACCAAAATGATGCGGCGGCGCCAAAGCTTGTCAAAAGAAAGGCAGAAAGAAGTGGCACAATGAACGGAGAGGAACCATCCATACACCGAGAAGACGACGGTGGGAAGATGATTAAGAAAAAAAATTTGGTCGTGTTTTCAATCGAAGTAAACATACAGTGGAAATCTGTTATATAAAGTAAAGCATCTCTTCTTCTAAGGGATGCCACGTCGGATGACAGCTCAGAAAGTCCACGTCACCAGAAAGTCCACGTGTTTCATTAAACGCGGCTTTATTGTGTTGTTTTGGCCTTTATCACGCTTTCGACGCGCCTCGCTCTAACCCTAATCTCTTGATCGCGGCTTACGGTCGTCTCTCTCTTTCCTGTGCCGTCGACGAGTGATGCTTGATTTGCTTTCTCCATGTATGAAACAGGCGGAGTTATTGTTCGTCTTAACTTCTTTTTATTCAATCGCCCACTACGACGACTTCAATTCAGCGTTCATCTCTCAGGGACGGTATCGGATCTGTATAGATATGTGGTACTTCTCATATCGAGCTCATCCGCTATTTCTATCTCTCGCAATAGACTGAATCGTGTTGTTATGGCTAATTCAAAAGTTTTCTTCTGACTTGAAGCACCCACCTATGCTCTTGGCCGACGTGACTGTAAGTTTGTTTCTACTTTTATTTTTCTTCTTTTAGATCTGTGTTTGATCATTCCGGTAGAGTTCTCATTGTTTATTGATACTGAGATATATAATAAGATAGTCTGTTTCTTATCTTTTTTTATTTTTTTACTCTTCTCGATTTCTTAGAGATGATTAATTGTTTTGAACTACCAAAATTATTGCTGAAAATCTTCTTCCAAAGTGTTATGTCTTTGGAGACATGATCGTCTGACTCTTGAGGTTTGTTCATGTCTAAGCTTTCGAGTTGTTCAGATGTTATAGCTCTGGGTTCCTTATAGAAAGTTCAAAGATTTGCTTGAAATTGAAAAATTTTGGTGATGATGAACTTTTCTGCATACCTCATGTGTCTTATAATTCCAGTTGGAGTCTTTCAATAAATTGAGTATTTGTCATTAGCTGGTAATCGCCATATTAGTTATCTTTCCAAATCATACTTTTCTTTTTTATATTAAACGGCATTGAAAAAAGTGATCTTTGTTCTCTCTCATGTCTACTCTGTATCAACATGTGAACTTGATATCCTTTCTACTTTTTCTGGGAGATTTGACTTTCTGTTATAAATCTTCTACAGAACTTTTGTGCATCATTTCACAAATTTGTGCTCATGATTATTTTACAGTATAAAAGTGTGCCAAGGTCCCTTTGACCCTATAATGGTAAAAGCATGGGAAGAATGGGATGCCAAAAATGGATCCGAGAATGATCACCCAGATTTTCCGGAGAAACAGGTCAGATTCTTTTCACTTTGCTAGATTTCATAACGGTCTGTTAATGTAGAAACTAGCATTTATTTACCGTGTAGTTCTTGCTTCAAGTGTTATGTAATGTTTGTTCTGGAACATGAAGGCAAATACCTTGAAAGCTTCGTTCTTTTGAACTTTGATGAAGCACGGAGCTTATTGGTTCAGGTAAGCTATAGGCTCTGTTTCGTGTAAACAGATTGTGTAAATGAATTTTGATTCTGGTCAATAGCATGCATTTCACATGTAAGGTCACCACTGGCCTGGCTGTTTCTGAAGCTGCTTCTGTGTTCGAGAGCACAGAGATCTGCACTGGTATGCCTAGCCTTTAATTTGCTATAGTTTACTACTTAGTATGGTTCTCTCGACTGATAATTTTTGTCTCTTTTTCAGGGGAAACATTCTTCTAACTCGAGTACTCTGCCTTTTACTGTCGAAGGGAAGCAAGTTTCCATCAAAACTTTTGGAGTACAGATATCCTTAATCGACTTTACTCTTTCAAGAATCAACACAAGTGAGCTTCTGGTTTATTAATACTGTGTAATGTGAACCATGAGATCCTATCTAATACTTATCTACCAATTATCATGGTACCAATGTGATCAGGTGAAAAGATACTTTTTCTGGACCTTACTGCTGATCCATACCTCTTCAAAGGGACAAAAGGAGATAAAGAAGTAAGGAATTCAATGAAGCTTTCAGTTATTTCAAGAGCTACGAAAATTATATATTGATTTAAGCTTATAATGTCATATTGCAGTCGGAAACTTACAGAAAGATGAAGGCAGTTACCAAAGATAGCTGGGAAGGACAGTAAGTGTAGCTTTCCCAAGCCAACTTGAAGTGTGCTTAAATGAGTTGCTAATTTTTTATTTGCTATGGTTTGTTTCTTATTCTTTCTAACAACAGCTTTTCTCGAACAAACGTTCTTTGGTTAATCTATCTCGTGATCTCTTACTGACGAAGAGGAAATATATCAATGTAAGGTCAGCAACCTTGCATACCTTTGATGAACGAGCAACCTGGAACTCCTAAAAGTTTTACTCACTTGAATCAGATGGTAGCTGCCAGCATGTCATCGTCTGGGCTTCGACCTCATCCTCAATCACAAACTCCGGCAACAAATCTGTATATGGAATCTGTTTCCAGGACTTTGAATGGGACTGCAGGTACATGTCAAAGAAGCAGCATTTCTGGATACAGTTCTTTACAGCAAGATATTCATCAAGGAAATGAGTGCATCCCATATCAAGAGAGATCCATCGCTGAATCTTTTGATGTGGTCAATAAAGCCCTTTGTCAAAACTTTTCTCTGCCAACTCCAGATAAGGCTAAACATCTCGAAGCCAGGGGTTCAAAGAGACAGCATGATCGTGCGATGGCACATATGCCAAACTCAGTAGCATGTTGGCTCTTGCGCCAACAGATTGCATCACAAGATGTGGATAGACAGAACAGCAGCACGTGTGCGAAATATTTAAATGCTGCAAAGAAAATGAAAATCCAGAAAGCAGTCCAAGAAAATATGCATAGCGTGGCTCCTGAGGTAATAGATATCGAGGATGATCCAACTGATGGGGCAAGAAAAGATAAAAGTGGTGTCCTAAAAGCTCCTGCAAGAAAGGTCCAAAGAGGGAGAAAGAAAGCAGTACCTCCACCAGCCCATGCCTCAGAGATTTCCTTCACCGATGATTTAAGTATGAAACATCGAAAGAGGCTGTTTCAGATCATTTCTTCTCAAATATGTTGATGGACCAACAGTGTATGTATACTTACATTTTTTTTTTAAGATCTCCTTGATTTTCTTAAGTGTTGACTGCCATTAATATTTAAGTTCATTAATTAATGAAATCTGTATTATGAAACAATATAATGCAGTTAATGATTCTGGGAAAACCCATTTTAATACAATGATTTCATCTTATTGGTTTGTTATTAATTAATGAAATCTGTATTAGGAAACAATATCATGTAGTTAATGATGCTGGGAAAATGTGCTCGGCATATATGTTCTACTAGAAGAGTACGTAGATGATATCAACTATTAAAACCTCTCTATACCGATATCTTTAACTCATGACATTGCCCAGTTTTGAGCCGAATTAGCTTCACATACGGCTCTGAAACAAAGAAAATTGTCATACACATGAAGGGCTAAGCAAATGAGAGACTTGAGAATTCAAATCCAGTCATGTAAAACAAGATGATGCAAACAACAGGTCAGAGGAATAGCATTATAAATTTTACAAAAAAAAATACTAATGCTGAAGGGTTTATTTATCTCTAGAGCCAAAAATATCAAACATAACCGAAACATTTAATTTTAAAATTACCAAATATTTTTAGAACACTACTTATAAACTGAACTACTTATAAACTGAACTACTTATAAGAGATTTATTCCAATTGATTTGGTTGTAAATATTTTTCTTACCTATATAAATAAAATTTAAAACACTAAAATGACTAAAAATGAAAATTCTTTACAGAAATATTTTACTAATAAAAATATACATAAATGTGCAAAATAAAGACATAGTTTATGCTACATAAACAGATTTAAAATCTCTGCAAACTATGTAAAATTTTTGGTAATTCAGTAATGAATATATAAATAGTACCAATTTCTAACAGTGGATCCTTTAAATCTTGACAACAAAAACATATTGGTAGCTGATCTCGAATAGAACATATAAACAATTATGTTTAAGAGTAAGAATTAAGATCCTATGTTTAAGCGTTAAGATCAAGCAATAAATGGTCAAGAGATGCTAATATTTGTTCATAACAAACAATAGAATTTATTTTAACAAGACCAAGTATAACCCAACAATAAATTTAATAAATAAGACCTAGATGGTTAATGTTTTGATTGCCAGTTTCTCATCAAAATTGAAATTTTCTTTTTTGAAAAATTATGCAAAAGTCTTACGGCTGGTGAGAACTTCAAAAAGAGTCATATACATTAGTTAGTTGTTAAATACAAACTCAGAATCAAAAAGTTAAAACAAAGTTACTTACGAACAAACCAACTATCAATTTAAATTAATAGAATAATTTATCTTACACAATTTTTGAAAATGTGAATCTAAAACAAAAAAAACAATAAAATTATATAAAATATAATAACTTAAATCATAGGTGAAGTATATCCCGCCCGTAGGGCGGGCCGGCCCTAGTCTATTATATAAAAGAGTGTAATCTCTCCTCTAAAGCATGCCACGTCAGCGCCACATAGATAAGTCCACGTGTCGTCATTCCATTCGTTGCGTCTAATTCTGTTTCTTCGTGGGCTTAAACTGATATGGCCCAAAACTCACCCCTAAACCTAATAGGTTTATTGGTCACGACAATGTCGAAGTCATTCTTTCTCCGACAAAAAACTTTTTGCATTCCCCTCTGATTCTCTAGCCGTCTGCTCTAAATCTTCATCTCCTTCATATCCCACTATGTCTACATCAATGCTCTGTTCACTGGGTGTGTATAAAATCTGTTACTATTCATCTCCTTGATCCCTTTTAGTTACCAAATCTCATAAAGCTTTTTTTTTCACTTCTAATCATGGCTAATAGATTGTTGTTCACTGTTCTTAAAACAGGAAAGTGTACTTCCGCCATGGAGGCTAGGCTCCTCCGCTTTTGGGAGGCCAGAAATGTCAGGCGGGGTGTTCAAATGTCATTTCTTGATATGTTGATGATTGACGTTAAGGTAAGATTTTTTTTTTTTAACAAATTTTTTATTGGGGTTTACCGAAATCAAAAAGATCGTTCCTTCTTTGTCTTTATCTAGATATCATGGATTAACTTTATCAATCTCTATTTTTTGTTGAAAAAAAAATGATTCAATCATGTAGGTTTTATTGATTTTGTGTGTTGATCTCCGACTATATGAATCTGAAATAGAAAACCGTTCACTTTTCTAGCTTCTATTGATTGTGTGTGTTGATCTCCGAGTATATGAATCTGAAACAAATAACTGTTTCGTTTTTTTAAGATTTTTTTTATTCTATGTCGTATCTTATTGAGATTGTGTGTACTGGTCCCCGTGTGTATGAAACTGAGTATTATATCTGGATTGATATAAGTTTCCCCTCTTGCAATCAAGTGCTGTGTCTTTGTTCTTATGATAATGGCTTTTTGTTCTGATGTGTATGATTCCGACTCTTCCTGAATTTATTAAAAAATAAAACGTTTCCAAGTATTTAGTTTTTTTTTCATCCTTATATGCACTGACGAATTTGCTGATTAGAGCAGGGCTCGACCATTACTCTGGATTAATTTCTAGATGTACAAATGTCAAGCTCTCTTCGTATATTAAGACCTAATGCTCATCGTTTGTATCTATGTACATAGCTTGATCATCAGAGGAACTGGTCTTCTAGCGCCGGCACCACTCTTGACACATGCTACAAATGTCGAGCCTTTAACCATAGCTAAGGTTAACAAATTTGCCATCATTGCTCTCGCTGAGGTTAATTAGTCACTCTCAATTCACATGTCTTTCATGGTGTGTTGGTTGCTAAGGATAGACTATATAACATATAGGAGATTGAATTCATGATCACCGGGAGAATTACTGGAGTCGACGTCCATAAGGGTTGGTGTTATGTTGGTTGCAGAAAATGCAGCAGAGAACTCCATCTCACTGTACCTGGTTTTGCATGTGTCAGATGCAACAAGCCTCATGCTGATGGTGATTTATGGTATGGAACATAGAATCCTGCAGCTGTATAATTTGATATATATGTACATACAGTAACGATGTAGTGTGCTTATCTTCTCAGTTATCGAGTAACGCTTGGCATCGCTGATGACACTGCTGAAGGTGTCTTTATTTTCTTTGATGGTGTGATGACAAAGCTGCTTAGTCTTGAAGCACGTGATGTCGACCAGATGCTGGTGAGTTAAGAATTATGTCACTTATAACTTAAACATATGCCTCTGTGTAACATTGGCACATTGTCTTTCCTAGGTTGAAAAATATGAGAACCCTGAAGATTCTCCAGTGCCTCCGTTAATCAAATACATTGAAGGGAAGACATATTCTTTCCACGTCAGATTGACGTCTTATGATTTTACGGCGAGACGCCAGCCCTTCACTATCACACACATTATTTGTGAGGAGGAATGCNCATATGCCTCTGTGTAACATTGGCACATTGTCTTTCCTAGGTTGAAAAATATGAGAACCCTGAAGATTCTCCAGTGCCTCCGTTAATCAAATACATTGAAGGGAAGACATATTCTTTCCACGTCAGATTGACGTCTTATGATTTTACGGCGAGACGCCAGCCCTTCACTATCACACACATTATTTGTGAGGAGGAATGCACGCATCTCAATGGTGTAAACGACATTGTAAGACTAATGTTCGTACACTGTTACGTCTGTAACAGGAAGCTGGTAACAGTATACCTCTTAAGCCAGAAACTGTAAGGATCAGTGGTGTATCGATCAAGTGAGGTGGTGGCACGGCTTCGTGATTTGTTAAGCTGTCATTTTTTTCTAATTTGAGAAATTTATTGTTTCGGTACTATGTTTTCAAAAATGATTGCGCTTTAGTATTGGCATTTTAGTTGTTCATCGTACTCTATCTCCAGTTTAAATGTTTCGTGGATACTATGAAGGAGGATTCATTTTTAAGTTTGATATGGATAAGGGAATTGCGCTGGGCTTAATAATTACCCTGATATTACATATCTCCAATCAGAATGTTCGTATCTCTATCAGACCAATAACACATGTATTTAGTTAATTTTATGTTTATGCATAGGTTTTTAAAAGTCCACTGAAAATCTGTGATTGAATTGTTGATTCTGATAATAAATCTATACAATGTTACTATAATTGTGCAATAGCCGTTGTGAGTATTTACGTTAAGACAATAAATTAGAGATCCCTGTTTTATAGCCACGTAAAGTTGTATGTGTCAACTTAAGTATTATGAGTTAAAAATGAGATATTACTATTCAATATTCATATATGTATTTTTTCCACAATGTAAAACATAATATCTAATTATTACAAAACATTTTTATATAAAAAAGTTAATATATTTTATGATATTATTAAAATATCATCATATTTATTATACTTCTGTTTTTTTAATGTCACTAGAAAAAGTATTTCATTTATTAATTCCATAAAATATATTAACAGTTAGCCATAAACTAAATTATTTTAACAAGACAAATAAACAACCACAAAATGAAATTCACGGAGTTGTTATATTATAATATTAGCCGACCAGTTTTTCTAATTGAAACTTTACTCACACATAAAAAAATACACCAGTATTATATATATTCAACATTTTCAGATTAGACGTCTTTCTAATTTTTGCACACTAATTAAAAAAATGTTAAATGTTCCGTTTACCCCTATTTAATTATTTAAAATTTATTATTTTTCTATTATTTTGTAAGGATTAAACAAAATTAACACATATATTAATTTGAAAGCATACAACCTCCTTCACACCACAACTAATTTTTCATGCGATTGATCTCCGGTAATCATTTCCTCGCACAGATCATTTTGTCAAGCAAACAACATTAACACATATTAGTTCTAAATCAAATCGAACACACTACCAATAAGAGCTAAAACATAATTTCTCCATTCCCAAACATATTAACATCGATAAATATTATTATACATTATTTTTTCAAATCCTAACATAAAACATGCCAAAAAAACATGATAATATAGACCTATACATCATATGTAAATCATATCCCGCCCGTAGGGCGGGCCGATCCTAGTATAGTATACAAAATCGTCACAGATATCATTTACTTCTTTGATCAGGTTTTTTAATTACTTGTGTTAACTATTGTATGCTACTACATTGTGGTTTGATTTTTTTAGTTTTAGCTTTATAAGTAAATTTGGTTTGTCTATTTTTCGTATTCTTCATCGTGTTTGAAGTGTTTTTTTGGTCCAACATGTTTTAAGTGTTGCATGTGATTAAAGTTGGGTGTATTGAAATTATTATTTGTAATAAGATAATCATGAGCTTGCAAAAAAAAAACTATAATCGTGGAAGACAAAGAATGAACATATGTTTTATTGTACCTCTTATTTCATGTTCTAGAGAATGATATCAAAATTTGATTCAGTACAAGCATGGGATCACATATTTAAATACCTTAGACCATGTGCATCAAGGGATCACATGCGGATCATGGGCCGAGGTTCACCGGGCCGAGAGGCGAAAATATAATTAAAAATTGGGTTATTTTCGTGATCCGTTTCACGCGAGTAAACCCGTATGATACGGGTTCAAGACACGCGTCATTCTCCCATTCGACCTCTCGAAGACGCGTTCAACACGAGGGAAAGAGGGTCTTTTTGATTTCTGTCTCATTTTCGTCTCTCTCTCGAAAGCTAGGGTTCCAGAGGCGATTACGATAGCGACGGCGAAATCCATCAAATCGACGGCGAAATCCATAGAATCGAAGGCGAACTTTCTCCTCAACCACCTCAGGTGAGATTCTAGTCGAACCATGTTTAAACACGGTTGTTTTGGTTTGATTGTGTTCTCGGGGAAGAAAATTGATTTGGGGTTTTTGATCAACGGTTGTTTAATCGAGAAGGGGGTTTCGTTTAGTGGTTTTAAATCAAGTTGATGGTCCGATTTCTGATTCGTTTTGCGTGATTCGTAATCGAGTTAGGGTTTTCTATTTTAGGGTTCTAAATCGATTTGGGGGTTTTGGGCTAGGGTTGTATAAATGACATGTGGGTTTCGTGTAGTGTTTATAAAACTTATGCGGGTTCGATTTGGATGCGTTTAGACTTAGGGTTTGTGATCGAGTTAGTGTTTCGACTTAGGGGTTCTGATTTTGACAATTGTCTTTTTGCAGATGGATCCTCAAGAAGAGAGAAGAGACACAAAGAGGCAGAAGGAGTACATTGACATGGTAGGATTCATGGTTGATTCCGAATACGGGATTCCTACAAGATGTGCATGTGGTGGAAGAATCATCAACGAGGTCCGAGGGGAGGAAGAGTACGATACTGTTCCTGGGAAGCGATTCTTTACTTGTCTAAATTACGAGGTAATGTCCATATTTTTTTAGTTAAGATTTTATACAAATAATGGTTTAACTTGTTTTGTTTTTATGTTGTAAACTAGGATAATGGTTTACATTATCGCCAGCCGTGGGTTGTTGCTGTCCAAGAGGAGTTCGAGAAGATGAGTAAGCGGGTGCACGAGGCTGAGGAGGTGATCAAGGGCGTCTCCACTATCACCAAACAGATTGAGTTTTTGGAGGTAAGAGCTAGAACTTAACTCCCAAATTATTATAGTTGCTTGTTTTATAAAGAGCAAAATTTTATAATCACATATCTTGTTGTTATGTGAATGTCCAGGAACAGGTTAAGACCCTTTCTGGACAAGTCGAATATCTCACTGTGAGGCTGGGAGGCTTGGAGAGGATGTGCTTCGGTTAACCTGATGGTAAGTTAAGAATTTTAAAATTGGTTTCAATTTAATTGCTTGAATGTATTTGCTTGGTAAGATAAAGTAAACTAAACTAAAACTGAACAGAACTAGATAGTTATTATTATCTTAAGTTAAAGTTAAATAAACCCAACTAGTCCTCTAGTTGGTAAGATAAAGTAAACTAAACTTTAAATTTAAACCACGCGGGTTGGGTTGGTTGCTGTTATGAATGTTGTGTTTATAGGTTATCGATTTGATGTGTCTTGAATGCTTGTTGTACTGAACCGGTAGATGAGAAATTAAATTTGGTAGCTAGTTAGTCTTTAATGGTTCTCNGTTAAATAAACCCAACTAGTCCTCTAGTTGGTAAGATAAAGTAAACTAAACTTTAAATTTAAACCACGCGGGTTGGGTTGGTTGCTGTTATGAATGTTGTGTTTATAGGTTATCGATTTGATGTGTCTTGAATGCTTGTTGTACTGAACCGGTAGATGAGAAATTAAATTTGGTAGCTAGTTAGTCTTTAATGGTTCTCTCTCATTAAAGCAAAACATACTTTAAATATACTTTGAATGAACTTAAAAATCACATTAGCTTAAAATAACGAAAACCCAAAACCTCTTCGAAAATGGATTCTTTTTTCGTTGACTCTTCCGGCTTTGTTAACCTTCTAGCTTCCCAGAGCAGTCCTCCAATTGAGGTGGACTATCCTGAGGCCGCTAACGGGGTGATAAACCATTATCAAAAAGGAAGTGGTCAGTGAAAGAAGACCTAGTCCTCATTAGTGGTTGGTTGAACACTAGTAAAGATCCCATAGTAGGTAATGAGCAGAAATTAGGAGCTTTTTGGAAGAGAGTAGAGGAGTATGTAAACTCGAGTCCTCAGCTAGCTGGTAACGTTCCTAGGGATACATGGTGTACAGTGAAAGAAGACCTAGTCCTCATTATGTTTATTGCTCCAGATTTCAAGGTTTACATGGTGTACACATAGATATATGTGATCTTGTGTACATGTGGATAGAGTTTTGAAGATGTACATGTGGACAACATATGTGTACGTGCATGTGGACACATGTACAATATAGTTTCATCTTTATAAAGATTTCTCATGTTGCTTGCAAATACCCGTCCATATCTCTGCCGACCATTTACCTGATGGCTTTTGCCTCACACCTTTGTGCTTCTCCTTCTTTACCTCTTCATGCCGTGGGAACGCGCACCGTTGCAACCGGTGATACTGCAGAGAGGACAAGGGCCAGCGTCCAAAGGTTGATAAAGAGCTTCGAATGCAACCGAGTTCGATGATGAAGTGTCGTCACGTCTCACGTTGGATATCACTTGTCCCAGAGCAGAAACCATATATGCATGCTCTTGATCCCTTGTCAAACGAGAAGGTTTCTCATCACTAGAGGGAATATTTTCTGAATTATTCATGTTATTAAAGTCGAATTTGAAAATAATTATTGCTTAGGAGAAGATTTTGAAAACAAACTAATGAGGGAATAGGCCTTTATATACTACACGGAAGGTGGGATCTTTGTGGTCCGATGCCAATCTAGTCAATGGTTAGACACGTAACTTGTGACATCATTATTTTGCTTTTATTGATGTAATAAAACGTTATTTCAAGAAGAAACGCGATTATGTAGTGCTTTTGATTTTTGTTTCATTTTGGGTCCTACTGGTTCCCTGTGGTTTGTTTATTTTANTTTATATACTACACGGAAGGTGGGATCTTTGTGGTCCGATGCCAATCTAGTCAATGGTTAGACACGTAACTTGTGACATCATTATTTTGCTTTTATTGATGTAATAAAACGTTATTTCAAGAAGAAACGCGATTATGTAGTGCTTTTGATTTTTGTTTCATTTTGGGTCCTACTGGTTCCCTGTGGTTTGTTTATTTTATTATTACTTTCAAACTGAGAAAATTATCGATAGAAAAGGAGTTCCAAGAAACAAAATCATCAAGCCAAGTTAAAAACATAATCATAAACAACACAACATGTGAAGAAAAGGAGGAATAGATATACCATTTCTTTGGTATTGATGGAATTCCAAAACAGTGACATTAGAAAATAGTGTCTTTTTCATATTGAATCTAGAGAAAATTATACTAAGTATCACTTTTCTAGTTTAGTATTACATAATAGGTCACATTGTGCTACTAGAGCACTTTTCTTGTCTCTTTACACATACATGAAGAAGTGAAATTCCAAATCTATCTTCTTTTTCCAAGAAATAAACTGATATTAAATTAAAATTATAATGACACAAAACATCTTTCATCATGTTTCTTAGATCCCACGGTCAGTATTGAGTCAAAATTAATGAATAGATGGTTATATACCAACTTCATCTTCACCCACGTTTCTTATCCAATTTTTTTTTTTAATTTATCGAACTGAATCTTTCATCGTTAAAAGTAGTGATGATTTGGTTTTTCTTCTGATTCATCTGGCGAAACCACTACTATCTTTGACCTCTGCTTCTGTGGTAAAAACTGCAGACGAAACCACTGTTGATGGAAAGGAACCATTTTTCAATTTTGAGTTTGTTGTTGTGATTGGAGAAGAAGGTGAAAACAAAGCTTTATCGTTTTACCAAAAAAAAAAAATCTTTATCGCCTAAGCGATAAACCGAGTAAACTGGCTGCTCAGAAGACCTTTACATGACCACACCCAAAAGTGACGTTGTTTATCTTCCCGGAGATTCCAAACAAGTTTGCATCACTTCGCCACCATCACAGCAGAGTTCATAGGATTGTTTGAGCTAACTCCGATCTAAGTGTTTGTTTCACTTATGTAAGAAGTTGTATTGAGTGGATTAGATTCAAGAGAAATTTACATTATAGGACACATTAACACTTCCAAATATCACCTAGAGTCACAACTTGCTTGATACACACATTGTGTCCATGTATTGTCTATTCTGCCCTCAAACACGTTTCTCTGTTGTCTAACTAGAAAACGAGAAAACAAAAGAGAAACAAAATCTGATATCTCACAAAATCCAAAAACCCCCAAATCAGAAAACAATGAACCCTAATTGGATTATACCGCCGACTAAATCACCGCCGAGTAAATCTAAAATCGATTAATCCCACTCGAACAATAACCCTAATTGGATTCTCCAACCTCCTCCTCCATCATCTTCCTTCTATGTGTCATCCCATCCCCGTCTTTCACCCTCGTCGTTTTTCTCCCGTTCAACCCATTTTCTAAACTCCGAAGATTCGTCACTGATTCTAATTTCCGATTCAGTGCTCTAGGTGAAATTAACGACGACCATCCTCTTCAGCATCTTCTTTGTTCCTAATTTTCTCATCTTCATGGCCACTAAAGAAGAATCGGCAACTTGCCGTCAACCTACTCGGCAAAGAGGTTCGTTTCCCCGACAATTCTTGTTTTTTATAAACCTACTCCGTTAAAGCTTGAATTTTTTAAACCAATTTTTGCTGTTAGTTAAGAAACCCCAACCACAAATGTGCAATCTACCGATATCTTCGACTTTTACAAATGGTGTAAAGCTTCTATTTTTAAAACCAATTTGCTTGACACTTAAGAATAAAACCAATGGGTTTCGACTTTTAATCCGTAACTTTTACCAATGGAGCATGTGTAATTGAAAGTGAGATTGATTTTGTCATTGCAGCCGACCCCAAACTGCCGTCAAGGTTGTTTGCTATAGACAGATACCTGGAGAACCGTCTCAACATATACTCTCGTCCTGACATACTCGCTTTTATCCGCCACGTCTTGAGAGACACACCAGAGTTCGAAGTTATAAGAGCCTCTTGTTTCGGAAAGCTTTTTGACTTACCGGCTCGCCAATGTCATGTTTCTTGCAAGCTCATACACTCACTTCTGTCCAGACAGCTTCTTTGCGCACTCAAGTACACACTGTGGACTGCTTTTGGAGGTAAACCCCTACGATATGGTCTCCAAGATTTTGGAGCTGTAACAGGACTACCATGTGGAGATTTTCCCGACAGTTATGAGCCTCCTGAGGATGATGATGATAGGGCCCCACACCTGGATCCTATATGGAAGAAGTTGATTGGCAACAATAAGATGACCACAATTGCCGACATTGGAGAAAGGCTTCGGAAGCAAAGTAAGATGCCTGGTTGGAAGAAAATTTGTCTCGCATTGATCATGATTGTAGATGGTGTTCTTATCGCTCACAAGCAAACCCCTCGCCCCACGCTGAGATATGTACAAATGGTGGATCATCTTGACACTTTTTTTCAAATTCCCTTTGGGTCGAGAGTTATTTCTCAAGACCATTAGGTGTATGAAACCTGAGAGGTCTCCACAATCCGAATCCGAAATGGTGGAATTTCTCAAACAGGATTCTTATCGATTGCAGGGTTTCCCACTCACACTACAGCTGGTAGCGTTCATTTCGATTCCAATGCTTCAAGATAAGATTCCTGCCCCCGTTAACCAACTCACTATCATGGACCAAAACCACGGCCATATACCAAACCACCTCTCCATCAATATCAACGACATCAAAAGAGTTGTGGCTGATCCTAATGTAAGTTGTCCCTCTTTGCCTAAAATATGTGCTTAGTTTTTTTTTTTTCAGATCAATGTTATTTCTCTTAATTGTTGCCAATCAAATATTAATCCCTCGGTATTTCATTTCCATTTGATATCTCTCAGTTGTCTGTCACGCCTCTGATACCAATTGTCGGCCCAGAGGAGGAGCCAAAAACAGGGTGGGGAGTTTGGGGAGACGAAACCACCGATGATCGGGTTAAATATTTGGAACAGCTTATTGCTGAACAACGGAATTTCGACAAGATCATGTGGCATGGTGGGGATACATCTCAGCCTCTGATATTAGTTCCCACACTTGTCAAGAAACCTGTCCACCTGAAGCAAACCGTCCCACGCTCAAGTAAACTCCAACCAAAACACACAATCAAAAAGGAAGCTTCTACCCGTAAACAACGATGTCTGAGTTCTTACTTCCCCAAAAAAATTTCTTGCACCTACTCAAACGTCGAGCTTTCCAGGATGATTCTCCAACTCCAAGATAAGGTGTCACTCATCGAGTCTGAGTCCAAGCAGTTATGGGAATTGGTAAGGCGTAGTAACCATCCTTACAACAGAAAGCGTTACACCTTAAAAAACTACCAATTTGCTCGCAAGAAGCCAAAAAATAATGACCACCGACCACCCAATCAAGACACTTCTGAAGCTCCCCAAAACATCCCGGTTAGACCTCTTATTTTTTTAAAAAAAAATCCTACATCATTTCTAATTCACAAACTCACAGTTAAAAACACTTGTCTTCAATTTCAGCAACAATCGCACACAAGAGAAGTTCTGCCTACAGACGACTCCCTCAACAATGACCAATCAGCCTCCACTGACCACACCTTCTCTGATCACAAACAAATTAACCAACATCTCACCCTGACCATAGCCCAACTAACCAGACAAACCCTGAACACACCAACACTATCCAAGACAACCACGACCACGACCCCACTGACCACAGTCAAACTAACCACAAGCAATCCAACCATGCCTATACCAACCAAGGAAAACCAGCGAGCCCAGACGTAGACAAACTCTTCTACACCTCTCCTCACGAATCTCCTATCCCAAGCCGCACCTTCACCACACTCAAATCAGCTGTGTACGATCAGAGTGAGCACCCAAACAGCCCCCCTTTGCAGAGACTTCTACTTCATGGTCTAACCATTTACGAACCGTGCAGTCCTGACCCACAATTCTCCAACCCACCAAAATACGATTCCTCCATCAATCAAACTTCCCCAAGAAACCGATTTTCCACCCCAAAAAATTCCCCACAAATTTCTCCTCCAAAAAACTCTTTCGATGTCGGCGGTTTCGCACAACATGCTTCTTTGCCAAACGCTTTCAAAGCAACCGCTAGCTCATCTACTCCTCCCAAACTGAAAACGGTGGTCAAAAAACCAAATAAGGTTCGTAAATCATTTCCTAATTTTTGAATGTATACATATATCACACTTACCGTACTTGTTTTTCTTTAGGGATCTATTGAAGACTCTGCTGTAGTGGATCTATCAGACACTGACTCTCCGACTAAACCCAGGCATCAACCTTCTGATGAGGACAACGCTCTTGCCCGCCTCCTTTGCCAATGCCCTACTATCCCAGTCCTCACTCTCATTGCCCCCCTTCATGAACCCGAGTGGCAGATCTTCCACAAAACACTCTCATCATCCAAGAAAGTGTAAGTCTATCTTAGTCTCGCTACATTTCAATGAACAATCATTATTGTTCATTATTCAAGAAGTAATTGAGCTCATATTACTACAGATTCCATATCACTCCATCAGATTTTGAGTTCTCAAAAAACTTCATGCTTGATCTCGCCACACCCAAGAAATGGACATCAGCCTTAGTAAGTGTCTTCTCAAGATATTACTTAATATGTTTTACAATTCTAAAATGAGATCTCTCTAATTTATCGTATCTCCTGATTCCTATTTCAGCACATAGAGATTCTCATTACCATGTTAGCTCTGAGGCATTCCCAATTGCTTGAGAACCACAATGCTCTTTTCTTCCCTAAACATTTTGGTTCTGGTCTGCAAGAAATGAAAAGAGGATTAATCTGGCCATTAACACAGATTGGGAGGACCGTCTCACAGACATGTGTTCCAACCAAGGCAGGAAGTTGTTGAAGGATGTATATACTGTCTACACTCCAATGCTCTGGAACAATAAGCATTGGGTTGTCCTTGTTATCAAGCTCGACATTGGTCTTGTTGAAATCCTTGACCCACTACCAACCTTATACAAAGACGTCACTGTGCAGCGATTAATGAGCCATGTCCTCAACAACCTTCCCCATATCTTGGAAGAAAATTGCAAATCCAAACCCAGTTCCTGACCTCGGCCCTTTCCGCTGCCATCGTCTCCCTAATCTTTATATCAACGTCCGGGGTGGTGACTGCGGTCCTCTAGCTGTGAAGTACATGGAAATGCACGCACTTGGTGACCCCGCCTCACAGAGTTCAGAAATGTCAGAAAGAGTTGTCGATGACATCATAAAGCAATACTCCATGGACATATACAAGACACTCGTCACATCAGAAAGCACAATGTGACCTATTATGTAATACTAAACTAGAAAAGTGATACTTAGTGTAATTTTCTCAGTTTGAAAGTAACAATAAAATAAACAAACCACAGGGAACCAGTAGGACCCAAAATGAAACAAAAATCAAAAGCACTACATAATCGCGTTTCTTCTTGAAATAACGTTTTATTACATCAATAAAAGCAAAATAATGATGTCACAAGTTACGTGTCTAACCATTGACTAGATTGGCATCGGACCACAAAGATCCCACCTTCCGTGTAGTATATAAANTAAAATAAACAAACCACAGGGAACCAGTAGGACCCAAAATGAAACAAAAATCAAAAGCACTACATAATCGCGTTTCTTCTTGAAATAACGTTTTATTACATCAATAAAAGCAAAATAATGATGTCACAAGTTACGTGTCTAACCATTGACTAGATTGGCATCGGACCACAAAGATCCCACCTTCCGTGTAGTATATAAAAGGCCTATTCTCTCATCATTTTGCTTTCAAAATCTTCTCCAAAGCAATAATTATTTTCAAATTCGACTTTAATAACATGAATAATTCAGAAAATATTCCCTCTTGTGATGAGAAACCTTCTCGTTTGACAAGGGATCAAGAGCATGTATTGATGAGAAACATCCCACATCGAAAATATATGAATTAATCTACTACTATATAAAGGGTTGGAGCCAATCCACTAATCACCAATTGGTTTTAAGTTGGAAGCCCATAATAACCTGAATCTAACATGGTATCAGAGCGATAAGATCCTTTGACCTAATTTACTACAACTACTTCTACTATACCGATGTTGGGCCCTCTGTGGATGTTATTCCCACATTGTCCACGCTTCAGACCTAGAGATGTCTGAGCGTGAGGGAGGGTATTGATGAGAAACATCCCACATCGAAAATATATGAATTAATCTACTACTATATAAAGGGTTGGAGCCAATCCACTAATCACCAATTGGTTTTAAGTTGGAAGCCCATAATAACCTGAATCTAACAGCATGCTATCATGGTTTCTGCTCTGAGACAAGTGATATCCAACGTGAGAGGTGACGACACTTCATCATCGAACTCGGCTTCATTCGAAGCTCTTGATCAACCTTTGGACGCTGGCCCTTGTCCTCTCTGCAGTATCACCGGTTGCAAAGGTTGTGCATTCCCACGGCATGAAGAGATAAAGAAGGAGGAGAAGCACAAAGGTGTGAGGCAAAAGCCATCAGGTAAATGGTCGGCAGAGATATGGGATCCGAGTTTGCAAGGAAGAATATGGCTTGGAACGTTTCCAACAGCTAAAATGGCAGCAGAGGCTTACGATGATGCAGCGGCTAAGCTTGTTAACAGAAAGACAACAATAAGAGGCACCAAGAAGGGAGAGGGAGCATGAACGGAAACGAAGACGGTGGAAGATGATTGAGAACTTTTCTGGTCTTGTTTCATTCGAAGTAATAAACATGCATTGGAGTTATTATAAATATACAAAATCGTCACACATGACACAACATTAGTGTGAATTAATTGATCGGACTTTTACACGTGTTAAATCTTGTATGTGACTACATTGTTGTGATGGTTTCTTTTTAGTTTTAGCTTTTAAGCTTTAAAACTAAATTTGATTTCTTTCTGTTTTTCATATTGTTCATTTTGTTTTAAGTGTAGCATGAAATTAAATTTGGTTGTATTGTTTGAAATTTCATTATTTGTAATAAGATAAAGGGAAATTTGATCATATAACAAAAAAAAACTATATTTTCACTAACTAACGATATTACCTCCATTATTATCTTTTCTCTTTCTACACTCTTACTACAAATCTAATATTTTTCCCAATATAGTCATTCATCGAATTAACCCTAAGATAAACATGGAGGGAGCTTTAGTTTGCAGAAAAAAACATTACTACATTAGTTTGAAGAGTCAGAAACTTGACACAATATTTTTGCATTTGAACATAAATTCTGAGTCCAAAAGTTAATAAACAAACCTATCTACAGCAGTTGAGATTTCAACGAAAGCCCAAGCTCCTACAGCAAATCTAGCAGCTTTTATGTAACTTTGCAATTTTCTATGGCACTGCCCCTGGCCGATAGCTGCTGTCGTAAAGGTAATACTGAGACGGACGGTTTTAGTTTAGTTTAAAATGTTCTCTTCATTAAAAAATATTTATGGACTATTTGATATGATGTTAAAATATATAGTTTAAATGTTAAAGTAATTTTACAAATATTTATGGATAATTTGATGTAGTCTCTATAATATTATTTGAGAAGTCAATTTCTTACGTGGTGTGCTCACGTTAACTCTCGCAATGGTTGATTACATATATACCCTTAATGAATTGTTAGATTTTAAGATTATGATTTTTTTTATTTAGTTTGTTTTTACCTTTTTCCAAATAACATATATAATAAAAAAGAAATATTTCTAAAATTTTAGAACAAATTTTAAAAACGAAAATAAATGTATATAATATGACTTTATTAAAAAGGAAAGTTCACAAAATAGTAATACCCCATTAATATATATTTTAAAATAACATAAAATATATTTTAAAAATAATAAAAATATATGTGTTCATGAACATCCAAAAACTTATCAGTTGCACTTTATTTTCTAATATTTTTTAGAAATCAACATATAATTTGATAAATATTATGAAAATACATGTATATTTAAGCGATAAATAAAACTAATTTGATTTGACTTAAATAAAATAAATAGCAAATAAATATTATGAAAATACATGTATATTTAAGAGATAAATAAAACTAATTTGATTTGACTTAACTAAAATAAAAAGTAATTATTCTTCAATTTTAATTTTAAAATATATTATATTCAATATACTCACAAAATGAATGACTCGAATAATCTAATTTATATCCAAAATTAATCATCTAACTACAATAAGAACATATAATTTTATAATAATAATAATAATATTAATAATCTATTTAGTTTTATACATATAAATTATGGGTTGACTTAAAGCATATTAAAAAGAAAAACAAAATATTAACCAATTACAATTTAATTCTTTTTAGAATATATATATGCATGAGACTTCAAAATATTATCATTATATTCATTTATTTAATTTTGAATCAAACACTTCAGCTTATTATTAATTTCATTTTAAGCAGAATATATATATATATATATATATATATATATATATTAAGCTATACATAATTTAACTATAATATATTTACATATCTAAGAATATATTTACATATATAAAGACAATATTATATTTAAAATAAAAGATATTATAGCTGAATTCGAAAAAATAGATATTATCCAATATACCAAATTGATAACCAAACCGACTATTGATAAAAAAAATAATTAAACCGGTAATAATACTCCCTCTGTTTCATTATAAGTGTCACTCTACAGCTGTGCACACGGATTAAGAAAACAATTAATTTTACATATTTCCTATATAAAAACACAGTTACCCATACACCTAACCATATTTTAACCAATAGAAAAACAAATTACATAATAAAATTAATAAATTTTGCATTGAAAATCGAAAACGACACTTATTTTGTAATGAAAAAAATTCTCTACAACGACACTTAATATGAAACGGAGGGAGTATATCCAAAGTCATATGTATAATTAGAATAATATAATATTTATTAATATAAATTATACATATAAATTGATTCAAAACGAATAGTAAATATCAATCAATTATTTATTTCATTTAAGCACAATATATATTAAGTTATACATAATTTAACTATAATATATTTACATATCTAAGAATCTCTATAATATTATTTGAGAAGTCTCTTTCTTATGTGTCGCACTCACGTTAATTCTCACGCTGGTTGATTACTATGATATCCTTAATGAATTAAAAAAAATATATTTAAATATTATTATTTTCTTTTAATTTTTTTCTAAATAACAATATAAAATAAAAAGGAAACATTTATAAAGTTTACAAAACTATTTAAAAACAAAAATATAAGTATATATAAATATTGTTTTATAAAAAAGGAAAATTCACAAAATAATAATATTTAATTTAAATATATTTTAAATAATATATATATACTTTTGAAGTAACAAAATAATTTATATCTATATCTTCTATAATGAAAAATAATATTTGTATATAATGTGATTCCATAAAAAAAGTTAACACAAGTAATCTTGATATTAGAAAAAGAAATATTTTTTCTTTAAAAATTAATTTTACAAAATAAATATATATATTTTCAAAGTAATTATTTTCTTTGTATATATCTATCTATTTTATTAGATGATTACATAAAATAATTAAGTAACATAAACATATATATGTTTAATTGACAGTTTTTGTAGTTAGTATTTTTGAAATTTTTTTTTTATTTTTAGTATATTTATTTGACTATAATATCTCACAATTATAGCAAAAATATAAATTCTATTTTAGTTATATAATATAATTTCACAAAACAGTAACATTTTTACTGCATATTATAAGAGATATTAAAAACAAAACTAATAATAAATTTTTATAATAATTTTTTTTTGATCAAATAACTACAATGATTTTAGAACATCATAACACTATGTAATTTAATGAAGTAGATATATTATATTTTAATAGTTAAACTTATATGTTTTCTTAATAACTCTTTTGATTTTTAATTTTCTATTTTTATGTTTGTGGAACTTAATATAACCATAATCAAAATGCTTAAGCAAATTAGAATTCTTATTTTAAAATTATTTAAAATAAATTTCAGTTTACCATCCAATCAATCTAAATATTGTAAATATTGATATGTTTTCATAAGCTTCCAAAATTTTATTAGGTACTTATGTATGTAATTTAAAATCAGACAGTTTAGTTTTTATTTTTTTCTGTCTAATCACAAAAATCTTAAGTTATATATAATCTTACTAGATATACTTATATTTCTAAGATAACAACTGGCATAAATGCAAATAAGACAATTAATCAAAAATTTAATATATTTAAAATTAAAAAGATTACAGTTGAATTCCTAGAAATAGATAGAATCTAATATATCCAAATGATAATTAAATCAACCGTAAAAACAATAAAACGGACGAAATATAACATATCTAAAATTATATATTAAATTAATATAATATTATTAATATAAATTATACCTACAAATTATAAATTAATTTAAAATTTAAAGTAAATATCAACCATTTATTATAATATATCTATTTTACAAATATTTATGTCCGTGCAAGAGCACGGGAAAATCACCTAGTATTTAAATATCTATGGAGCTGCTGCAACTTAAACTTTACTTTACAGATTTTTGACAATACAATACAATACAAACATAGACCTCACACGACCAAATTCCATACTACTATAGACAGAAGTTTCTCGTTAACCGATTTTTCACCCCTCGATCAATTAATGTTACCTTTAGTAGAATCCAAGTAAATAAAATCTTACAAGAAACTACAAAGATTTGCAGTAACTCAGAAATGTGGCAATAAATAATTATCTTTTTGTAAAATTGCATTGAAATTGGTAATAAGTGAAAGAAGCTGATACAAAAAAGAAAGGCAACAAGACATCTACTCTATTAAAATAGAGTCATTCTTTTTATCTACTGATACAAGTTGTCATTTAAATTTGGACTATTTGTAGAATATTACAAATAATATAAGTCATATAATTGATTAAACCGTATTACTTAAATTAAACCAACAAAATTAATGTAAAAAGACGACCTTAATGTAAACTACCTTCAAAATACGGCAGATATCTATGTGTATACCAAAAACACATATTTTCTCCTACAAATATGGAATGTTCTATAAGAATATATATCATCAAAATATGGAATATGGAAATCTACTAATTATACTTAAATTAAACCAGTGGTTATTTATGGAATATAGTTTTGGGCTTACTTTTATTTTTTGAACAAATTATATAGTTTGGTTTTTGTGCTTAGTATTAAGAAAAAACTCCAAAAACATTCAATAAACTTTTCACCTTAAAAGATCAAAAATAAATTATTATTTTCAGACCCAAAAGGTATTTAATATTTTTAACTAAACAAAATTATCCATTATTAATCATTTATTTAAATCATGTACTTTAAAACATGTTAATATTTTTTTTTTTTTAAATAACAATCACTTTTTTGATAAATTTCAATGGTAACTTTTAAATAATTTATTTTTTTATTTTTCTTAAATAATTTACTGATTAAAAAATGTAAAGCAAAAAAAAAAACCAAATCTAAAAACTAAAATCCAAAACCAAAAGCTCAAAACACATATTATATTGTTTTGCTTTGTTTATTTACAAAATAACTATTTCAATTTTTTATTAAAAAAATTGTTTTCATCTTTTCAGTTTTAAATTTGATGTTAGATGTTCGATTATTTGAGATTTGTTTGTTGGTAATATTTGTTCAAACTAACTTAGCGGATTTAAAAATTAAAAACCCAAACCAAAAACTGAAAATGAAAAGTAGAAACTTAGAAACTAAAAACCAAATTCCAAAATCTAAAAATAAAAACTGAAACTAAAAACTAATGAAAAACATTCATCACCACAAATTTTGGTGAACTGATTTTATATCAAAATATTATTTAAATTATGACAAAACCCAATTATATAAATTTTTAATCATAAAAAATTTCCGCGCTTTTAAGCGCGGATCAAAATCTAGTACTACTATTAGTTAACTGTCTTGTCTTCATGGATACTTGCATAGATCTTGGCGCATGCAGTAATCGAACTAGCTGCACAAAAAAAAAAAAAAATCTTCTGCATCTCTCGCTAGCAAGAACAATAATCCCCAATCTATTATGCTTGCGAACTTTTCGCATATATGCTATTGCAAAACATCAACTCAAGATTCACCAGCATAAACCTGCTAAACATAAGGTGGTTATAGACAGGCCCGGCTCAACATTAAATTAGATCTAGTGCAAAATTTTCCTTTTAAAATCTGTAAAAAAAGGTTTTCATTTTCTGAAAAATGCCCTAAATCCTTGTCTAGATTTTGGTAAAAACAAATGGATCCTGTACAAATACACCTCCAGTACATACTTTGGACCGGGCCTGGTTATAAACCAAATGCATGGTGATTGATGACCCTTTTTCAATATACTAGTCACCCAACCAGCTTCATACTCCCTCCGTTTTTTATATATTTGACATTTTATGATTATGTACATAGATTAAAAAAAATATTCAAGCATAACTCAACCAACAATAAAAAGAAACTATAATTGCATTGGTTATATAACATTAATAATCAATAAATTTTACATAGAAAATTGAAAATGTCATATATTTCAGAACAGAAAAATTCCTTTAAAATATCAAATATAAAAAAGGATGGAGTAATATTTTTACACCGAACATCAGAAATATTTAATTCTGTCCTAGTATTAATCAATGCATCGTGACTGATGGTGTAATAGACTACAAAGAAAACAATGATCCTTAACAGTGTTGGAGGAGGTAAGAACTCTTTTCAGAGGGGTCAAGTTGATAATATGTGTCTTTTATAGGGGTCACTAAGCTAAATTCATCAAAAATATTTTTGAAAATACAACTATTTTTTTTTCTACAAAAATCATATGAGTCATTTGACCCCTTTGCCATAGCACTGGCTCCGCCACTGATCCTTAACCATTGAAAAGTTTGAACAAAGTCAGCACTGAAAATATGAACACGTATGTAAAGAAATTGTTTGGACATAATGGAATTAGACACTGATATGTGTTACCAACGAAAACCACTACTTTTAAACATTAAGACAAAGCTGTACATGTTAAGTAGACCTACATAACTGAAAGGAAGTTATGAGAAAAAAAACAAAATAATACAGATGTGTAAGCGCTAGCAGTACAATGGCAGGATGTGAGAAGACATGTTACAAGTGTAAGAAATGTATTGGTTTACTCGGTACACTGCAATATGAAAAGCTGACCAGAAAACAAAAGTCAATACTCTACCTAGTACTACTAAGCAGGTACAATAAACTTGGTAATCGCGCTTACAGAAATAAACATCTAAAAATGATGTTACGCAAGTCCGTGCATGTCCCGTGTTTATACATTGATAGGACCACAAAGATTTAAACATTGATAGGACCACAAAGATCCCACCTTCTTTGTAGTATATAAGCACTAGTCTCGTCAGCTTGTTTTCAAACCTTAACACATTTGGAACCTTATCTCCGTGAGCAATAAGTTATTTTTCAGTTCAACTTCACAAAAAATGGATCATTCAGAAAATATTAATCAGAAGCCTCCTCGTTTTACAAGGGATCAAGAGCATATCATCATGGTTTCTGCTCTGAGACAAGTGATATCTAACGTCCAAGGTGACACTTCATCATCTACTCTTGATCAACCTTTGGACGCTGGCCCTTGTCCTCTCTGCAGTGTCACCGGCTGCAACGGTTGCGCATTCCCACGGCATGAAGAGATAAAGAAGGAAGAGAAGCACAAAGGTGTGAGGCAAAAGCCATCAGGTAAATATTTATATATTCCAATAAGTATTTTTTTTTCCTGTTAGATTCTAGACAAAGAGTGAAAATTGATAATTTTCATTACAATTGTACAAAGGTTACAATGTCTTCATATATATATAGATATGGAAGATAAGATTCTTTCATAAACCATCAGGTAAATGGTGTGCGGAGATATGGGATCCGAGTTTGCAAAGAAGGAGATGGCTTGGAACGTTTCCAACAGCTAAAATGGCTGCGGAGGCTTACGATGATGAGGAGGCTAAGCTTGTCAAAAGAAAGAGATCAAGAAGTGGCACAATGAACGGAAAAAAAACAACTTCTCACTCGAAGTAAACAACTAAACATGCATGCAGTGGACTTAAAGTATACAAAGTCGTTATCATTTATTTCATTGATCAGATTCTTACATGTGTTAATTAAATATTGTGCGACTACATTGTTATTCTTTTATAGTTTTACCTTTATTAAATTTGAATTTTCTTTTCATATTGTTGCATTAAGTTAAATTTTCTTGTATTGTTTGAAATCATTATTTGTAATAAGATAAATTGAAATGACTATTTTCAAAATGATGTACCAAACAGCAGAAGATAAACATCTTTTGTAATTGTGATTTTTAGGTATAGATTCTATTGTTTGTGGCTATATGCATAGGGAGCTAGCAAAAAAAAAAGAAGTTTTAGTAAGAAGCCTTCACAAAATACTTTGTATATGTACAGAAAGTCTAAGCTTGACTTTTTAATAAACCCAATGGTGTGGTTTTGAGCTAGTACACATATTAACACACATGAAACTCAGTGACTGGCAGATGGATTTGTTAGCAACTCAAGTGACTTCTTCAGATGTTCTACAGCAGTAGACTTCATCTAAAGCCAAAACTTCTACAGTAAATCTAGCTGGCAGTCTTGTGTGCCTTTGAAATCTTCTCTGGCCCTGGGTGATTAGCTTCTGTCTTAATGGTACTTCTGAGCTGGACAAGGTGAAGGTTCTAGCACAGGAGCAGTATTGATACGCCATATATTTATCGAAGTCAAAACAGAATCACTAAGAATCAAACAAGCTCTGACATGTAAGAATTGGTGGTCTTAGTTCTCACTCATTACCTAACAGTAGTTAACAAAGGAAGTGGAAATATTGTCACGGTGAAGCTAGAACTGGGTCTTTCAAGATGGCTACAAGTTTCAAATGTTAAGTCAGCTTGTTGAGACTCTTTTAGAGTGTTCTCAGGTAATAGGTTTTGTCACTCTCTTCTCAGTTTCTGACCTTTTTGGTTAGTTTCAGGTTGTATTAGACAATGTGAAACCTTATTTTGTGTCTGAACAACTCAAAAACAGCTATAACTTCCCTTAGTGCAAGTCAAGATTCCATGAAGATCCAGAAAACACACACAGAAGCAGGACTTCCCCTGCAAGTGCCATGTCCAGCAACTTATGGGAGATCTATCTTGTTCATCCAATGAATAACCAAACGACAAGAGAAAACTATGGGTGTTAATTAAAAAGAAAGTACAGTAAGCAAAACTTCTGAAAACCAGATGACTTCGTTTCAAGCATCATCAGACTCTTTCTTGTCTTCTTGGCTCTCTCCTCCTTGAGTCACACCAACCTCAGCTGGTCTTATAACTCGATCAAATAACGTGTATCCAGACTGCAGATATCACATCACCATCGTTACTAATTGGTGTCAAGACAATAGAATATAGAACAAAAACAGAGACAAATAAAAGAGAGATTTACCTTCAAGACATGAGCAACAGTGCCTTCTGGCTTAGAAGCATCAGGGACTTGGAACACTGCGTTATGCCTGTTCGGATCAAACGGCTCGTTGATAGGATCATACTTCTCCATACCAAACTTCTTAAACACTTCAGCAAGCTGTTTCTCAGTCATCTCCACACCTTCTAAAAGTGTCTTTAAGAGTGGAGCAGCTCCAGCAGAATCTTTGGCCGTGTCGTCAAGCTTAGAGAAGCTTTCTTTGACAACCGATGAAGCTCTTCCAAGATTATCCGCCACATCCAAAAGACTCTTCGCAAAATTCTGCAGATACACACATTCTCAGCGCAGTGTTATATGAAACAAAAGCTGTAAAAACTACTAACCTGTATGGCATATTTTTTGGTGTTTTCAGCATCACGCCTTGTTCTATCCATAATATTCTCCATCTCTGCGTAACTGCGAAGAACTTTATCCTTCATTTGCTTAATCTCATCCTCCTTTTCAGACAGAATCTCTTCCTTCTCAGCCACAAGCTTCATCAAATCCTCCCTTGACATCTCCTCATCATCATCACTCTCGGAATCTGATTCAGAAACTACAACTCGTTTAGCACCTCTCTTCCTCCTATTCGCAGAATCTTTGGTAGATTCTGAGTCAAGATCTGCCTCCTTTTCACTTGTCTTCGAGGCCTCAGTGTTGCTCTCCTTTTCACTTGACTCAGGCGTGGTGGAGGAAGAAAAAGCGAACCTTTGAAGTGGCAATGAATCAAGAGACGCCTGAGCTGCAACAAGCTGCCCCTGAAACAGAGTGAATCAATAGCAAAACAGAGCAACAACCCTATAGAGAGAGCATCTAAGTCACTTTATACATACACAGAAGATTCTTAACAAATGAGATCACTAAGAACAGTATCAGAGCACACTGTACACATACACAGGAGACGAATCAATAGACACCTGAGCTGCAACAAGCTGTCCCTGAAACAGAGTGAATCAATAGCAAAACAGAGCAAAAACCCTATACAGAGTCTTAACGCAATAGTATCAATACACTGGAAGATCCTAACAAATGAGACCACTAAGAACAGTTTCAGAGGATACTTAACATTCTAAAAACACTAGATTGAGGTGAAATTGGGGTAGACCCTTAAACCCTAGCAAAACCCTAAGATGAAATTCGACACGAATAAAGATAAATCTGAGTTAAAAATCAAACCTTTAGAGAGAAATCGTGAACGAGGGAGTGATAACGGGAGGAGAGTAGAGGAGCTTGGCTCCTCGCCGGAAGAGCGGCGGCGGTGGAGAGAGAGGGGCGTATGCCCGCGGTGCGGGAGAGTCGCGAGAGGATTCTCGAAACCAACATCAGGAGAATGCACAGAGAAACAAGGCAGAGATCAAAAAGAGAGAGAGAGTATAATAGTCGAATCGAATTGTTTTTGAGGGAAATGGTTATTTCTAGAACACACACAGACGTGGTTACTGTGGAGACGAGAGTTCTTTATTTGTGTTTGTTTACGAAACTACCCTCAGCGGTACTCGACTGGGGAGTAAGCTTGTGAGGGTACTATCGTCAATATAGCAACTCAGGAGATTTGAGAACCGTCTAGAATCAAAGTCAACCCGTCCTTGTATTGTTTTTGGACAGGCGAAGTCCACATCTTTGGACCAAACATGTAATTAAATAAGTACTAATTTACTTAATTAGCATGTTATATATGATTAGATTTATAAGCTAACTAGAAGAAATGTCAAGGCAAAGTGGGAGGAAAAACGTATGTTCAGATGCAAGCAAATATATGTATTTTGATTTGACTTAACAACAAACATATTACATTACATCCTAAATTATTTCTTCAAGTAAATATTTTGATGCGTTGTTCTTACAGTTTTGTAGCTTGTACCAGTGATCAGTCAGGTTGCTTAGAGCACCCCCATTGAGAGTTTAAATGGGGGGTTCACACGGAAACCAAAAAAATAAAATAATAAAATAACCAAAATCTATGAATCCCTTTCTCCTAAAGTTCACCCGGGTGAACCCCTCTCTCTTAAGGTTCAACACGTGTCGGCCCCGGATTGGTCTAGGTCTTTTTTTTTCTTTTTTTTTAAAAAAAAAAATTCAAAAAAAAAACAGAAAAATTTTAATAATAAAATATTGATTCAATGAACCCCAAGAGGGGATTCATTGATGTGGATGCTCTTAGTCTTTTATTTTGATCAAGGTTCCAGAATATTGTACAAGAACCACTTTTCTCTAAGTGTTGGTGTAACTACTTAAAAGATGCTATTTTGATGTTACAGAGACGTATCAGATCACTGTCCGAGAGTGAAGAAGTGGTTATAAAAGAATATAAAAATTGATTTGGATCCAGAGAACAGAAACCAAATGTATTTCAATGTAACTCAACTATTCAAACAAGTACCATATCTCTCTCTATGCACTCGTGCTTCCCAAGCAAAATGCGTTTCAGTATTTTCATTACAATTCCCTACACTCTTGTTCTTCGGATCCTGTACGGAAACATAAAACCAATCAGTCTAAAAAAACGTCTTTACCAAATAACTAAACGTCCTTGTTCTAAACTGAAGATTGTTGATCTTGATTCTTGATATACATACGTGTGTTGGGCTACTTGTAGGTGTGATTATTGGGCCGAAGCGAATCCAACGATACTTTTGTTGATATTAGGGTGGGCACTTTAGCTTTTTTTATTGGTAAGGTTTCGGTTCGGTTTGGTTAATTCGGTTCTAAAATTTGTCTACCAAAGTAAACCATAATTAGTTTGGATCGGTTTTGATCTGGTTCGTATCCGGTTTGGTGTGTGTTTTGGTTCGGTTTAATCAGATTTCCTTAGTTTAGTTTTTTTCTGAAGAAAAATCATGTTTTAAAACATAAAAGCATGACCATGAAATCATTATGTTGGTGACTATGGAAAAATAAACTATGTAAATTAAGTCGAATATAAAATTAAAATAAAAACTTAAAACAAAACACACTAAAATTTATGAGAACATAATCAAATCAAAGTTAACTAAAATAAATAAAAATAAAAATAAACTATGTAAATTAAATCTAATATAAACAAAAATCACAAAAAATCACAAAAAAAATTATAAGATTACAATCAAATCAAAGTTAACTTAATTAAATAGAAAATTTAAAAAAACCCAGCATCATTAATTAAGCTGATAATAACTTTAGTGTTGGGATTTTCATATATTGTGTATTGCTAATATATTTAATTTAAATAATAACAAAAACATTTGATTTAGTGTTTGGTTCTGATCGGTTTCGGTTCGGTTAGATCGGGCTGCACAAATCTCAAACTGAACTATTTGATAATAAACTTTAGTTTGGTTTGGTTTGTTCGGTTTGACTCGGTTTGGTCTTTTTCTCTACCCCTATCTATTTGTAACTCATGATTTACAAATTAACTAGGTGATTTTCCCGTGCTCATGCACGGGTATAAATATTCATAAAAGTAAAATTTTATAATAATTGATTGATATTTAGTTTTAGTTTTGAATAAATTTTATGACTTTTGATATATTATTGTCTGTTAAATTATCTTTTGGATCAATAGTCGGTTTGGTTATCAATTTGGTATATTGGATAATATCTGTTTTTCGAATTCAGTTATAATATTTTTTATTCTAAATATAATAAACTTTGATTATTTTCTTATTTTCATTTCGATTGGTTATTGCCTTAGATATGTCAATATATTATAGTTAAATTATGTATAGCTTAATATATATTGTGTTTAAAATGAAATAAATAATAAACTGAAGTGTTTGATTCAAAATTACATAAATGAATATAATGATAATATTTTGAAGTCTCATGCATATATATAAATTCTACAAAATAATTAAACTGTTATTGGTTAATATTTTTTTTTCTTTTTAATATGCTTTGAGTCAACCTCTAATTTATATGTATAAAATTAAATAGATTATTATTATTATTATTATTATCACTATTATTATTATAACATTATATGTTCTTATTGTAGTTAGATGATTAATTTTAGATATAAATTAGATTAGTCGAGTCATTCATTTTGGAGCATATTGAGTTAAATATATTTTTAAATTAAAATTGAAGTATAATTACTTTTTATTTTAGTTAAGTCAAATCAAATTAGTTTTATTTATCGCTTAAATATACATGTATTTTCATAATATTTATTTACTCTTTATTTTAGTTAAGTCAAATCAAATTAGTTTATTTATCGCTTAAATATACATGTATTTCATAATATTTATGAAATCATATGTTGATTTCTAAAGAATATTAGAAAATAAAGTGTAACTGGTAAATTTTAAATGTTCATGAACATATATATTTTTATTATTTTGAAAATATATTTTATGTTATTTAAAAATATATATTAATGAGGGTATTACTATTTTGCGAACTTTCTTTTTTAATAAAGTCATATTACATACATATATTTTCGTTTTTAAAAAATATTTCCTTTTTATTATATAT
This sequence comes from Eruca vesicaria subsp. sativa, assembly GCA_932364175.1. Classification (NCBI taxonomy): domain Eukaryota; kingdom Viridiplantae; phylum Streptophyta; class Magnoliopsida; order Brassicales; family Brassicaceae; genus Eruca; species Eruca vesicaria. The sequence continues at coordinate 193,010 of CAKOAT010130710.1, forward strand.
GTTATTTGGAAAAAGATAAAAAAAAGAAACTAAATAAAAATAATAATAATAATCTTAAAATCAAATAATTCATTAAGGGTATCTATGTAATCAACCATCGCGAGAGTTAACATGAGCGCAACACGTAAGAAACTGACTTCTCAAATAATATTATAGAGATATCTTTGACCAAAAAAAAACAGAAAGAAAAAACATCTTTGTTGACCAATATTATCTGTTTGTAACGCTTGATTTAGAAAATAATATCTTTGATTTAGAAAATAATATCTTTGCTGACCAATAGGTATCAAGAGGATGATAGCATATCTTCAAAATTAAATTCTTCCAATTTGTTTCCGATAAATTAGTCAAATTCATATCATAAGTCATTGATCATCATACAATCTTAACAAATGTAACAACAAACACACCTACGAATTGTATTTATCAATTTCAACGACTGTCCACAACTAAACCTAAGGAAACACAGGAAGACGTACACGACAATCTTGTCGACCATCAAACCTCAACCTCCATCTCTTTGTCTTATTAAGTTTCTCATCATCAGTAGACAACATAGCCCTCACGTTCTTGCAAACAGCCGTCATGTTCTGTCTTCCCCATAAAGTAGAAGCTACCGGATAAAACCCCACTCTCCCTAGAAACACCATATCAAGACCCACCACACTTCCCGTCATCGCCACATCCTCCTCCATTTCCCTAGCCACCTCTTCATCGATAACTCCGCTTTCATCTCCCTTCACAACTACCTCGTTCTCTTCCCCGCCTCTCTGCTCAAACGACCCGATTCTTATCTTCCCCACCTTGTTTCTCCTGTGAAACACCCACACCGAGGGAGACTCGTACGTTACGCTGAGTTTCTCGTTGGGGTTTTTGATAGAGAACGTTGCTGACCATATCGGGAGATGGCGTTCACTGAATGCTATATGTATGGAGTGTATCTGAACGGTTGGTGGGGTTGGTGTGATCAATATGATTAACGCGAGACCTGCTGTGGAAACACCGATGGTTGCGATGACGAGAAGGAGTTTAAACAGGAATGACCAGCGTGAAGTGTTAGCTGATTCTGATACTTGTTGATCATTTGATGGGATAATTGATAGGAGTTCTGGAACGTCTTTGGTATCGGTGACGGGGACTAGAAGTGGTTGATTTCTCTCTACAACAGTGTCCATGTTTCGTGATGTAGAGTGTTTTACACAGTTAATCAGTTATTATATAATTAATCAGAGTCAAAGTAGTTTAAAAGGATAAGATATGGGATAGAATACTATTGATGCCATTAGATTCTCGTGTCTATTGATATCATGGTAAATATTTCATTCCATAAAAAGAACCATTTATATATATTTTAATTCTGAAAATCAAAGACTAATACATGTAGCAAAAACACAAAATAAATTCCATAAATTAAAGACTAATACAGTACAACTTCTATAAATTATTAATATTGTTGGGATTTTGAAATTTTATTAAATTATAGAGATATTAATTTACAAAAAATTACTTTTTAGATTTCTTTTGTTTTAAAGTATGTTTTATATATAAATCTGAAGAATAATTGACTTTACGGTATATTTATTGATTACACTTTATTGATGCCAAATTTATATAGTTTTATTTGATTATTGGGTGCATACTGTAAATATAAAGGCATTTTAATTGTAAAGTAAAAGTAATATAAAATTATTTTTAAATATTAAGAAAAATAAAGATAAATTTCACTATAATAAAAAAATCAAATATGAAAAATATTGATTATAATTATATAAAATTTATAAATATTAATTATTAATTTATGTTTATATTGGGACCATATATTTACATAGAGTTTTTAAAAAATTTATTATCTTATTATTTTATGGTTATTTTATCGATTTGTGTCATATTTTACTTTGATCCATGTTGGAACCGATAAAATTTATTAATTTATCAAGTATTAATTTATAGAAGTTCTATGGAGGATTATACTACTTGCCGGCCGTAAATTCATGTTATATGTTTTTTCTAGAGTTTAACATTTTAATTCAATGATGCGATAATGTTGGTAAGATTTTCGTTATTTTGTTATGAGTAACAACGAATTCTAGTTTGTTGGTACACATTTTTTGGGATTATATTTTAAGGAAGTTAAAAAAATAACTTGGTGAAGATTGAAAGAGTAATTCAAACACGGATCATCCATTGATGTAAACTTTAAAATTAAAAGAACTCAGCCAGTTTAAAATTTGAAAGATGAAATGTGTCTAGTACAGTCATCAAAATCTATTTCAGATTAGTAAACAAAGTACTATATAAAACTTAGTCAGAACACCCCTATCTCTTTCTCTCTCGCGTCAAAACCAGATCTCGTTTTGCCTCCGGCCTGGACGGCGCGTGACGGCGCGTACCGGTGTCCGGAGGCCCCTTCCTCTCTAAATCTCTCTTATTTCTCTTTTGCTTCTCCATCGATCGTCTTGCTCTCTCTGCCTTGCTCGATTCTCTGAGCTTTGTGGCTCGACGGTTCTACTCTTCGCTGCAGAGGAGCTCTGTCTCCGTCGTAGTTTCAATTAATTTTGGAGGTTTGGCGCGAGATGAGCGACGTCTCAGATGGTGAAGTCGGCTTTTAGGGATTCACTGGAGGTCCTTTCAACTTCTGGTAGGGTTGGTGGCGAGTGGAGGGGGTGATTGGCTCATCTGTTGTTCCGACGTCGTCTTTGGCTTTGTTTGGACGGTGGGTGAGTGGTGTGTGGAGGTAGTTCTTTCTGTTCCAGCCTTGGTGTCTCGGAGGAACGAGTCCTTATTTCCCTCGCCTTGACCGCTCTGGAGATTTCCTTTTTCTCAGAGGCGGGCTAAAAGTCTTTGTTGTCAACGTGGTGTTGGGGCTTGTGGCTTTGGCTCGTGGAGCGTTACCTAGCCGCGGCGTCGAAGGCAGTCGTCCATGGCTCCTTTGGTGCGGCTCTGTCACCTTCAGTTCATCTTTTCTCCTCTTCCGGCTTAGTGTTTTCAGTTGCCCGTTTAGAGCTTTGTCGACTTGCTCTCTCTCGGGTTAGTGCTATGTGTTGCATGTTAGCTGTTCCGTTCCACCGGTTCATCTTCTGATGTCGAGACTTACCTTACTTCGGTTCTCGGAGAAGGCGTCTGACGGGGAGTCCTAGCTCTTCCTGGTCCGAGGGGTTCAGACTCTTCGGTGGATCAGGCGACTCAGCGATGCATCCCAGTACCGTGTGCTTGTGTTCATGGTAGTGTTGCTTAGTTATAGTCTTGCAGGTCTTGGAGCACTCTTGATCACTAGCGGCGACCTTCCCGTTCCCGACTTCTTGCACTTTGGTTCCAGGCAACCGTTCCTTGTGTTCGTTTGGCTTTGGAGACTTCCGGCGCTGTAGGTGATTGTGCAGATGGATTTAGAGCGATTTTCACAGGTTTATGTTCTAATCCTATCATCTTCAGCATCTGAGCGTTTACCGGCAAAGGGGTGATTATAGATTCTGAGGCGTTCACTAGATGCTAGCTACTCCGGAGATTGCACGGATATTNGCAACCGTTCCTTGTGTTCGTTTGGCTTTGGAGACTTCCGGCGCTGTAGGTGATTGTGCAGATGGATTTAGAGCGATTTTCACAGGTTTATGTTCTAATCCTATCATCTTCAGCATCTGAGCGTTTACCGGCAAAGGGGTGATTATAGATTCTGAGGCGTTCACTAGATGCTAGCTACTCCGGAGATTGCACGGATATTCCCGGCATCCGAGGTAACGAGGAGAACCTCACGTAACCGTGGTTATATCAAAGGTAGAGAACGGTATCCGGTATCCTAGAAAGTTCGAGAGCGGGTTAGTGGAACGTGCCGGGTTTGGTGGGTGGGCGAAACTAGCTTTGAACTTGAAATTTTTTTGGGATATTTTGTTCAAATCGATCTTGTAATCACTTTCTGAATTCCCGTTTAACGGGTGGATTAATATATTTCAGTTTTTTTTTAAAAAAAAAAAAAAAAAAAAAAAAAAAAAAAAAAAAAAAAAAAAAAAAAAAAAAAAAAAAAAAAAAAAAAAAAAAAAAAAAAAAACACCCCTAACTAAATTCGCCTCAATATTCCGTAGGAAACTCGCATTTCCCGTATCCTGCAACCAACCAAAAAAAAATAAAAATACTTAACATCACCATATCTTATACACGTCAACAAAACAGAAGAGGGATCAAGCACGTACGAGGATGTTGCGTGACCACGTGAGCAGTCCCACCAAAGTAACACGTGCCAACACGACGCGCGTTTCTCTGGTAATAACTGTTGAACGCGAACGAAGCGTGCGCCTCTAACGACTTAGGATGATAACACGTGGCACCCGGCTGAATCGGACGGCAGTCAGCTCCTCCTTCTCCGCAGGCGTAATCAAGAGCCGCTTGGAGCTTCTCCCTCGCCGCGTCTCCGTTCGACACGCACCACGTCTGTCCCAAAACCTGGTCTCCGTTACCGTTAACCGGCGTTGACGTCGCTGCGACGAACGGAACGTCGTACACTTTCCCCTCGTTTGGGTAAAACAGCCCGTAGTTTCTCTCGGAAGTGGGCCCCGGTTTTTGGTTCTCGTTAAACAAAGAGAATAAAAACACGTTTAACGGCTCATTCGGTCTTAACGGCGTTCCGTTACCGTTAAACACTCTCTTCACGAGTCCGTTATTATACGCCGCCGCGTTTGATTCGCTCGCGCCGATCTCGTTCTCGTCTCCGGCGGAAGGCCAGCCTGTCTCCGTCACCATCACTTTAACGTCGTTAAATCCGACGGCGGACATGGCGGAATAAACGGCGTCAAGTTGAGCGTCAAAGAGACTGTTATATCTCAAACCGTTAACGGAGTCAACAGTGCCAACGTTATCTCTGAAGAGAGCGTAGTCTAATGAGATTTTATCAACGTTCGCTGAGTAGGCGAAGAACGGGTACGCGTTTACCATTAGATACGACGACGTTTGACGTAACAAATCAAGAATCGGTTTAATAACCGGTTCGATTAATTCTTGTTTAAATGAACCGGAAGAAGGCGGGTACGAGTTAGCCAACGCGCTGAGAGCGAACGGAGATGAGATTTTGATAGACTTGTGGAGCTTATACTTAACCAGAGAGGTGTGAATGTTCTTCATCGCGGGGACGAGATACGACGTCGTGTTGTGAGGATCGACGAAGACCTCGTTACCGACTGCGATAGCTTCTATCTTTGTTTTTGGGAAGTGTTTTCTGATGTTGTGTCGGACCCATTTGTTGGAGAAAGATTGGTCGGAAGCGGTTGAAGAGAGAAGCTCGTTGGGGAGAGACACGACTACTTTGATTCCGGAGTTTGCGAGGGAGGTTAGGACAGTCTTGTCTGTGTCGTAGATTTTGATACGGTTGATTCCTTGTGATTTAAGGAGGGTGACCACGTTTGTTGGTGATGGGAGATTGTTGGCTATTCGACCGTAGTTGACACCGATCATTCCCGAACCTGTGATTTAAGACAAAACATGAGAATGAATAGACGATATAACAAATCTAAAGAGAATGAAAAAGAAACTAACTTGCTTGTGTAATGGAAATGGCTGAGAAGAAAGGAAGAATGAGACAATAATAAGGTAGGAAGGAAACGGCCATGATATTCTCTGTTTTTGTTTAGAAGTAGAACAAGAAACGCATATGAGGAGACTCTATTTCTCCGGTGCTGTTTAAATAATAGTGAGGTGAAAGAGAAGTGGGGATGTGGGATCACAAATAACACGGAAGACTAGCAGATAAATATTATTAACTGAAACTGTTTTCTTTTTCAGCTCTATTTATAGTTAGAGAACTTAACATAATCCGGGTAAAGAAACTTTCTAAATTTAATTTAATTTAATTTATAGAAAAGAAAAGAATATGTTAATGTTGATTTTGAAAGAAGCTAAAAAAGAACGTGGCATTTCTTCTTGTGTCATCAACTAAAAACTTGGTTCTTTATATGTTCCGTAGCAAATAGTATTTTGTGCTGAATAGATATGTTAATGTTGATTTTGAAAGAAGCTAAAAAAGAACGTGACATTTCTTCTTGTGTCATCAACTAAAAACTTGGTTCTTTCTAGGGCTGGGCATTATTACTCGTTACTCGCCTTAAACTCGGTACTTGACTCGTACCCGCCTTGAAAATTCAAGTACTCGGTGTTGTCAAGGTAAGTAACAAGGCGATAATTTTCATTACTTGCAAGACTAAGTCAAGTATCAAGTATCATTATTATCTTTTGTACTTGACTCGTTCCGCCCGTTACTTATTCCATTACTTGCTATTTTTTACATGATCTATTAATTAGTTTTTCATATTTGTCTTTTCTTTTACTTGCATTTAGGACAAAACATAGATACTCACTACTCTTCTTATATTTGTTACTTATTTTGTATCCAATCTTGATCTTTGAATACTCGTCGTTATCTAGTCAAGTATTACACAGTAACAAATATTAAAAATTTAGTTATATGATTTGTTATTACTTTTTACTTATTTAGAGAATATATTCTTGTTATCGTGATCACTATACAATGTTTATATACCGTAATATGCATTTTTTTAATTTTTTTAATATAAACAAATATTATGTTTAAAGTAATTTACATGTTACTTTAAGTAGAATAAACAAAACAAACTTTCATGTCTATTTCTAACAGAATATTATTTAGTTCGTAGTTCTTAAATATTCCGTAAAAGCTCGTAAATAGTTCACAAGTACTCGTAAATAGTAAGTAATAGAGCAAGGCAAGTAACTTGCAAGTCATTTATTTTTGATCAAGTACTCGAAATAGCAAGTACTCGTTTTAAACAAGTCAAGTACAAGTCGAAAATTTTATTATTCGTATAAGGCAAGTCAAGTCGCAAGTACATGCAAAATGACAAGTACTCGCCTTACGCCCACCCCTAGTTCTTTCTATGTTCCGTAGCAAATAGTATTTTGTGATACTTCTTATGTGAAATCTATCATCCTTTCTTTTGTGAAGTGCTCGTGACTAACTTTATCTTCTTCAACTATTTTTGTGTGTGTGTGTGGATTCTATTCAATAAGGATAACATCAAGCTCGTTCATTACTGGATTTAGCAAATTTTATTTTCTATCTGAATTCTTAACATGTTGCATTTTTTAAAAAAAAACAATCGATTATCAAGCCAAATCAAATTTTATTCGATTTAATTCAACTTGATTTCAAACAAACCGAAAGAACTGAAAATTAGGATGAGATATGCACCTTACATGAAATGAGTTTATGTAAAAATATATAAAGAATATTATATTAAGAAATAATAATAATTGACTGTTTAAAATATACAATTATCTATCAAATCGAATGATTTTTGATTTTTGATTTTTGGCTAATTTGATTAAATATTTTGTTTATGGCCCAAACATTATTATAGAAAATAGTGGGTCAAATAATTATTCTCGTTTCATCATCATTGTATATGGTAGAATATATATATTAGTTAACTTGATACGTAATATATGATGTTAAAAATTTTATTTGTTGAAACTTAATTTATCATCGCCAAATATCATCTCTGTTTTTTCACTTGTTCTCGAATTTATCATCTATTTACTGATTAGTTTAACACACACTGCATAGTGCATTAGGACTGGATGCAAATCAGAAAAAGATGTAAGAAAACACCATATAAAGCGGTTCCTTGTAGGCATTATTATTATGCCATGCCAAAATCGAACGACCGATTTTCTACAACGATTTGACATAAATCGAAGCGAAAAAAGGTCGCCTAGGCGTCTAAATGGCCCGTTTTTAGAACAGAGTTATTATGTAATTATGAATCACTTTGAAATTATATTTTTCATACCATTCACTTTCATTGATGATGGTTCCATTTGATTTAATGTAATCATGAAAAGTTACTTGGATTGTTAATCTTTATGACAAGAACATATATTAGATAAATTAATATTTTGGTATGTATTATATTAAAATTTGTTATTGTCGAAACTTACTTTTTCATCGCGAAATATTCTCTATTTGTTTTCTTATGATATTTCTGAATTCTTTCTCTATATACTTACATGCTTAATTAGAGTTGGATGCAAATCAGAAATTTTTTTTTAATAAAGCATCATAAAAATGATTGTTGTAGTTTAAATTATTGTGTAATTGTGAATCACTTTGAAATTATAAATCTCTTATCATTCACCTTCATTAATGATAGTTTCATTTGATTTAATGTAATCATCATGAAAAGTTACTCGGATTTTTAATCTTTGTGAAAGGAACATATATTAGTCAACTTAACACTTTGGAATGTATTATGTCAAAACTTGTTATTTGTCAAATTTTACTTTTTCATTGCCTAATCGCATCTCTGTTTTTAGTTGTTGTTCCTGAATTTATTTTCCATATACTAATTAGTTTAACGAGCATTGCATGATTGATTAGGGTTAGATGCAAATCAGAGAAAAAAAATGTAAGAAGACATCACAAAAACGGTTACTTGTATTTCTTATTATGATGTAATTGTCAATGGCTTTAAAATTATAAATCTCATACCATTCATCTTCATTGTTGATGGTTCCATTTAAATTAATGCATTGATCATGAAAATTTACTTAGATTGTTAATCATTGTGATAAGAACATATATTAATTAACTTATTACTTTGGAATGTATTGTATTAAAATTTGTTATTTGTCAAAATTTACTTTTACATCTTCAAATACTATTTCTAAATTTTCACTCGTTGTTCCTGAATTCATCCTCTGTATACGGATTAGTTTAACATGCGCTGCATGTTTGATTATGTTTTGATGCGAATCAGAGAAAAGTGTAATAAAACATCACAAAAGTGGTTCTTTGTACTTTATATTATTATATAATTGTGAATCACTTTGAAAATATAAATCTCATACTATTGTGAATCACCTTCATTAATGATGATTCCATTTGATTTAATGTAATCATCATGAAAAATTACTTGGATTATTAATCTTTCTGATGAGAACATATATTAGTTATCTTAGTATTTTGGAATGTATTATATTAAAACTTGTTATTTGTCGAAAATCACATTTTCATCGCCAAATAACATCTCTTGTTTTCACTTGTTATTCATAAATTCATTTTCTATAAACTGATTATTTTAACATGAACTGCATGTTTGATTATGGTTGGATACAAATCCGAGAAAAAATGTAAAAATATATCACAAAAAGATGGAGTAAATTTGAAAATATCTTTATGCGTGATGTGTTCATAGATTACATTTAAACATTTTTGTATCTAAGTTGGCCTAATGAAAGCGTATAGCAACAATATGTAAAGAATCTCTATATTAAGTTGATTTATAATAATAATTGCTTACATTGTTTGGTTGATGACAAGTTTTGGTTTATATGGTATACTGATTGGTTTTCTTGTTAGATGTAATCTTCTTAAAAGATGGACATTATAACATATTAGAACTGAAATTTTGCTTAATGTTGTGTTCGTGAGCGGATGATAACATTTAGAGCTTGATTGTTTGTAGATTCTACGTTGGTTTCTAGTTTTAGATTTTCTAGAAACCACTTTTGACCCAATCACGACTCTAGTCAATTAGATTTCCTATTTTTTTAGGGAATCTGATTTTTGTTTCCTCTTACTAATTCTTTTTTAGAAACCAAAATCACTATTCAAATGGTTTCTTCTTATAATACTTACGACCAAAACAAAAATATAGATTTTTTTTTTTTTTATAGATTGCTAATTTTATAAAATAGTCTACTATATAATATCTACAAAGTCCACAACCACACGTGCAGAGTAAACATGAACCTCAAAAATATTCTACATTTCTAAGCATTTAGAATTTTGTTACACTATCTTTTCCTAATGTAGTTTGGAGTTTTGTTAAGGTAAACAATAGTTCAATAAAATATTTTTTGTAAATACTTCGATTTGTGTTTTTCCTTTTGTTATCGTTCTCATTCCCATCACATTATAGGTTCGAACATGTTGATAGTCATGACAGATTAATTATGTTAAAGAGAAAGATAAACAATTTTTGTTCACCCAAATCTTTTTTTAATAAATATGATGGAGTAAATATATACTCTTTAGTGAAGTGAAAGAATATATTATATTTACAAGTTTGTAATATAAAGTATATTGTTATATCTGAAACTGAAATTTATGTCTATACGCAGAATTATGTTTTTATTCTAAAATATTACTATGGCATAATTTATGTCTATTATTATTTATTTATAATTAAGTTCCGTAACCTTTAACTATTAATACTGTTTCTTCTCATAAGTATGACACACAAATAATAATCATAAAATGGTAAAGAGGTATTTATTTAATATTTACTAAATAAATATTTATAATTTATAATTTACTGATTATATTGTTTAATTGACTAATTAATGTACGATATTAATGTTAAAGGGAAAATTTCGATGGAATGATAGCATGGTTCATATATTTCTTGAAATATATGAAAATGAAATGGAAAAAATAAATTGGTGTACTGGTCATTTGAAAAACGAGAGTAAAACGGGAATTAGAAATACATTTTGAGAAGCAACATGTCAAAATCTAGAATGGCTTCCGTTGAAAAACAAATTTTATTCTATAAAAATGTTGTACGACATTTATCGTCGATTGGGCCGTATGATTGGAGTTACATTTCACGAGACCACAAAAGTTATTGAAATGCATGATGAATGGTGGAATAATCGCATTTAGGTAATTTTTGAACATCTGAACATCATAACCATCAGTTTTTTTATTAGAAAACTATAGTAACTTTTATTGTTTTTAATCTAGGAAATAGCTGATGCTTCAAAGTTCCAGGTACACCCCGCACTGATCTCGACAGATTGGATCGACTTTTTAGAGGCAAACACATTTCAACTGATGATGGATACTATCCATGTTCTGGGTGGATCAGAATACCGAGTCTGAGACGGTTACTGAGAATGAATATGACACTGTGAATCTAGAAGATGATTCTATGTGCATTCAAGAAACCAAAACGAAACACCGTCTTCCTACAACCAAAGTACCAAATGGGTGTACGAAAACACTTCGCGTAGTTCATCTTCAGCAGGTAAACGAGGAACAACAAAGCTTTCATATGACTTCGTGACAAATGAAATCTACATGAAACGAAAAGAACTTTATGAACAATCCTAAGATAATAAGCTTGAACGTACAATTGCCTCATTACAAACACTCTCATGTCTTCAATATGACTCTTCGTTGTATTGGGGAGCAGTGACTGTGCTTCAAAGTAATGAGAGACATGCACGTGTTTATCTAAACTACCCGACGATGATGAAAGAATTAAATTATTTCGGAAGAATGATAGGAATCGACAGAGAAGCTGAATAAAAACTTTAAAACTCTTGAATAATTTTCTTTTCTTGGATTTTAATTCATGTTTGATTTTGAATATTTTTTTGTTTCTTTTGTTTTTATTTATCAAATAATATACATTTATTTTAATAAATTACTTTTTGTTTCGTTTCATTAGAAAGAAGCATTTTATCAAATGCTTGAAGATGATGAAGAAGAAGATGGAAGCATTAATTTTGGAGAATCCTTGATCGATCCTTATTATGTGAGTATAGAAAGGCGACAAATGAATCTGGATCCAGAACATGGTCGAAGATATGTATATGAATTACTTCATAGTCACAACGTCTAATGCTATAAAATAATCCGAATGTATCCACCGGTATACATTCAGTTATGTGAAAACCTCAAGGAGGATTATCAGTTGAAAGAGACTGATAATGTAAGGATCGAGGAAAGTGTTGCAATATTCTATAACATATGTGCTCAAAATGCAACTCAAAGGTATGTTGGGATGATATTTGGTCACTCACAGGAAACCATATGTAGGGTTTCCATAAAGTGTTAGTGTTTTCGAGAATATGGCGGTTCATTTGCTTAGACCTGGTCCATATGAGCTCATACAACTTCATCCTAGGTTAAAATCCAATAGAAATTATTGGCCTTATTTTAAAAGATTCACCGGTGCAATCGATGGTACACATGTTCCTACCACTATTGCGGGGAAAGATTCAGAAAATATTAGAATAGAAAAAATGACACGAGTATAAATGTTTTAGCTATATGCAATATAGACATGTTGTTTACATATGCATATATAGGTATTTCGGATAAGCTCATGATGAAAAGTTATAGCACTAGCAATGGAGGGGCCTCATCAATTTCCGATTGCACTTTTTGGAAAGTATTATTTGGGAGATTCTGGTTATCCTCTTCGATCTGGATTTCTTACTCCATATAGAGGGGAAAAATATCTTCCTAGCAAGTACGACCGAGCTAGTCCGCCCAGTAGCTATAAATTAATGTTTAACAAGCGACATTCTTCACTACGAGATGTTATTGAAAGGATTTTTTGTGTGTGGAAAGGAAAATGACAGATTTAAGAGATAAGCCAAGATACAATCTCTATAATATTATTTGAGAAGTCAGTTTCCTACGTGTCGCGCTCACGTTAATTTTCACGATGGTTGATTACATAGATACCCTTAAAAATTGGTAGATTTTAAGATTATTATTTTTTATTTAGTTTCCTTTTTAACTTTTTCCAAATAACATATATAATAAAAAGGAAATAATTCTAAAATTTTAAAACAAATTTAAAAACGAAAATATATGTATATAATAAGACTTTATTAAAAAGGAAAGTTCACAAAATAATAATATCTCCATTAATATATATTTTTAAATAATATAAAATATATTTTCAAAATAATAAAATTATATATGTTCATGAACATTCAAAAATTTATCAGTTACACTTTATTTGATAAATATTATGAAAATATATGTATATTTAAGCGATAAATAAAACTAATTTTGATTTGATTTAACTAAAATAAAGAGTAAATAAATATTATAAAAATACATGTATATTTAAGCGATAAATAGAACTAATTTGATTTGACTTAACTAAAACTAAAAGTATTTATACTTCAATTTTAAATTTAAAAATATATTTAACTCAATATACTCACAAAATGAATGACTCGACTAATCTAATTTATATCCAAAATTAAACATCTAACTACAATAAGAACATATAATTTTATAATAATAATAATAATAATCTATTTTATTTTATACATATAAATTAGAGGTTGACTCAAAGCATATTAAAAAGAAAAACAAAATATTAACCAACTACAATTTAATTCTTTTGTAGAATTTATATATATGCATGAGACTTCAAAATATTATCATTATATTCATTTATTTAATTTTGAATCAAACACTTCAGCTTATTATTTATTTCAATTTAAGCATAATATATATTAAGTTATACATAATTTAACTATAATATATTTACATATCTAAAAATAAATACATATCTAAGACAATAACCAACCAAAATGAAAATAAGAAAATTAATCAAAGTTTTATTATAGCTGAATTCGAAAATAGATGTTATCCAATATACCAAATTGATAACCAAATCGACTATTGATCCAAAAAATAATTAAACCTACAATAATATATCCAAAAGTCATATGTATAATTAAAATAATATAATATTTATTAATATAAATTATGCATATGTTTATTCAAAACTAAAACTAAATATCAGTTAGTTATTATAAAATTTTACTTTTATAAATATTCATACCCGTGCATGAGCACGGGAAAATCACCTAGTATACATATTAAAAGAATAGATATTGCAGCTACAATGGTGCTACATAATTTTATTAGGTTATCAAGGTTATGAGATGATGATTTTGATTCAGACTATACAAATGCTAATGGACCAACTGAAGACTCTGATTTAGATGAAGACGAAAAACATAATAACACTCACGTGCACTATATGAAAGTGTTCGAGATCAAATTTTATGCATCTTTATGGGATTCAAGATAGTTCTTATTTTATATCTGAATTTCTTATTTTAAAATAATTTTTAATAATAAGTTCATGTATATTTTGATAATAGTATTTTATTTTTTCATAATAAATATTTTACTATTAATAATTTTTCATTTTATTATTTTAAGAGCAAAATCTAAAAACTAAAAACAAAATCTAAAACCATCAATCAAGCTTTTCATAAAAATCAAAATCTACTACAAAATTAAAAACTAAAAACCAATAACTAAAATTTAAAAACCAAAATCTTAAATCTAACAAATCAATCATCACTTTAGTTGTTATTATGAGTAGGTGATGAAGCATTGAAGTTATCTTCTATGTTTTATATACAAGATCTTCAAATAATATATAAGGAATTAAATTATCCAAATCAAACTAACTGTATCAACAGAATTCGAAGGCGTACAAATCATGGAGAAGTGGATTTAAAATAAAAAATTAAAAAAAAAATCATGGAGAGTGGATAGAGCGAAATCACGTGAGATCAGGAGTGGGGGAAAAGATCTGCAACTGAAAATAAATGTACGATATGTAATTACAAAATTAGGCCCAGTCCAGAAAAGTAAGCCCATTACAAGTTAAATAGATAACGTTGAATGAACAAAGATATCAACGCACTCTCAACCGTTGAATTAAAAAAAAGAAGAGAATATAGAGAATCTCAACCGTTCGATAGATATGCCCTACGGATTCTCCCACTTTAGCGATAAAGAGGAATCCGATGCGTCAAAGTACAAATCCACAGCAAACCAAATTCATCAAATTTTATTTATTTATATAAATAATATCTGAAGAAGTTTCTCTCTCTCACTAATTCGTTCACTGGAAAGAAGGAGGAGATGTCTGCAACACAAGAAGAAGACAAGAAGCCTGGAGATGGAGGAGCTCACATCAACCTCAAAGTCAAGGGTCAGGTAAAAAAACTTCTCTTTCGTTCCTTTCCTGACATGCGATTAGGGTTTTGTCTTTTCGGTTTTTTTTGCTGTTTTTTTTTATTGGCAATTCTAGGGTTTAGATCTTAAGTTGTTTGTAGTGCTGAAAGGTTTTTACAATTTCATTAAGTGTAAAGTTTGAAACTTTATTATGTTTATGCTGTTGTAACATAAAGTTAAATCCTTTATTTTGTATATGGTAAAGTTTGAAACTTTATTATGTTCATGCGATTGTAAACTGTTCTGTTTTAAGATAAAGTTAAATCCTTTATTTAGTATATGGTGAAGTTTGAAACTTTCTTATGTTCATGCGATTGTAAACTATGCTGTTGACATAAAGTTAAATCCTTTATTTAGTGTGTGCTTAAGTTTAAGACTTTTCAGGTTACTATTATAGTTTTCTAACTTTTATTGGCAAAATGTATTGATGATGCTCAAGAACAGACTCATGTTTTGTGAGTTTTGTGTGGTTACAGGATGGGAATGAAGTTTTCTTTAGGATCAAGAGAAGCACTCAGCTGAAGAAGCTGATGAATGCTTACTGTGACAGGCAATCTGTGGACATGAACGCTATTGCCTTCTTGTTTGATGGTCGTCGTCTTCGTGCTGAGCAGACTCCTGATGAGGTATAAACATTCCATCTAACTAGGCTATTGTTTTTCCTTTGAAGTTTCCACTTTTTTTTAATGGTTAATCTTTTGTTTCTGCAGCTTGATATGGAGGACGGTGATGAGATTGATGCCATGCTCCATCAGACTGGTGGCTGTGGTGGAGGCGCTGCAATGGCTTGACAATTATCTGAGTTTAGGGTTTTTATGATAAGGTTGTGTGATATGAATGGTTAAGTAGTGAAATTAGGATTTGCAGACTTGTTTTTTAGCGTGACCATTATCTTTAGAAAACTAATATGGTCATGATGGCTGTTAAAAGACCTTTTGGTTGATTCTTGGTCTTGTTCGTTTGATATTGTGATCCTAATATCATATGATACTATTTGGTCTTAAAGGTGTTCTTTAACTTCATTATCTGAAGCTTATAACTCTCAAAATCTTATTTGTCTATCTGAAAATCTAAACCAGTTAAAAGTGATAATGTAAAGTTCATGTACATTTCATTAGTCTTAACACTCAACATTGCAGATAATAACTGACCAGTAAATAAAAAAACAATTAACAAGCTTCGTCTTGAGTTTGTGACTAAAGACGGAACAAATTTTTTGTGAGAATTTCGTTTCATGAAGAACATATATTTATCAAAAACTTAAACTTACACAAAAAAGTGCCAGAAAGTCTTGGGAACAGACACACACCAAGAAGTTTCAAATGCAACTTACCGAAGAGGTTGCTTATTTATGTATATTTAGACTCTAACCACACATAAAACCCACCAAGCTGCGGTTGTTCACTGGAGGACAAGGCACTCGGAGGAAGCGCCCTTCATGTGACAGGACCTCCATTGGATCGGTTACTTTTCTGGTTTACACTGCCACTAATGTTTTGCTGGTGAATTTTGGTTCTTTCAAGCTCCTCCTCTTGGTTACTACAACTTATGGCATCAAAGATGAGATCCTTAACCTCCTTAAACCTTTCCTCTGACACAGAAGCTTCCGCAAGGAGCCTCCATATCTTCTCCTCTGTAGCTCCTTCGTAATCCTCTCTCCTCTTGAGCACCATGTGACCACTTACCTCCCACACAGCTGGATTCACTTGAGTATCCAACACCTCGGTGCTTACTTCACCTAAAGCCTGTCTCTCTGCAAAACACTGCAAATAACATATTTAAACTGTTAATGGATCCTAAAACCAGTAATGATCAAAAGGTTTGTCAGCTAAAGGTTATTATCATTATACCTGAAGCATCAAGAAGATCTTTCTTCCACAATCAGAGATGAGAATATTGAAAGGAATGTTGTTGTTCTGAAGGCAAACGCAGATATCTGATACAGTATCAGATAGGTCTTGCATAGAGTTTCCACCTTCAAAGAGAAGACCTCTCATAGGGTAGTTTAGAACCTCTGAGATTTCCACTTTCTTATCAGTGGTTATCATCTTCTTGGAAGAAGCTTTCTCTAATGGGAAAGGCATGGCAAAGTAATACGCCTGAAAGTGAAGATGGTTGATAGTGGCAAAAGCACCAAGACTGTTGTAACCAACTCTGAAGTTAGGATTCGCAGCCTCAGAAGCCATGTGAAATGCAAGCAACATGCTCTTGTGATCGATTCTTTGAGGTAAGCAGTCAAGAACACGAGGAAGTAACAGCACATGTCCATACTCAATCGGACTAACCTGTTATATAAACAATAACAACAAGAATTAATCTCTGAGCTACACAACAAACCAAACTAAAGAAGCAATTCAATCTCTTTAGTTACATTGATGGCAACAACATTAGGAGAATTCTCAGGGTCAAGAGGCATGCAAGGGAAGAACTTAGCTTCTTCATCATCTTCACCAGCTTCAAACTGGAAAAGCAACTCTTCTTGACCAACTTTAGTGAAGTTGAACTTGTTGTCATCAAAAGACTGCAAAACTTTATCTACACGGAACTCGGTTGGTCTCTTTAGGTGACGACACTCATTAAACTGAGCAACAAAGCCATACTTCCCCGGGATGACCTAAACAACAACAATCTTAATAACAATGAGAAACACCAGATTGGCTCCACAGAGGTAAGAGAAAGAGACATGTACTTTGGTTTCACAGGCAGTGAGATCGTAGCGAAAGAGTCCTCTTTGGAACCTATCCTCCCACTAAAAAACATAAGAACTGGTATGAACTTCTGATAGTTCATTCAAGCAGCATAATGACAAAAACTTGAATCTCTCTTTACCTCGCCAAGGACAAGGGACTCGAGGAAAGTCACCGGAGGCTCTCTAGCTTCATTGTTGGCAACCACTTTCTCTCCGGTGTTGGAGTTTTTCAGCTTCTTGCAGATGTACAACGGAAGCTTTGCCCCTGAACAAACCAAATAAATTAGATGAATTTAAACAAGAAAAATCAGTCTAGTGGTAAAAGATTGTCAATAGGCAAAGAGGTGAAACCTATCTTTTTTTGTTTACCAAAAAAAAATAAAAATAAATGATTCAGCATTAACGCGTACCGTTAAGACAGCAGGCTCCGAGGCAGTTCCGACCACAACCGACAGAAACATCAGCAGAGTCATCCTTCTTGTAATTAGACACGATGGTAGAAATCCTCTTGACTTTCAACATTCTCACAACGAATAGCAAAAGAAAATACCTTTTTTTGGGTAAAACAAAAGCAAAAGGAAGACTTGCCTCACACGCAAACAAAAGGAAATAAAAATAAATCTAAGAACCCTAAAACCTAAGGGAAAAAGAAAGAGAGGATTAGTAGACTCGATTAAACAACCCCTTTGCGTCGGACAATATAGACGTGAGAGCTAATAACACCCCGAGTGATCCCGTGTGATTGCTGAAAATCGATCGCTGGAGAAGATGAACGGAAAGTGAAACCGACCCTCAAAACAGCTGAATCTACGGCGGAGAGGAGGGATACAAACTTGAGGATTCAATGAGAAAAGGAGAGATCTTTGGATGTAAGTTTCCCTTTTTTTTTGGGTGAGAGTGTGGTGTGTTTTGGGAAATGGAATGGCTTTAAATAAATAGGAGACGAGTGATGAGAAGCAGAGACCAGATACGACACGAATCTATTTCATTTATATTAACTTTTGTCTTTTACGTGGATTCCAACTATCTTTTAAGCCATGTAGAGTAAAATTTATTACTATCTCTTTCAATCTATTTATTATTGTACAGTAAAATTTATTACTATCTCTTTCAATCTATTTATTATTGTACAGTAAAATTTTGCTATCAAATAAATGTCATTTTACAATTTTAATACAAAAGTTATTAATTTTATATGTCTTTCTATTTTTCCATTAGTTGAATATGGTTAACTGTGTAGATAATGATGTTTTTATTTTGTAAATATGTTAAATTAAATATTTTCTGTAGAAACCTGAAATGATAACTAAAATAAAATATAGGGATTAGTATTTTACATTTATAAATTTGTATATTAACATTTTAATATAAAATTGAATTTAGTTAAAAACGTAAAAAAAAAAATACCTTAAACTATACTACTCCCTATATTTGATAATATCTGAAATTTAGACATATACATATACACAACTACTACAAAAATTATTTTCTGTCTAAATTTTTTTTATGGAAATAAAAATAAAAATTACTCAACCAATTACAAAATAAATAACAAACTACTATTGGCTATATACTACTCCATCTATTTCTTAATATCTGAAGTTTTATACATATGCACAACTACTAAAAAAAAATATTTTTGCTCCAAAAAATATTATTAAATATAAATACAAATTATTCAACCAATTAAAAAATAAATAAATAACTTTTAATAGAATTAAAAGTTACATAGAAAATGAAAATATCATACTTATTAAAACATCAAAAACTCATTAAAACATAATACATTAAGAAATGGAGGGAGTATGTAAGAATAAATATGTATATATTTAAAATTAAACATAATTTTCTTAAATCATGTGCAGTAATAAAACAATAGATATAAAATAAATAAATAATAGAATGAGTAAAAATTTATAATTTTTAAAATATTGTATAAAGTTTTGAAAATCTTGATTATCGATAAAAAATTATGATTATAAAAATAAATGTAAATAATATTTCAATATTCATAATATTATATACTTTTATTATTACATTATTTAATTTCATTTTTGTATAGATCAATGTTAATAATTATATATAAATTATTACCATACTCTAAAAAGTTTATCAGAAATACAAATTAGTGTTAAATATAATTGTCATGTCACATTTAACTATAAGAAATATAATTAATTTTAGTAAGTTATGTCATTTTAATTGATTATGCAGAAGATATGTGTCAAAATCACTATGCAAATAATATTTTAAAGAATATAAAGTTTTTTATGCCTTTTTGGTGAATTTTTTTTTTAAGTTAGATAATTATAGTACCATAAATTATGAAAATATTAAAACCGATTCTACAGTCCAGTTTTATATGTTTTATGAAGATTTTATGTATGATTGGATCACTTTAAACTGTATTATAAAACCTACACTTAACAATACTATTACTGCCGGATTGTTCGTAGTCTAATAGCAACTGATCTCTGCCTTCGGACTCTGGCATTAGGGATTCGACTCTTCTTTACTTCAGTCTGAAGATTTTGGTCCAAATTGACAAAAAAAAAACAATACTATTACTAATAAACTACTATGTAAACTGAATGAATCAAAATCTAAGCCTAAATCAATCAAATAGCAACAACTTTGTTTCAAATAGAAATTGGATTTAAAAATTTTCTCAAAAAAAAAACTTTGTTTCTAATAGAAATCGAATTCATAACATACTGATTTATGTTGTACCCCAAATCAATCACTAGCACTATTTGGTTATAGTTTTAAACTATATTTTTATTTTGGACGGTGTTTTTGTTTCTTTATGTCATTGAAAATTACAGTTAAACTAAAAACAAATGAAGCGAAAAAATAATTGAAGATTCGGAATCTAATTCTTGAACCACATAAATGGTACGTGCTCCATTACCTGGCAATCTCTACCTTTTGTACGTCCACCTTTCATTACCAAACCCAATCACTTCCATGCAACCAGGATTCTTCAGATTATCATCATCCGTTCATGAACAAACGCTAAACACGTGACTAATGAAATAAAACGAAAAAATCATTATTATCAGTTGTTACAGTCATTTCAATGCTCTCAACAAGAGAAAGCTAGAAGAGCGTCATATGAGTCAAATTAAAACTTTGGCCCATCATTGTACTTGTTAAGAGTTCACAAGTCCAGTTCAAAACTTATTCTATGAGGAAACGACGTCGTCGGAACTTGGAAGCTTAACTACAATCATAGCAAACTACAAAAGAAGCAAATTCCTTGATGGCAGTAAGAAGCAAAACTCAAAACTTGAATGTTTTTAAGTATAAAGGCAAAGAAAACGCCAAATGCAATGACTCTTGAGTTTAGCAGCTACAAATTGCATTTTACTGTGTGCTAACAACTCCAACCCTTAACAAAGAAATGAAAAAAGAATAATAATAAAGAAATAAGAAAGGAGGGTAGAAAAGCACCCTTCTCATGTCAGTTCAAAAGATACAAACATACATAGAGAAGTGTGTGTCTGTGTGTGTCTATACTACAAACTGTTGAGCAGATTTGTCTTTGTGTACTCTTCTTCTGTTTTCTTGTTTTAGAATGATGCAGCCATGAGAGCATTATGACCTTCTCCACACCTCCTATGAACATCCTTCATCCTATCCGCTGATCTACAAATCCCACTGCAGCTCCAATCAAACGATGCAACACACATGTTCCCCGCCTGTGCTTTCCACTCACAATCTGCAAGTTTCTCACACTCATCAATACATGGAAACAGATAAAATCCCACTTGAACTTTAATCTTTTTTACCTGTTGTACCACAACACAACCTACGGTCATCTACATGCTCCACATCTAATCCAAGAAACCATGATCCTAAAGACACATCCTCATTCACATACTTGTGAAGTACGTTTCTGTATACAAACACAGTCAACGTCATGATTCTATAATAATAAGCACACAAAGCAGATTAGTTTTTTTTTTTTGAGAAAGAACTCACTTGTTTATAGATATGTAAGATGCTAACTCCCTTGAAATTGCGTAGAGCTGACCAGTGGCGTGGCGAAAGTACTTGTTACCTTCTTCTCCAAACTTCCAGTACTCAGGTTCATGATATCTCACTCCTCTTCATGGAGACAAGACAAACATTGGTAATAAGATTATTATTATAGTAAGTCTCTTGAAAAGAGGTGAAGAGCTTACTTCTGAGCAAGAACGGGTCCAGACTTCATGCAACCAATGTAGACTCGAGGCTTCATACGGTATCTTGCTAACTCTGCACCGAGAGTGGCTGCAGAAACATCCGTAACAGAAGTGAGATGACAAGATTCAGATGAAGTAAAAGAGAGTTTAGTCTCTCTCTCTCTCACCTATATTGACATGAACATCATCATCCACTTTCACGTAGAAGTCTGCATCCCACAATGCAAAAGCCGTGGTGAAGTAAGTTTTAGTCTTTGCTGACAGCTCTAGATAACCTTCAACGTGATCCTGCTCAAAACAGAAAGCCATGAAGAACACATCTACAACAAGTAGAGAGTTAGCAAAACTCCTTACCAGTCTCAAGAAGTCTCCATGTTTACTATCTTCAGCCTGAATCGCTCTATCAAGAATACCACCAGGAGTAGCGCTGCACACACAAAGAAAACACTCATATTATATACATGAATCAACCTCGCTATATGTGACACTCTAAGGTGCTACCTATGGCCTATTACAAAACGCATTACGATCCCTTTCTCTTCCTCTAGCTTCTTTCTCTCCTTACCTAATATAAGATCATCTATGTTCAGTCCCAAACAATATACACTTGAGGATGAAACCTGTGGGATTAGATCAACATTACCAGGAGGCATCCAAGTAGCACGGACTGAATCTCTACGCTTTCTGCTGTTAAACGCAGTGTTGATCCCAACAACCATCAGATACTTTCTTTTGGTTATAGTTTCAGGGAGGTTAAACTCATCAGAGACTGGTGAACCATTCATGATGGATTCTTGCGCGGCTCTTGCAGCTGCTAACTCTATTTCCAGAGTTGAGATCGTTTTGTCTAGCGTTCTGTTCAACACTCATTCAAGCTTAATACCAAAAAAAAGTAGGACGAAAGTGAAGTTTCATATCACTTACTGAATAGCATCAGGACTCTTGTAGACTTCTCCAAGTCTGTCTTTTGATTCTTGCTTCACACCCTTGTGAATACACACATGACAAGAATGCTTATGAACAATACAGAATCAAGAAAATCCTTCTAAGGGTTCATGAATCACAATCAAGTTCACTTAAACTTACTTTTGATGAATCACAATCCTCTGACACTAAATGCAAACGTTCATCTGATGCTGCTTCCCTTGATACAACATTGGCTTCAGGCTCTGGCCACATACTAACACAGAAGAAAAATGTGGGGGCAACGATTGATATTAGTTCTTCGGTCTAGAAACTACAAATGCATCTCAAGCATGTTTGTCTATAAAATGCATCTCAGGCTGTAGTAACGTAAAAGTCTTATACTTTTTTTTCTTTATATATATATTTTTCCTTTCTTTTTAAGATAAAAGTAGCAATTTTTTACCGGAAATTTCGTAAAACAGAGGAGAGTTAGTTAAATTAACAGAACATAGATTCTGTTTATTACCTGTCGGAGAAGAGAGTTCCCGCGCAGAAGAAACCGAGACAGAGGAAGAAAGTCCATTTCTTTGAGACAAAACTCTTGGAAGCAGACATCTCTACTCCTCTATGGTGATGATGCTTCATTGACATTTTGTTGTGTTTCTAAGTAAAACCATAAGAACACGACACGACTCTCTCCCCTGAGTCAACTCCAAATCTCCAGTTGTTTTTTTTTCAGATTCAGAAGATGGAGTCTTTTTTTTATTTTCTCATAGGAGACGGAGATAGAAACGGAGAAAGGTTAGAGATTGTGATGTTTGATAGATCCTATGAAAAGATTGAAGAAGAGGAAAGAAGATGAATGGGGAATCTTATTTGTGTTGTGTGATTGTTTAACTAATAGTACCATTAGTTAAGCTTTCACTTTACAGTAATCAATAATAATAGTATCAAAGGAGATTAGACATTTAAAAAGTAACTGAAGCTACCGACATTGACCACTAAATTGAGAAACGAACAATAGTCAAAAAGAAAGAAAGAAGATAAAATCTCAATGTAGAGAGTTATACAATCTTTCCATCTGCAATCTTTTTGTCTTGTTATTACATAAATGTGTGTGTTTTCTGTAAAAGTTGTAGTAAAAAGTACTCTAACATGAAAGATGATGTTTTGATTTTGAAGTTTAATCGAATTTCCCGTTCACATGTTCCTGTCATAAAATGGCGACAAAATATGGAATCAACATCGACCCACGTGTGCACCACGTGAACCTCTCAATCAATCAATGCTTTCCTCTTACTACAACTCACCTCTAATTTTTCCTCATACAGACAGTATATGAGTGTTCCAAAAAATAAAAAAACATAACATAATATGTTTGGTTAATATAGAAAAATCTATAAGCGTTTTTTGTTTGTTTAGCTACTGTCATTAGCAGTTTGAATATCGCTTTCATTGACGGTTCGAATCGTGTGGTTCAATGAATCCTAAAGCTCATATCATGTCTTTATTACATGGAAGTCTTTTTGCTTAGTCAGATCTTTTTAAAACCTTACATGACATCATCAGTTTCAACAATAATAGACATTTGTTTTATTTATAGTGTTTAAAAAAAAAAAGACATTTGTTTTATTATGCCAATTACATATATACATCCATACATCTTACCAAACTAGATTCATAAGAAACTTCTAATTAAGAAAAAAACATTTTTCCTAATGACAGTGAATATATATTATATAAAACATTCGGTTTATGCAATATTTAAACATATATAATCTACAATCATTCTTTATTCAAGAAATCCAGTTTTCTTCAATATTGCATTTCTGACTTTGCTTAGGTCTCTTCCTTTTAATGTTCTTCCAACTCCTTCCATAACCGAGGAAGATGATGATCGACTTCGCCTCATAAAATACTCTTCAGGTGATACATTATCATCATCATCATCCTCGTCATCATCATCTACTTTCTCTGTCTTCATCATGTGAACCATTGACCATTGATCAGGAACATTGACAGGAGCCGAGTGTTGTCTCATAGGCACCATTCCTTCTATGCTCTGCCTCTCTGGAATCATTCTAGGCTCGCTTGAAAGAAAACTTTGGGTTGAGAAAGAGGGTTTACTTGTATGGTTGCTGATCATCAACGATGGTTGATGATACCCATCAAGAACATCCCACACATCATCTTCTTGAAAATCTCCATCTCGCAAAGATCTCCATACCTCATATCTCTTGATGTTTTTCTCCATTGATAATTCACCTACTTACTACAAAGATAACAGAGTAACAACTTATAAGAATCTTTAATTAGTGAACTAATAGTCACAACAGTTTTGCAAAGAGAAAATAATGTAAGAAACTACATACCTTTTTTGTTTTATTAGTTGAAGCTTGGAGAATAATAAGAGTATGAGATTTATAGAGTTGAATATGTGTCAAGAGAAGCAAAAAAGAGCTTGAGAAATTGAGAAGAGAAAGGAAGAAAGGGACACAAGAGGTGTGGGATTGAAGATCAACTCAAGGATTGGTTCTTTATTTGTCTTCATAGATATGATCCACAAAACATGGCCAGGACCTTTAGATTACACGTCCGGACAATAATATTTCATGCATCATCAATGTTGGGGTGTTCTGTGATGGTGAAAAGTCAAAGAAAGTACACTATATACTAAGGCATAAGTAGCCAAATTTACTTTGAGTTTCTTTACCACGGGAAGTAACTTGTTAATGATTTGATATATATTAGTATATGGGTACCACATGGGATATGTTAACTACAATATTCCTCTTTTTGTTTGTAAAATCAACCAAAAAGTTCACAGATTCATCCCCTTTAAGATTAAAATTTTCGAGCCTTTAACTTTTTGCAAAAGAGCAGTTCAGACGGCTGGCCTGGTAAAATATGAATATACTATTTTTCTTGACAAGTTCTAGGACAAAACTACAAGTCATCAGCGTCTGTGTTGATCAATGATACCAAGCATATATCTACATACCAGAATGAATGTAGCTTAGTGGTGCCCATAGTTGGACATGCCCTATTATTGATCTACATGATCATTATAACCAATGGTAAATCTGATTAGTTCACACCAAACAAAAACATGTAGCTAAATCATGGACAACATTGATTGAATGATCACTTTTTCTTCTCTAAAGCTTCTTAGATGATAGGATATATATTATATGGCGGGTAATTAAAGTGAATATATAATTGCATGTGCCATGCAGATTAGTGTGTCCATAGTTGGACATGAAGATTTTTAATGAGGTCACACATTTATTGATCTACATGATCATTATAACCAATTGTAAATCTGATTAATTTAAACAAAACAAAAACATGTAGCTAAGCATCTAAATCTTGGAAACATTGATTAAATAATCGTTTTTTTTCTTCTCTAAAGTTTCTTTCATTATAGGAAATATTTATATGGCGGCTATTATAATCCCTCTATATATTAAAAGAGAAGTCACTTTAATAAATTTTGCTTACGTGTCATTCATAGGTGCAATGTAGAATTAATTCTCTTAATTTGATTGGTTGTTGACATTTGAATTTTTATTTATTTAATTAAAGTTTTTTAAAAGGAAACTAATTCTAGAATTACCTAATCTAATATATATTACCAAACAAACAATTAACCATCTTAAATACATAGGATTAATAGAATTTGTTTATAGAAAAAATTAAATATCACATATTCCATTATAAAAATTTAGAATATACATATAAATACATATTATATTATAGAAATAAGTATATAAACGATTTTAATTTTTTTCTATTAATAGTGGATAAAAAATCATACATTACAGAAAACTAATAATATTTTTTACACTCACTCACTATATATATGTATTCTTAAAATATGTTCAATGAATGCAAAACAGTCAAATGTAAAAAAAATTTAAAAATCTATCATTTTCCAGAGATAAATGTCGATAGTATAGTTGAGTTATCACTTTCAAAAATTATTTAAGTATTTTTATATTTAACAGAAAATTATATGGTATGTCATTTTAAAAAATATGCATAAATAAAAAGTTTATTATAATATAAAATTACAAAAAATCAAAACATCATATTAATACAAGATTAGAGTTAATATTCTATTCATATAATTCATATAGCTTTAAGTATAATAAAATTGGCATGTCTATTTTTAATAAGAAAAAAAGAAAAGAGACATAAATAAAAACATGAGGGAACAATAATAAAACCTTTTGTTGTATTCTTCGCTATTTTGTATTTGTACATACATAATTTTTTTATTTGTATACCAAAATATTTTTTACGTATTAATATAATTGTAAACTAATTATTTTCAGGTGTTTATACAACATAAGGAAAAATTGAGCAAGGAAGATAAATATAAATGATAAGTTAGAAAAATTTTAATGTTGAAGATGCAAAATATAACGTAAATTAATTTTAAAATAAATTATTTTAAAATAATGATAATTATTTTTTTGCAGTGTAATAAACTTTAAAAATATATGATAAAAAAGTTATAACAAAATTTATACAACTAGAAACATGTTATTTTGATATATTAAAACTGTTGAATCTCATGTTTATATTAATCTATGTCTAAAATAATGACATCACATCATTTAAGAATTAAGATATTTTATGTTATATAATTATTTAATCAAATTTACTTTTTTGAAATACACTTATTTAGATTTACTTAAAATATGTATGTAATGAAGTAATTAAGGAATCGATGTTTGATAAGATAGTGTAAAGATTGGAGAGAATCTGACAATGAATTTATTTGGTTAGTCATTGTGATTTTATATTAAATTCTAAATAAAAAAATATGTAAGAAAGAGAGAAAGAGAGAGAGATATGGTGATGATAAGGATTAGAGAGTCGGTTATGATCATAATGAAGATGAAAAAAAATATAAGTGAGATACATTCTGAAATCATTTATTAATACTATGTCAAAGTGTTTAGAAGATTTAACAAAATCCGGTAAAAAATTTGACCAAAAAGAGATAGAAAGAGTTTTTAAATGAAATATTGATGATCATATTAAGGACGAGGGTAAGAGAATGAATATAGATGATAGTGAGAAAGTGAATGTAAGTTTGAGAGATTTGAAATTATTTTATCAACTAAGAGAGAGAGAAAGAGAAAAAGAGCGAGAGAGGTGTACAAAGATATACAAAAATAATACAAAGAAAGATACATAAGAAAAAAAACGAATGTGTGAAAAAATACAAGGAGAAACGAAATGAGTAAAATAGAAAATATATTAAAAAACAGAGTATCTATGTAAAAGCGAAAGAAAATTATAATATATTTATATATTTATATTATTTTTTATTTATGTAATATATAGATTATATTAATATCCGCACAGGCGTGCGCGCCGTCCACCTAGTTGAATTTAATCTAGAGAGCACAAGTGAAGGAGTTGAAAAAGATAAAAAAAACAATAGTAGTGATGAGGTTTATCTTTTTTTTAAGAACAAATAAAACGTTTAGTATGAAATGAAGATTCTTCAATGGATGTCAATTACTTGGGCCCTTTGAGTAGCCGTCATTCATCGAACTTTGATGCTCTTCTTTATGCAAAAAACAATTTCAGGTTTTGGTTTTATCTATGCTGACCTAATCAATTTGAACCATGATTTGTGAGAGGGACGGCTTGAATATTCTGGGCCTTAATTTTTTTTTTTGAAACACATTCTGGGCCTTAATCAGCAATACATTTTTGGTCCGAAATAAAAATCAACAAGGTTTCCTATCATTCGTCTAAGAGTCGGAACTGATGAGTAAAAATATGTGTTTTAAGTTTAAGAAAGTTTGAAATCATCACCGAGGTACAATACTAGATAGCTACATAATTTAATTTCTATTATTCACCAACAGGAACATATCACACATCAAACTTTTGAAAATCTACATCCCTCAAAGATCTCCATTCTTCATGTCTCGTGTTGTTCTTCTCCATTGCTTCTACATACATAACATACGAACAAAAACAATTTATTAGACAATAACTGGCAACTAGTCGCATTATAAAAAAGTAAAAGAATATAGGTATCTTTTGTCTACTTATTTGCGGTTTAATTAGAGACAATTGGTTATACAACATTATATGAATATAATGCTTTTTATATATAAAATTTCAAGAATAGAATCTCAGAGGAGAGAGGAAGTGACACAGATGTGTGGCATTGAAGAAACAAAACATAAGTTTGGTTCTTATTTTGTCTTCATGGGATACAATCTAACAAATAGACATTATTACTTTCTGTGGCGGTCACTATCATCATCAATATTGGTTTGTTCTTTGATGATCAAAAGGAGTTTAACGGTCAAACAAAGCACACTACTATACTAATGCATACGTGGCTACTCAGTAAAGAACAGTAAGCAATCTTGAAAATGTACAAAATAGTGCAGTGCTCATATTGCTACACAAAGGAAACACAATGAAATTTATCGTCTCATTATAAGGTTAAAAAATGCTGAACAATAATAGTTGCGAGAGAAGTTCTTTGCCGAATGCAAAACAAAGAGTTTTCACAAGACAATTATAACGAAAATGTTCTCCACATTGCTTTGACAGGTCAAGGAACATGAACCCGAGATAGTTACTGCAGAACCACCAGAACCAAAATAAGTCTACATTTTCAAGCTATCGTACACATTCAGATCCAAGGGTATGAAACATGAAAAGTCTACATATAAACCGATTGGTTTGACTCTTCCAGATGATTCAAAGAGCTTTTGAGGACCCTACCATTGTAGTTTTTCATGATGACACGTAGTTATTGAGGACATATATATATATATACAGTGGCGGAGTTAGAAACTTTTTTAACCGGCAAGGGTCAAAATTAATTAAAAGTGTACATCATATATTGATGGAAGAAAATGCATAAAATTTCAACATACATAATGCATCATCTATAGTATATGACATCTTAAAATATTTTAAAGAAAAAATGTTTGACATATCACAAAATCTCTAGAGTTTTCGTAAACCATGTTGTTTAACTAATAAAAACAGTTTGAGTGAACACTCAAGCCTATGTAATAGTTTGACACAATTAGCTTGGTAATCTTGTACTATACTTTATTTAATGAATGAAAATATTGACAAAAAAAAAATTTTCTTAAATTAGCTTACCTAATTGTAATTATAGTAAAGTCTGAATTAATCAATAATTATTTTAATATATTAAAAATGTAAATCTAAACCCGAGCAACATTATTGAACATCAAGAAGGTGTACACCTTGTTATCTGAGACTATGAAAACACTCCGATTCTCCGTAGTTAGCTATAGGGCATATCACTAACGCCTTAAAGAGTATTAACATCACTTCTCCTCTCACATTTTTTATATATGTCGC
Source organism: Eruca vesicaria subsp. sativa (assembly GCA_932364175.1). NCBI lineage: Eukaryota > Viridiplantae > Streptophyta > Magnoliopsida > Brassicales > Brassicaceae > Eruca > Eruca vesicaria. The sequence goes on from CAKOAT010130710.1 coordinate 222,984, forward strand.
AAGTACTTCAGTCTCCAGAATCCATCCCAACCATGACATTTTCTTTAGACAAAGACATGATGAATCCCTTACAAATGATGAATATCCTAAATTTTAAATAGGATTGTTGCCAAAATCAGAAATCTCCAGGTCATTAACTTATAAACCTCATGGGATAGCATGTGAACATATGTTTAGTGGCGGAGCTAGAAATTTTTTAACTGTGACCAAAGTTAATTAAAAGTTTGCATTATATATCGACGGAAGAAAGTGCACAAATTTTCCATATAAATGATGGATCATCTATAGTGCATAACATCTTAAAATATTTGAAAGAACAAATGTTTAACATATCACAAAATCTCTAGAGCTTTCGTAAACCATGTTGATTAACTAGCAAAAACAGCTTGAGTGAACATTCAAAACTATATAATAGCTTGACACAATTTAACTTGATAATCTTGTACTATAGTTTATCTCATTAATGGAAATGGACAAAAAATGATTTGACTTAAGTTATCTTACCTAATTGTAATTATATTAAAATCTGAATTAATCAGTAGTTAAGGATAATACCACACACCTATTATATATCTCTAACAACATTTTTAGAAATATATATCCTTGGAGATACACAAGCGAGACCATAAAATTTAAAACAAACACTTAATATACTGCTATGTCAAACTATAAAACCTAACTAACCGAAAATCTTGTTATATACTTCTCATACGAATAAATCAATGTTGACAAAAAAAAATGACTTGAATCAAGGTATCTTACCGAATTGTAATTATAGTAAAGTCTGGATTAATCAACAGTTATTTTAATGTATTAAAACTGTAAAACTATAAAATCAACCCAAATTAACACAGAGAAAAGAAGTATATAATTAACAAAGAAAGATTTGCGTTCCTTAAGTGGGGTTCATCAGCTTTTCATAACATGCTGGTTGTTCCTCCTGGATCTGGAATAGTTCATCAGGTACAAAGATGCTTACTAATCATTAACAAAAAAAATGTATCTATATCATAAGTGTGTCACTATAGTACTAGCCTTTTTAACAACTATCTTTTTGGTGTTGATAAATTTGTTACTACTCATGAATGCAGGTCAACATGGAATACCTTGGACGTGTTGTTTTCAATTCTGATGGATTTCTCTATCCTGATAGCGTTGTTGGTACTGATTCACACACCACCATGATTGATGGACTAGGAGTTGCTGGTTGGGGTGTTGGAGGAATCGAGGCAGAGGCAGCAATGCTTGGTCAGGTAAGATCCATCACAGTTTGTTATTCGAATATTTGCTCAGCTGATTTGGTACTTAAAATATATTTACCTGGAGTGGTCGGATTTAAGTTGGATGGAAAGTTGCGGGAAGGGGTTACTGCCACTGACTTGGTCCTCACGGTGACTCAAATATTAAGGAAGCATGGCGTTGTCAGCAAGTTTGTTGAATTTTATGGTGAGAGATTCATCGTTCATGGATGTCTGACTTATGACTTTAAAGTTGTGGATACTTAATGCTATCCTTGTCTTGATATGAAGGTGAGGGGATGAGAGAACTGCCACTGCCTGATAGAGCCACGATTGCAAATATGTCTCCCGAGTATGGAGCAACGATGGGTTCATCCCAGTAGACCATGTTACCTTGGAGTAGTACCTCAAGCTGACAGGAAGAAGCGATGAAACTGTAAGTGTGCTTGATTATGTTTCTTTTTATGCTTTTCTGAGGCTGACTTGATCAGCAAGTTCTTCTTGTTATTTAGGTGGCAATGATAGAGTCATACTTGCGTGAAAATAAGATGTTTGTGGACTACAATGAGGTATAGACATTTCTGGATCAGTTTACAGTAGTATCTTTGTAATGACAAGGTTCTGAAATCCAAATGGTTTATCTTTGCAGACTCAGCAAGAAAGATCCTACACATGTAACACAGGTTCTGAAAGATATGAAGGCTGACTGGCATGCATGCCTTGACAATCCTGTTGGATTCAAGGTGAGATGCAACTTTAAAGAAAAACTTCAAGCTGTAAGGACCATGGAAGTTTGTTTCATTTGGACAGCCTTTAAGACTGTTTCTATTTTCTTGGAAGGATTTTGCAATACCAAAGAAAAAACAAGAGGATATTGTTAACTTCTTGTTCGAAGAAAAAACACCTGCTGAGCTCAAACATGGCAGTGTTTGTGATTGCGGAAATTACGAGCTGCACCAACACATCAAATCCAAATGTCATGATTGGGGCTGCACTTGTTGCTAAAAAAGCTTATGAGCTTGGTCTTAAGGTAAGTTTCCATCTCCCCCTCTCTTTAGTTTATCCCTGAGATCACATGGTTGTATGAATCCTACTGATGTTTTAATACAGGTAAAGCCATGGGTTAAGACAAGTCTTGCTCCTGGTTCTGGTGTTGTCACCAAATATTTGGAAAGAAGGTATGTTGGAGACAATTATATTTTCCCATCTGGAGACGTCATTAACAGTCTTACTCAACTTTTACCTTCTCTGCAGAGGGCTTCAAGAGTACTTGGACAAGCAAGGATTCCAAATTGTTGGCTATGGTTGCACTACCTGCATTGGGAGCTCTGGCAACCTTGAAAAATCAGTTGAATCTGTTATTAAAAATAGTGGTAACAGTATTATTTTGTGTATGTACTTTCTTTAATCTGTATAAAGAGTTAGCTCTGAACCTCACTTTTGCTTGCTCCCTTTTCCCACCTTCCTGTCACAGATATTGTAGTGGCTTCTGTTCTTTCTGGAAACAGAAACTTTGAAGGACGTGTTCATCCACTAACAAGGTTCAACTGCTTCACCGCCATTAGTTGTTGCTTATGCCCTTTCTGGAACAGTTAGTACTTTTTCATTTTTTCAATTATTGACCTCTGAGATCTCTGTACCAAAATGTAGATGTTTGTGTCTGTGTTTACTGAATGTTATCTGCCTATATATAGGTTTACATTGACTTTGAGAAAGAACCGATAGGAACTAGAAGAGATGGCAAAAGTGTGTACCTGAGAGACATATGGCCAAGCAATGAAGAAATTGCTCAGGTACATTGACCATATGCTAATAGAATGAGTCCTCCGCAGTTATGTCTCTGACCCTGTTAACGTTCTTTGATAAACTTTCCCGGTACTTTGTGCAATAGGGGCCTGTTTGTTTCACCATCTAGATGACTCATTTAGATGTATTAGCTGGATGGAGATGATAGATGGTGAAACAAACAGCACCTAGGTTGTTCAAAGAAGTTCAAGAGTGCCTACAAGACAATAACAGAGGGAAATCCTCTGTGGAATGGACTCTCTGCACCAAGTTTGACACTATACTCTTGGGACTCAAAGTCTACCTATATCCACGAACCTCCCTACTTCAAGAATATGACCGCAAATCCACCCGATCCTCTTGAAGTGAAAGGTGCTTACTGCTTACTGAACTTTGGAGACAGCATAACAACCGACCACATCTCTTCAGCGGGGAATATTCAAAAGGATAGTCGTGCTGCAAAGTTCCTGATGGAACATGGTGTGAGTCAAGACGATTTCAACTCATATGGAAGTCGAAGGGGCAACGATGAGGTGTACATTTGCCAACATCCGTATTATGAACAAGCTAGTGAGAGGAGAAGTTGGTTCCAAGACTGTTCACATTCCTAGTGGAGAAAAACATACCGTTTTTGATGCAGCAAGTGTAAGTAGAAACGTATACTCCCAAGTCCTACTATATAATTTCATTTAGAACTTAACTGTTCACTCAAATCATATAACTCTCAGAGATACAAGAACGCTGGACAGGATACGATCATACTAGCTGGTGCTGAATATGGAAGTGGTAGCTCCCGGGATTGGGCTGCAAAGGGTCCCTTGCTCTTGGTAAGTTGATGTTATTTGCAACGGTCATAAGATTTTAGTTCCCTGTATCATAACTGAGGTAACCACACATTAGGGAGTGAAAGCTGTAATAGCCATAAGCTTTGGGAGAATCCACCGCAGTAACTTGGCTAGTAAGGGGATCGTTCCTCTGTGTTTCAAAGCCGGGGAGGACGCAGAAACCCTTGGACTGACTGGTCATCTCTAAACTATATGGCAAAAATAGTTAAAAAGCTTCCTCTAAATCAAGATTTCAATTCGTCTGAGACTTGGGTTTCCTTGGAATGTGCACAGGTGGAGCTAGCGTACTATGACCATGGCGGTATTCTTCCCTACGTCATCCGGAGTTTGGGCACCAAGTGATCAAAGTTCTTCTCATCCTTCTACAAGTTTCCATAGTTCCAAATAAAGCAGCTTTTGTTGACATATCCAGCAAGAGTCGTTAACAGAGAAATGCAAAAGACGCAGTTCATTCTATATATATATGTATATCAACTCGTTTTGTACCACTTAAAAGATTTGATAATAGTTAAGAAACATAACCAACATTTTTCTCTTCAATAAGCAGTCACTGTTCTTCTTCATTCGCTTTGCTTTTCCAAAAAGAACTCCATGAAATGATACAACATAATCAGTGTTATGTTTCAGACGTTAGAACATACACTGATCTTCCTCTTGTGTGTTTCTTTGACGCCTGTTTATACAGAGAATCCTCATTCCTCAAAACTACTTCTTGCGCAAAGATCTGTTGGCCTTTGATGCAAAAGCCATTGATTTAGCTTCGTCACTAGACATCATCCAATCCCTCTCAGCACGACGTTGCTGTTGCCTCGCATTCTTTGCTCGTTTAGGAGCCAACCGTGCATCTCTCTCTGCAAACGCTAATCTGAACTTCTCTGCTATTGACAACTCACTAGAGGAGGTCAAGGACAATGAAGTTGTTGTGGGTATCTTCACAACTCCTCTAACAACCCACGTCTCAGGATCAATATCTTTCACAAACGGCTCATCCAATGCAACATCTGGTAATGCTTCTCGAGGAACCTCGTGTAGACTGTAACTGAGAAACGAGGGCTTGGGGTTTACTACTATTCTTGGACATTCCATGGAAAGCATCTCCAATGAATCCTTATCAATTCTTGGCTGCAGAAGAAGCAAGTTAAGTCTACAAAGTGTGAAACCATTTCTTACTAGCCCAAAGGAAAAATCCGTACCCAAACAAGCCAACGCAATGATTGACCAAGCTCTGTAACGTCTAGTTCTTCCCATGATTCTCCTTCAACGTTACTCAAGTCTGGCTTAAACAAACTCAAAGATCTGCGTGCGGTAGACTCACTACTTGGGCATCCTCTGCAATATTAATTTTTTTCTCTCATTGCCTGTTTTTTATAAAGTTTGTTAGCCCCCTAGTTAAACCCACACAATGGGTTCAGTTCTATCTCACTTTCCCTAGTAAAACTATTTAACTCATAAGTAAATAGACAAGCCACAACAGCAAAATCAAAGCCAGTTAATTCAACTGAAAAGAAGTTTACCCGCATCTTAGAGTTTCCAAAGATCGGCAGTTTTGTACAAGCTCTGAGACTCCCATTGATGTGATCTTGTTACACCGGCTGCATTACAAAAACAAAGCAACTATATAATAGACGAGATGAGCAAAAAAAAATACACACTCTTATCCAATGAACAGAAGCTCCTAGCTCAAGACCAGAACTACTAAAACCAATTCACTACTCCAAACTGACACGATTAGACATATGCTTTGGTAGACTATGTTCTTCCCATCTTAATGAAAGATGGTTCCAAAAATCCATCAACCGCTAGACTAGCTAAGCTTATGAAACACATAGAGAAAGCATTCATGCTAAGGTAAGAGAATCTACTCCTCCCGGTTCAAGCACAATGAGGCAGGAGCAGAGAGATAAAGATTTCTCAGGACCTACACTCATAGATTCAACTTAAATTCTTTAAGCAATATTAATACCTTATATCCACAGCCCTGAGAGATTTGCACATCTCTGACACTTTAGCTAAGCCAGAATCTGAAACATCTGAACCACTAACATCTAAAATCTCCCAGGAAGTGTCAGCCAAAGAGATAATCAAATCATCATCCAGTAGCTTCCTTCTTTTAGCAATGGCTGCAATCGACATCTGTTTCACATGATTAGCACTAAATAAACTAAAAGGACTCTTTAAAACCATCGCTAATAATACAGGTTAACGCAAGAAAAACACAGAAAGAACTAAAACAAACCTTGATGTCAGAAGGAAAGATGTGAGAGATATCAGATAAACAAGGAATGATTTCTTCTAAATGTCTCCCAACAACACCAAGACATAAGCTAACAAGAGACGGAGGAGGTCCAGGTTTCAACGCAGATATCCCTGTGACTGAATCAAAAAACCAAACCAGCAGAGATATGTCAGAATCCAAAACTCATCAAACCTCACCAGAGATAATAACAGCTGTCCATAAAGCTATGAGAGGGGCTTACGTGAGGAAGATAGATAAGCTGAAACAGGAATCTTATTCTTTGATTCATGATTCGTATTTAAGTCGAGGTTTTTGAGCGAAGAAGGCAGCTTTCCTTCTGATTTGCGTGTTTCCATCCAAACTCTACAGAGAAAATCAGAGATCGCCGAGAGTTTCGATTATTTTGTGGACGGCGGGATATAGGAATCTCCGGTCAAAGTCAACCGAAACAAAAAAAGAATGATTAAAGAAACCGACGTCATTTCGTTTGTCGGGCCTAAATATTGTCGGGATTCGGACATGGGCCTTTTTAACTAGGGATGGGCACTTTAACTATATTCTGAACTCGTACCCGAACCCGACCCAAAATATCTTCTGAACTCGTACCCGAACCCGACCCAAAATATCTGAACCAGAATCCGAACCGAATAAGCAAAATATCCAAATGGATATTAAATTAGTAAAATTTGGATATCCAAATCCGAACAGATAATACCCGAACCCGAATTCGAAAATAACCATATATATATATACATATTTTATTCTAAGTTTATTTATTTCATTTTATTCAAAATATTTATATTAGTGTTGTATATAGTTTAAGATCAGATAATATAAATATGATTTGCTATTTATTTAAAATGTTTATTAAGCTTTTTATTTTATGTGTTTAACAAAAGTTGCATCGAAAATTTAAAAATAACAAGCAGATTAATGATTTTTTATTTTTAAATTTAATAATCTTTAACTCATTAAGCATTTAAAGAACAATTAAATTAATCATAAAATTTTAAGTACATAAACTTAAACAATGAAGAGTTTGAATTTTTTCTTTTCAAAATCTAAATATCCGAAATAACCGCATCCAAACTTAAAATATTCGAATCCGACCCGATATGTAAAAATACCCGAACGGATACTAAACACCAATACCAAAATACCTGAAAATCTAAAATACCCATCCAAACCCGAACGCCACCCCTACTTTTAACTTTTATAATTGTTGTTACAAGAACTTCTTTTACCGGTTTAGTTCATTTCGTTTGATTAATCTGGTTGAATAGTTAGCCCGGTTTGTATTTCTCGGGTTTACGTTAGCGTTTCGAACGTGATTTCTGCTCCACAACTGAGCTCAGGAGCTCACCAAATATGCTATAAAGTTTTTTTGCCCAGTATATGTCAATCAAAGAATCATAATGTTTTCACATTCTACAACAGGTTTTCACCCAATCCAACTCGATAAACCAATAAATCAATAATCGGTAAAAGCCAAACCGGACAATAAACCCATAAAAACCCTTATTAGGTTGGAGAGGCAAAGAATGAAGGTATGAAACCAAAAAACAAGGAGACTCTATTTATGAAAACTTTGTGCCAAAGAAGCCATTAGGAACTGCAATGTGCATTGGCTGGTTCGTTGGGAAAGGAGGCTGCATAACCGGAAATTGGGCAGGAACGACGCTGTACGGTTGCAGTCCGCCCGTCGTGAATGGTTGTGGAATGCATAGCTGCGGCGGCTGGCCAGCTGCAACTACACCTGCATCACAAATTGTTTTTTTCTAGTTGAGAGTAACACTTTTTGTTTTGGTCCAACGACAGCGTTTGTTCTTTAGGGCATCTTAAGTATTTTACCTTGATGCTTCAGGTACGGGACATGTTGTGCAGGTACTAGAGGACGGGAGAGCATAGGTGGAAGAGGCGGTGTTCCGTGAACCAGATTCTGGAGCAAGAAGAAAGACTGATTAAACAAGTGACTAAGTAATTTTATTTCCTCTCACTCAGCAATACATGACATACATTTGAGTAAACATGTAAGTCATAGACTGATTAATCTAAACATCATTATAAGTTCACCAGATTGCTTATACCTCGAGATGCAAACAACTAATTCAGAAGTTATATGCACCAAGTTCTAACCTGAGAAACTGGTTGGACATATACAAGCTGCCCTGATCTCGCAACCATTACCTGAAGTACAGTACAAGTGTTGAGAAACATATACACCATGTAAAGTTCACTACAGTGTCACACACTTTTTAACAAAAGTAAGTTTCAGAGGGTTATCCATGAAATACAACCTGAGGATTTGGATTTATAAACATTGGTGATGCTTGAACAGATTGGTACGGAGACGTGAATCTCTGCGGCTGCGCCATGTTAACAGTAGGCCCCATCATCTGCAAAAAGGTGGGATGCAAAAGGAAGAATAATTTATTGATTTTCAACAAACATGTTATTATACTAAGTCATTTCAATTCAAAGAGATCTAATGTCTGGTCCTCTATAGTGACATTTCGTACGGATGCAGCATATGCTTAGTGCTGAAACAAGTAATATACTTTCAAATGCTAGTTGATAAGTCTCGTTTGACATAATACGCCGGCGGAAAGATAATACTTACGTGTTGAGGATAGTGAAATTCACCGACAGCATTTCCAGCAGTCAAATTTCCATATGGCACAAACTTGGAAGGTGGAATTGTCTGGGACATATAAGGGTTGTTTCCAACTTGTGGGTAAACAGGTTCAGGAACAGGTAGCATGGGAGTGTTGCTTGGTATATAAGCAATATTTTGAATATCAGGCGTAGCAGCAGGAGACGATGAAAGACGTTTTGTATAAGATGGAGAAAAAGTCTTTGCCTCTGGATTCAGTTTGAACTCCTGTAATGTAAGGACTACGTGGTAAATGTTCTAAAAGTAGAAACTCAGACTAATTTGACAGTATATACCTTAAGACCCAACAATCAATCTAACATAACTGTATCCAGGAATTACCTTAGCCTTTTTCACGGCCTGGATAGGTACTGATTCATTAGGAGATGCCTCTAAACCCTGACGCAAATCTGAGGTTTCATCAACAGTTGTCGATGAATTGTCAGTGGAAGAGGGCCTTTCAGTAGTATTGTGAAAACCATTACTTATAGGTTCCGGCATTAACTTATCTTCTGCTATTGGTTTAACTCGTTCGGACATGCTATCCACTGAATGGTTGTTATTTCACATGAATGAAAGTTGATGATAAGTATGTCAGAAAACATTTTAGTGTCCAAAAGAAGCTTAAACAAGAACAGCAATAGCAAAGATTAAAACAGTTACACAGGAGATGAACTTACAGCTAGAACTTGAGCTTTGGATATCCTCCTGATGAACGTCAGGAATATGTTGTTCACTACGCTTGAAAACCTTGGCTCCTAGCTGTCTGTCAACAAAAGCATGCAAAAATTAAAGAAAATAACGAAAAATATTCAAGGCAAAGCTTTAGACATAGGTACGACCAAGATAGTAATTGACTTGTGCTAATATTGATACAATTAATGCAGCTGCTAGACTAGATAACTATGATTGGCATGGCAATACTGAGATTATTACTTCGATTTCCAGATTATTGTAACTTTGTAAGTACACAAACACAACAGTTGTCATACAAAATTGCAAGTTAAAGTATAGAGATAGGACTCGTAGATCAATGATTCATCCATCAAAATAACCCCTCTTCACTATTATCTTCTGTTTCAACATGAAATCTAAAGCAACTACACAGCTTACCTCCTATGATGATTACCCCTTACTTCAACACAAGCTTTTTGAGATTTCTTCGTAGTAGATAAACGAGGCTTAGAAGGTAAAGTCTCCATTGCTGATCCAACAACCCCACACTCATTGTCACCTGTAACATTTGACGGAAGCGAGACTCCCTATCAATTCAAAGCACGTCACATTACACTGTCATAAACGAAGCTCGAAGATAAAGAAAAAAAGAAAAAGAAAAAAAAAAGCAAGTAAATAAATGTAAGGACAGAGACCTCAGCAACTATTTGAACAATATTAGAAGACGTAATAACAAGTGTCTCCACCACACTTCCGCTTGCTACATTAGCTTTACTCTTCCCTTTCTTAGTCATTTTTGCATTCTTCAAAACAATGCCTAAACAAACAAAAAAAATAATATACATCCCATTATGGGATTCCCATATCAGGAAATAGACAAAACATAACAACAAAACCATAACAACCAAAATATATCTTCTTGATTAAGACAATCTTAATTCCCTTAATGTATAGACCTGCTTAAACTGACTAATCTCATTTTTAAAAACAGACAGACATAACAACAAAACCATAACAAAAAAAAAATTATAAATCTCTTCTTGATTAAGACAAGCTTAATTCCCTTACATATAGACCTGCTTAAACTGACTAATCACATTTTAAAAAACAGACAGAGATAACAACAAAACCATAACAAAATTTTTTTTATATATCTCTTCTTGATTAAGACAAGTTTAATTCCCTTACTGTATAAACTTTGCTTAAACTGACTAATCTCATTTTTAAAAACAGACAGAGATAATAACAAAACCATAACAAACAAAATTTATATATCTCTTCTTGATTAAGACAAGCTTAATTCCATTACTGTATAGACCTGCTTAAACTGACTAATCACATTTTAAAAAACAGACAGAGATAACAACAAAACCATAACAAAAAAAAATTTATATATCTCTTCTTGATTAAGACAAGCTTAATTCCCTTACTGTATAGACTTTGCTTAAACTGACTAATCTCATTAAAAAAAACCAAAGTAGCTTTCCTTGATCTGGACAAAGCTTGATTCCATTACCGTATAGACTTTTCTTAAACTCTTTAATTTCATTTAAATAAACATAATCTTCGATTTGATACCAAAGATCCAATTCAGATCTCTACTACGGGCATTATAGCAAATTCAAAAATCAACAGAAGAAAAAATCAATCAACGTACCAAAGCCATTGTCGAACGAAGCTGTGTAGAATAAACCGGAAAAGACAGAACCGTCCTTGACGTGAACATGAACCTGTGATCCGATGATGCACATAGTGGCGATTAACAGCTTTTCGTTTAGTGGTGACGACGATGAAGAGTTGTTGTCGTCTTCGAGTTTCCTTTCGTCGTATCCCATCTTGTTGACCTTCAATGCAAATTCAAATCTCTAGAAGTTTCTAATCGATCGCGGCTTGTTCGAAACTAGTATTATATACAGAGAATCATCGTACCGGAAAAAAAAGGAAGAACACAGATCTAGAGATACGAGGGAACCGGTTAAAGCGACTTTTCCATTTTTATATGGGCCCGTATTTTGTCAAATACACAAGGCCCACTTTGGTATATACTTAATGTTGTTTATTTAATTGTTTTATAATTTACATATGAATGTGGTAAGTTTGGATGCAAAACCAATTGTATTTGTTTATTTATCTATTTATTTTTTTATAAATATAAATACTAAAAAAATAACCAGTTTTAAAATAAAAAAAACTAGAAAAATACTAAAAATTTTGAATGTAAATTTTACACATTAAAAATAAAAAGACCAAAATTTTGTTACACGTAAAAAAATTTAATTTTTTTTCTACAGTATGCCTATTTCTTTGCCAAAATTAACATTTTTCACACAGAATATTATTTCCACCTAAAATAACATTATATCACTAAAAATGCATTTGCTCACTGTTTTTGTAGTTGCCTCGGCTTCATGGCAGAAAGCTTAATCATACATCATCTTCCTCCTTCAACCCTTTTTTTTTTTTTTTTTTATTTGGGCAAAATTCCTCCTTCAACCCTTATTTTTGCTTAAATAGGAATGAAAAACAATGGGGTTGTAACCATTAGCCCTGTTATAAGAACTAATTAGAAACAGTAATTTCAAGAATGGGCTTAACTAATATGAACACTGTACGTTAACAATCATCATTTGAAAGTAACCACTAGTTAAACTAATCACTAGTCACCCACCTGAAAATGACATGTTTTGATCAATATACGGTAATACTATATATGTTGGATTTCGTGACCAATACGTTATCAATAGAACCAAAAGTTTTAAATCAAAGGGTTGGCCTTGATAAAGGAAAGCTTAATGAACACACAATGATTATTAAACTTGGTTGAAAAATGTTTAAAACAGGACTGGCTATTGTTGCCTTGTAGAATCTGTTATTGGGGGGATGCAAGAAAACAGTACAGAAACGTAATGGCCAAAGGACAAAAAGCATTTCAGTTACAAGCGACTTCAAGGAGGACACTCAATAATTGTCATTCCAGAGAGAAAAAAACAAACAAAAGAAAACAAGAGTAGTAGGGAGAATCTGAGACAAGAGCTCTAATACACATCCACTTCAATAACTCAAATCCACAATTTTGCAAACGGTGGTGTACATCACAGACAGCTTTCTGTAACTTCAGCTCCGATCACGACATACACATCATGCTTCACTGCAATTAGAAAGAACAAACAAGAGAAAGTAAGAATCAGTACGCACACAAAAAGGAGATTTACAAGTGTTCAATTTATAGCTTAAGCCTCAAAGATTTTCGGGTTAACTACCTGCTGATGCTGCTGGTAGCCGCCACCAGGCTGCTGGTAGTTTCCATAGCCGGCACCAGGGTAGCCACCATAGTAGGCGTTAGGGTCCTGAGGAGGAGGCGCATATCCGTAACCTTCATATCCCTGAGGAGGATACCCATAGTATCCACCACCAACACCACCATACTGGGCCTGATCAGGTTGAGTCTGTTTGTTGTTAGGACTGCGACCCCATGAAAGACGAATGCTTTGTCCTCCAAGTTGTGTTCCATTCAACGAGTTGAGTGCTTGCTCTGCACATGCCCTGAAAGCAACACACCCAGAGAAAAAACAAAATGTTAAACACATTCTCTAAATAAAATAAAACAAGTTCGTCTTCACGGTCAGTCACACTACCTATTAGCATATTGAACAAATCCGCAACGTTTTCCAGCTGGTATTTTAACATGAACAAGTTCACCAAATTGACCAAAAACTGACTTCAAAACATCTTCTGTCACACTTTCATCCAATGCTCCAACAAAAATCTGATAAAGCATAAAAATGACCCTTAAGCAATATACCCTACAAAGAACACCCAATCAAAGTACGCACCGTTGTGTTAGTTGGATCACTTTCTCCAGGATTTCCTTGTGTGTTCTGATATGCACCTGCAAATAACAGATAAGAGAGCTTAGTGGAATAACTTATACTTCTATATACTAAAGCAAACAGGCACAAACGACAGCAGTTTAAAAAGTATCCTAATAAAGATCCAAAATATCAAGCAGATAAAGCAAATGGCGTATATGTTACAGCTTAAAAGTTAAGGTACAAAGATTCTGAAGTTAGTAGATAAAGGATAGACAAATCAGTAAGGGTGTTCTAGGCGAAAGTTGGTTCCAAGTTGGAGAACGACACCAAACCTCTCCAGGATATCACAAGTAACTCAAAATACTTCCATTCCATGGTCTAACACTCGTTACCATATTAACCAACTTGCCAAAACAGTAACAATTAAGAAGACTTTATTTTATTGTTACTGTTGTTGGCAAGTTGATTGGAACACTAACTGAAAGAAGAAAAAAAAAGAAACACTAAGAAGATGAACTGAGAGGCATGAAGAAGATTACAAAACACTATTTAAGGGTTTCACACTGGAAGAAATGAAGCAAAATGTAATAAACTGTGGAACATGAAAAAAATAACTTAAAGGTAAGGCGTAAAGTAAAAGAAAAGACTTAGGCTTGATAAATAACGAACTGAAAAATAATTTAAGACTGTAGCGTTATTAACTTTTTTTCAAAAACATAACCAACTGACCTAAATGAGGCCACGCAATAAGGTGGTATCATTTTCAGCTGAAGTCAGTTCCAGGCACCTTCTCCTGCTTTAAGACAACATGAGTTTTCTTATAAGCTTTAGGATATTTTTGCCATATTAAATTATTTGAACTGCTGAAAGGCGTGAAACTGAAGGATAAGGAGTGAACTAAAAGCTTGGAAACGTATAGGCCTTAACTAAACAGAACAAGCTTCATGAATACCCCAAGGAAAATACAATCAACTAACATAGACAGTTCACCACTCAACATATTCATAAAGTCATTATTCGTTAAAAACAAAACATACCTGGTTGTTGTTGCATTGTAAGAGGCTTCTTGTTAGCAGCTGGACCAATACGCATAGCCCTAGACGAGCAGTACTGACCATTCATCTCAGTCATGGCACGTATCTGCTCACTTTCATCCCCAAACTTCACAAACCCATACCCCTTGGACCGTCCAGTGATCCTATCAGTCACAACTTTCGCTCCCTTTACAGATGAATACACAGCCTTGAACGTCTCAGTAAGGACGTAGTCAGTAACATCAGGCGCCAAATCTCCTACGAAAACAGTGTGCTCAGGCCCATCAGACTGGCGTCTCTCTCCAGCTCCGAGCTGAGCCCAGTTCAGCCTGAAAGTCTGTTCACAGCCAGGCATTTGAGCACCGTTGTAAGTCTGCAGAATCCTCTCAGCTGCAGCATGGCTCACAAACTCAATAAACCCATAACCTTCGGATAAACAGGTCAGCTTATTGCGTATGACTTTAGCTTGTTGAACCTAACAAAATGTCAAAGTAATCGAATCAAGTTAAGAACTTTATATAAAGGATTAAACTTTACTTTGGCTTGTCAAGCTTACAAATTTTAAAGTAATCAAATCAAGCTAAGAACTTTATCAAGGATTGAACTTTAACTAAGCTTGTTGAGCCTACAGATTTTAAAGTAATTGAATCATAAAACGATTAAACTATACTCTAGCTTGTGGAGCCTGTAACTGAATCAAGCTAAGAACTTGATTAAACTTTACTTAGCTTGTTGAGCCTCTTTATAAGGGTTTAAACTTTAACTAAGCTTGTAGAGCCTACAAATTTTAAGTAATCGAATCAAGCTAAGAAATTTATAAAGGATTAAACTTTAATTAACCTTGTTGAGCCTACAAATAAAGTATCGAATCAAGCTAAGAACTTAAGGATTAAACTTCAATTAAGCGTTGTTGAGCCAACAAATTTCAAAGTAATCGAATCAAGCTAACAACTTTATAAAGAATTAAATTTTACTTTAGCTTGTTGAGCCTACAAATTTCAAAACTGAATCAAGCTAAGAAATTTATAAAGAATTAAACTATTACTTTAGCTTGTTAATCCTACAGTAATCGGTTCAAGGTAAGAACTTTATAACTGGTTAAAACTTTATTTTCTTGTTGAACCTACAAATTTTCAAAGTAATCAAATCAAGCTAATAACTTTTAATCGAATTAAGCTAAGAAACTTTATAAAGGATTAAACTTTAATTCTTTAAAATATAAGTAGAATTGATGTTTTAAGGTTTTACCTCGCCAGTGATAGAGAAACTGTTCATGAGATAGCCTTCGTCCATCCATGGCTGCAAGTCTCCGATCCACAAGGATTTGATCTCACCACCTGATCCTTGATTCTGAGATCCACCACCGTACTGTTGACCCTGTTGTTGTTGCTGCATCATCCATGGCTGGTGGTGGTGGTAAGCTTGCTGGTCGGAGGGGATGTGTCCTGATACGGCGGCAGCGCCGTTGGCGGCGGGAGGTGGGTGCTGCATCATGACGGCGAAGACCTAAAACAAGAGATGATGCTGCAGTTGCAGTTTCGGACAAAAGGGTGAAAGAGGGAGAGTTAAAGGTGTCTCGGTTGTGTTTTATAGAAAGACAAAAATATCTGTGATTTGGGTCTTATGTGGGCCAATTTATGAGATTTCGGCCCATTATTAGAGCACTGGAGTAAAGCCACTGGAATCTCTCAATCTCAAGAGGTGTTAATTCATAAAAGTTTTGATATGTCTATTTAGCCCTGCGGTTTTTGTCGAAGCGATCAACCAAACCAAACTGAAAATTTTCCGTTTTCAGTTCAGATATGATCTTGAATTCGGTAGTTTTAAATGGTTCGGTTCGGTTTGGTTTCTGATTTTTCTTTCAAAAAATATAAACCCAAAAATAACATAAAACATCTAAAATAACCGAACCAAATTAACCAAAAATAAACAAATTTACGCAAAAATCCAATTTCTTAAGAATAATATATTGAATTTTAACTGAAAACCAAAAAGATATAGTTATTGTCCAATTGAAAACTAAAATTAACAGATAACTGAGCCGAACCAAAATATAAATATATTAATTATGGAACTAATTTTCAAATTTCGCTTAATCAAAAACCAAAATTTTGGTTTGGTTTGGTTTTGGATAACCGAAATCGGAGGGCTATATCTATTGTATTTGACTGTGAAAAGAGGTTTTGTTGAGACCTAACTATTGTATTGTGTCATAAAAATCAATCAATTTTGCTTTATCAGTGACAGAAGAGTGTGAAGCAATCCACAAATATACCAGTCTAATCCAATTCAAAAGTGAACCAAAACTTCTAAACCAAACTCGGTTTACTGGTTGATTAACACAGTCACAGCTGGCAGCTTGTAAATGGCTAGGGATGGCAATAGTCCCCACACATCTCGAAAGCACATGACAGCATCACTTTAACGTAATCTCTTTGCTCTTATCCTTGAGAAAAAAATCTACAAACTTGATATCTTTCAATGGCTGTTGTACCACTTCAAACCAAACATACTCTAAGTCCCATCACCAACAACATCACAACAAGTCACCGTCCCTCGCTTCTCCGTATCACATGCTCAGTTACTACCACCAACAAGTCTCCTCTACTGTCCAATGACACATCTTTGCATTCCACATGGACCCACCGCTTATGGGTATCAGCTGGCTGCACCACAGTCTCTATCTCTTTTGCCAAATCTATCATTGGAGGGTTTAGTTCTCACCTCTGGCTCGAACCAGCTTTAGCCGGTTTTGCCGGTTACATCTTAGCAGATCTAGGCTCAGGTATGTACCACTGGGCCACTGATAACTACGGAGATGAGTCAACGCCTCTCGTAGGAACCCATATCAAAGATTCTCTTGACCACCACGAGTGTCCTTGGACAATCACCGAACGGGGGTTTGCAAACAATCTACACTTTCTGGCACGTGGCACGACCCTGATGGTGCTCCCACTAGACCTTGCATTTGATGACCATGTGTTTCATGGCTTTGTAAGCATGTTTGCGTTTTGCGTATTGTTTTGTCAGCAGTTTCATGTTTGGGCTCATGGAACCAAGAGCAAGCTTCCACCTCTTGTGGTGGCGTTGCAGGATAGTGGAGTGCTTGTGTCAAGGACACGGCACGTGGATCATCACCGAGCTCCGTTTAATAACAATTATTGTGTAGTGAGTGGGGTTTGGAACAAGTGTTTGGATGAAAGTAAGTTCTTTGAAGCGTTAGAGATGGTGTTGTATTTCAAGCTCGGGGTGAAGCCAAGGTCATGGACCGAGCCAGACTCTGAGTGGTCGGAAGAAACTGACATATCTAAATGTTAGCCTTTGATTTGACACATCTCTTTGAGTTATTGGTTTGGTGTTTACTTTGACCAGTTTTGGTTACGAAGGGGTCTAATAGCACCTTTAAAAATGTTGGGTGTTAGCTAATAACTTTAGTTAACCAAAGAATGCAAAATGTGATTCTTTTTCTATAAATTTCAAGACTTGTAATGTGCTAGTGATCACAATAGCCCCAAAGCTTTTCTAATGTACACCACAACACTGTTTAGCTTAATCTCTATCGTTTGGCAAGCTATGGAAACAATGTAAACAGTGATACCTTTCATCATAATCTCTCTCAATGGATGTATCACTTCAAACCAAGAAGCAACCGTGTCACTTGTCCCTTTTCGTGTCACATGCTCTGCTTCTACCACCACCAAGTTTAGCCAGCAATTCCATGCTTGGGAGCAATCTTCAACGTCTCGTGGTGGCATTGCAGGACATGGGGCAGCTTGTGTCACGTAAACAGCTCGCAGCACACCAGTAAGCACCGTATAACTACAATTACTGCATTGTGAGTGGGAGTTGGAACAAGGTTTTGGGTGTAAGTAAGCCTTTTAAGGCATTGGAGATGGTGTTGTATTTTCATGGAGGAAGCCAAACTCTTGAGTGGACAGAAGAAACCCAACGTCTCCAATAACCAAGCATAATCAATCTTTACAAGCTATAAATTCTTTTCGTAATTTATATGCAATACAGAGTGAGTGTAATGAGTATAAAGCAAAAATACAAAAGAGAGTGTGCACCAGTTTTAAGTATCAGATCCTACGAATGAGTAGACAGAAGAGACACAGGGGAACCAATACTGACATTTTCCGTCTTTGTTGCCGTTGTCTATCATTGCTAGGCCCTCCTGAAAGTGTGTTATAAAATTCACAAAGTGTCAGAACCTACATTGGTTGAATTACATTTACTGTACTGAATCACAAATCAATTGGGGAAATGAATAGCAAATGCATACCTCTAACAAAGTTTCGAGAGCATCTATGACCCGACCAGATGTCCACAAGAGCCGTCTCTGTACCTCTTCCACAGTAACAAAGCCTTGACCCTGTGGCGAAAAAGCAACATAAATCCTCGAGTTACTTCAGTTAAAAACTACTAAGATGATGCAAAACATGTGAAAGTCTATTTCTGTGAGGGAGAATGACTATAACCTGAGCTAGCTCCAAGATTTGGTTATGGTCTTTGTTCAGCTCGGTGGGGACTGAACGGACAAGCTTTTTCTTGCCAATTGTGATAACCTCAAATCCGCTACCCAATACCTAAGGAAAGAAAGCTCAAGATACAATCAGGAGCAGTTCAGTTTTCCCTTTTCGTTGAAAATACCAAAAGCAACACAAGTTAAATACCTTTAGCTTGCTAATAGCTCGAAGACAATCATCTTCAGTCACAGCTTCACGGTCTTTCTTCCTTCTCTGGCGAAGATGGTTGCAGAGCTCTTGCAAGCTGATTAAACCTCCATTGAGTGACCTTGTAAGCATGCAAACTTCAATAATCTGAACCCCTGTTTCATCAATTTACCACTTTTACCCTACTTTCTAATATCACAGAGGGTATGCGCGGTTCCAAGTAAGAAAATAAACTATATCTATGCCAGTGTTGATGCTCCATTAACCAAACATAGACTTAAAAGAAACCATAGCTAACAATAAAGCATATCTTCTCAGGCACAAGAAGCGAACATGTCAGAACAGAGACCAAACATAAGGACATGTGCAGTTCCACGTAAACAAAAGCACTATATCTATGCCAGTGTTAATGCTCCATTATCCAAACATGTACTTAAAGAAGCAATAGCTAACAATAAAGCATATCTTCTCAGGTACCTAGAAGAGAACATGTCACCAAACATAAAGAATGTGAGATTCCAAGTAAGAAAAGAACTGTATGATGTATTACCCATGCCAGTGTCTATGTTTTCTTATCCAAACATGAACTTCTCAGGCACTAGAAGATGTCAGACCAAACATACCAAGTTCATAGTAGAAGTCACCAATCCCAAGAAGCTCAGCCCAAAAGCCCTTGTTTGAAGCAAGTGGATCCACACCAACTTTAGCACACATCTCATGAAACTGTGCCCTAAAGGCTGGATTTTTACGAATATCATTCTACAACCCAAATAACAAACACAAACACTTCTTTTCACTAAAACAAACCTCACCAATCCAAAAAAAAAACCATAAATTAAATACAAAATCAAGAAAATATATATAAGTTTCAAGAAAACAAAAATTGGACCTTGTGTTTACGAGCGAACTCTTCAAGCTGTGACTTGAACGTAGCGAGCTGCTCTTTCATCATATCAGTCCTTAACTTTGCCACATTTTCTCCTAATAACCTGTACTGATCCTGTTTGGTTTGATATCATCGACGATAAAGAGTTAAAGTCATAACTGATTTCTATTGGATTAGAATGTTTAGAAGCCAGACCCGAGCAGCGGCGGCTTTTTGAAGACCTCCGATTCCTGGTCGCCGTCGCATTTTGTCAATTACTGTTTTGAATTGTTGCTATTCTTTCTCTGTCGATCGGGAAAATATTGTACGATCGGAGAAGACGGAAGAGATATTATTTATTTATTAATATTTTATTATTAAGTACTTTCAAAAGTATCAGAGTGGCGCAGCGGAAGCGTGGGGGGCCCATAACCCACAGGTCCCAGGATCGAAACCTGGCTCTGATATACTTTTTCTTTTTAGCCCATTGTTTTGTTTTACACAAAATAATTAATAACCCAATATGGAGCAAATCGAAGCCCATTAAGTGATATTCTTTCTTCCTTATTTTAATTTTGTTTCACTCACTTATGTTTCTGCTACCTTACCTCAGATCGTTTTCTTGAAATGACATTTGTATTGGGGACAATTTGAATATAGAGAGAAGTTAACTCATTTATTTCACAGATTAGGCTTTATGTTTATGAATGCTAAACATGGTGGTTAAAGTTGTGAATAACTCTACAAAAAGCCAAGCTCTGTTCCAACAATAATATTGTATGTTTATTTACAGACATAGGATATAGATCAAGTTTTCTTTAGTTTGAATCCGATTCATATTTCAGGTTACGGATTTCATTTCTAAATCTATTTTTTTTAAAAAGATAAAATATGATTATATAAAAATGTTCATCGAAAAATTATCCCGCACTTTGAATCGCGGGTCAAAATCTAGTAGGAGCTTAAAAGAACTCTTGGAAGTAACAAACACAAAATATGTCACCAACACCGAGTGAGTGCATTGCATTACTCCTTAACTCCATGTCCGGTCATGTTCCTTCTCTTCTTTTTCTTCATTCCCCACATTAAAATGGGTGAATACAATCGATTTTATATAAAATGTATTTGTTCATCATCCACTTACCTACATTGCCACTGTCTGAGACTATATTTACAAAATGGTCACAGAAATATATTTTTTCTAAAAAAAATTAGAATCTATCATAAATGATTATTCTCCTTATACAAATAAGAGAAAAATCCAAACGAATCAATTAACCAGAACTTTGTAAAAAAATTGCTTTATGCCAAAACTTAGACATCTGACTGCTATTAAATTGTCTCATTAGCTAATTGCTAGTAACACTAGTAAGCAAATAAGTCATGTGATAAACACACCCAACGCTCTCGTCCCACCAACCTCCTCTTGATATTTGTTATCCACAAATAAACTAATACGATACCGACTCATTTCTGTCTTTTATTGACATTTCTGGCCACAGAACTGACCAAATATAAAAAGGCCCAAACTTTGAAGGTTCTGTCAGAAAAGAAAAAAAAAACAAAGAGATAAAAAGGATTCAGTAATGGCAACCTCAGGAACCGCTTCTACATTCAGACCATCCGTTTCAGCTTCTTCCAGATTAACCCATCTCAGATCATCTCCCTCCAAAGCCCCCACCAGCTTTACCCCTCGCTCACGTTCCTTCTCCGTCTCTTGCACCATCGCAAAGGACGTGATGGCGGATGCGGAGAAGACAAAAGCCGCTGGATCTGACACGACCATGTGGAAACGACCCGATTCGTTTGGTCGTTTCGGGAAGTTTGGTGGGAAGTATGTTCCCGAAACTCTTATGCACGCTCTCTCCGAGCTCGAAACGGCTTTTTATTCTCTTGCCACCGACGATGATTTTCAGGTGACTAATTTGGTTTCTGAATCCATTAGAAACTGTCCGTAAAATACTCTAATGTCGTTTTTTTGCGAAAATGATTGTAATTTACATAGAAAATATGGAAAAAACATTCATTATTCATGTTTCATAGTTTCTTCAGCAATACATGTTTCTGTGTTATATGCAACCTGGAAGCTTCTTAGTTTTTTTTTGCAATGTTCAAGAAATTGTTACGCAGTAATTAAGTGTTATTGATTAGGAAACGTTTAAACCGATTTTTTTTTAAAAAAATTTATACCAATTTTGTAAAGATTGTTCTTTAAAAATCATTTTCGTTTAGGTCCGATTTGCTGCCGTCTAGGCTTCTTAATCACCGTCTAGTCCGATTTTTGTGACATGTTCTTTTTTTGTAGATGAACTTTTTATTTCTATGATTTGTGAATTAAGTTTCACAAAAACCCTTAAAAATTTGAAAATACCAAAACAAGTATTTAGAGTCATATTTTGTTTCATTTGTATCTTTAGGATTGAGTCTAGAAGCATTTATGTTGCATTCATCATTGACATGATTTGCATAAAGTTTCAAACTTTTGTTGAATGTGAAATGAAAACTACAGAACATAAACTAGTTTGTGGAAAACTATTGTAAATTTTCAAAAAAAAAAAAAAAATCTGAAACCAGTCTACATATTAACATGTTTTCTGGTTATTTTGTTTGTAGTTAATGTCTGATTAATGTTTTATAAAAAACTGTAGAGGGAGTTGGCAGGGATCTTGAAAGACTACGTTGGCAGAGAAAGTCCTCTCTACTTCGCAGAGAGGCTCACAGAGCATTACCGCCGAGAAAACGGTCAAGGACCACTCATATACTTCAAACGGGAAGACTTAAACCACACAGGCGCTCACAAGATCAACAACGCTGTAGCTCAAGCCCTTCTCGCCAAACGTCTAGGCAAAAAGAGAATCATCGCAGAGACAGGAGCTGGTCAACACGGTGTAGCCACAGCCACCGTATGCGCACGTTTCGGTCTGCAGTGTATTATCTACATGGGTGCTCAAGACATGGAGAGACAAGCTCTCAACGTGTTCAGGATGCGTCTTCTCGGTGCTGAGGTGAGAGGGGTTCACTCAGGAACAGCTACTTTGAAAGACGCGACGTCTGAAGCTATAAGGGATTGGGTGACGAATGTTGAGGATACTCATTATATATTGGGATCTGTTGCTGGTCCTCATCCTTACCCTATGATGGTTAGAGATTTTCATGCGGTGATTGGTAAGGAAACGAGGAGACAGGCGTTGGAGAAGTGGGGTGGGAAGCCTGATGTGTTGGTTGCTTGTGTTGGTGGTGGGTCGAATGCTATGGGGCTGTTTCATGAGTTTGTTGATGATGCTGAGGTTAGGATGATTGGTGTGGAAGCTGCTGGGTTTGGATTGGATAGTGGTAAACATGCTGCTACGTTGACAAAGGGTGATGTTGGTGTTCTTCATGGAGCTATGAGTTACTTGCTGCAAGATGATGATGGTCAGATTATTGAACCACACTCCATTAGTGCGGGGTAAGAGATCATTCTCTGTTCAAATCTGGCTTATAGTCTTCTTCATTGTTCTAAAGAGTAAATGTTTATGTTAATAGCTTGGACTATCCTGGAGTTGGACCTGAGCATAGTTTCCTTAAAGACATGGGACGTGCTGAATACTATAGTGTTACTGATGAAGAAGCTTTAGAAGGTACTTTACTTGTCTTTATATGTTTCTTTAACATGTAATGAGAACTTGCATTGTTTTTGCTTACTGGTTTTCGTGTGTAGCGTTCAAGAGAGTATCTCGCTTGGAGGGAATCATTCCGGCGTTGGAGACGTCACATGCATTGGCTCATCTCGAGAAGCTTTGTCCTACGTTACCTGATGGAGCCAGAGTGGTGTTAAACTTCAGTGGGAGAGGGGATAAGGATGTTCAGACGGCTATCAAGTATCTTGAAGTTTAAGAGAGAATTATACTTTCTGCTTCAGACAAGTGACATTTTGTTTTAGTTGTTTTCTTGCTTCTTGGTCGGAAAACCCAAATAGGAACAAAGTATTGAGAAGAGAATGAAATATAAAAATGTACCCTATAAAATAAATAAGACTTTTCTAATGAGGCTTTCATGTTCTCACTCAGCTTTAATTTGACCAAAACAAAGAAACCTCTATTGCATTAAAAACAATTTAGAATAAAAATCTACTGAACTTTTGTTAAAAAGTTACTCTATGATAATTCTTTTTTTTTTAACTCTATGATAATTTTGAAACTAGAAGCTACTTAAATTCTATACAATCAATAGATATTGACTAGTAATTATTTAAAATGAGTAGGCTATAGTTCTTTGAGATGTTATCATCAACAGGTTGGTTACCTAAGAGCATCTCCAACCCCACTTTATTTGTAACTCCATAATGGAGTAGTGAACAAAGAAAAAATAGATTATTCCATTTATGTAGTAAATTTCATTATGGAGTAAGAAATGAATTGGGATTGAAGCATTTTTTACTCCATAATCACTTTTACTCTATTTTGAAGTAAAAAATGGAGTTGGATTGGAGATGCCCTAATGGTCAACTGGTGCAGTGAATTATTTAGAACATTCAATTGCGCGCCACCTCCGTCGCCTAATGTCATAAATGACTTGTTGACTGTAACATTTGAAACGATGGGGTACTAATTTGTTTTAATAAAACTATTTGGGTCAAATGTGAAAGGCACCAAAACCATAAGGGACTGAAGTTGTAATTTAGAACCGATCGGGGGAGAGAGTTTCACATCTGAAGAGGGGTTGAAGATAAATCACCCAAAGGGAGGTGTGAGTGCATCATCGTCCGTCCCCTAAGCAGTTGACTCCTTATCTGACGAAGATGGTCTCCACAAGCAAGATCAAATCCGTCGATTTCTACAGGTTTTTGCTTCTGTTCCTCTTACGCGTGTATCCATTTTCGCAGATCTCTCAAGCTTCCTCGATCTCGGCGGTGACATGATTTGGTTTTCGATAGCTCAATGTGAATACGATCCTAGAGAGTATCTACATTCTTCGGATTTGCATGTTGATTAGTGTTAGGGTTTAGTCTTCAAGAGGTTGTAGATTTTGCATAGCATTTTCCTTTGGTCTTAGTGCGATTGGACTGTTAGAAAATGTTTTAAAATTAGGGTTTAAGATCATCACTGTTGACTTATATTTCGCTTTTTTGACTTGGCGGAAGGTAAATTAGATGGTTTAGGTCTAAGAATCTTTCTTGAACTCGTTGAGATCTGTGATTTATTAGATATTTGTGATTCTGGAATTGAAGATATTCATGTTTGTGATTTGGATGAGTGCAGGAAAATCCCGAGGGATTTGACAGAGGCGACTCTCTCTGGAGCTGGATTGTCCATTGTAGCAGCTCTCTCTATGCTCTTTTTATTTGGAATGGTAAAGAGTTACAACCTCACTTGACTTGCTGACTATATGACATTATGTGACCATTTTGAAGTGTTATGTTTAAGATATACGTCACTGATTGGGGAAAAAAAGGAATACAATTTTGAATTCGTATGTTTCATTATTGCAGGAGTTAAATAATTATTTGGCTGTTAGCACTACAACGTCCATCATCGTTGACCGGAGCCATGATGGAGACTTCCTGCGCATGGATTTTAACTTAAGGTCGGGTATTGTATGCTACAACGTTAATTTGTTAATTACTCACCTTATCTCTTCAGGAATGTCAATTTGTGGCTTAAACAAAGTCCTGTAGGATGCAAACATCTATCTGATGCATGTTCCATTTCTTTGCAGCTTCCCGTCACTTTCATGTGAATTTGCATCTGTGGATGTCAGTGACGTGTTAGGAACTGTAAGTTTTGGTTTCACCGTTTCATTTCACGTCTCTGTTTGTATATTAGGAGTGGAATCTGAAATCTCACTCAAAATTTTTGGTTGTTCTGTATTTTGATTTTTGTTAAATTTTGGTTTTCAGAATAGGCTAAATGTAACAAAGACAATTCGGAAATTTTCTATTGATTCGAATCTGAGACCTACTGGTTCTGAGTTTCACTCGGGGGAAGTTTTATCGCACGTTAATCACGATGAAGCAGGTGAAGAAGTAGTTGAAGATTCTGTATCCCTTAATAGCCGCAACTTTGACAAATTGTTACATCAGTAAGTAGTTTTAGCCATTACCGCACATTTCGTAAGTAGATGCAATAATTCTAATTTCTAGGAGTGTTTTTCTAGTACATATCATTTTTTTTGTTGTTTCTAGTGATAACATATGAATTATATAACTTGCAGATACCCTATCTCGGTTGTTAATTTCTATGCTCCGTGGTGCTATTGGTGTAATCTCCTGGTAAGTCCCACATCTTTTGTCTTCGTCTCTTACATATTCTAGATTTTGCAGCATATTTCTATTTTTTCTGCTTGTTGGCAAGGGTCATATTGTTAAGTTCTTATATTGGAGATCCTCCATGTTTGGTGCTTAAGATGTGCTTAAAGTGCAATATACTGTAACCTAGCCAGTGTTTCTTGAGAATGTTCTTTGGCTGTAGCCGTCATAATTTTATCATGGAAAAGACTAAGACTTGTCTAAGGATCAACTTGATGACGAATATCAAAAGCGTAGTTTTTGGTGTCACTTATGCACACTACACTGGTAATTTTGATGATCTTACTCGAAGACTAAACCTTAGTCTTTATTTGCAGAAACCATCATGGGAAAAAGCAGCAAAACAAATAAAAGAGCGATATGATCCAGAAATGGACGGACGTGTCATTTTGGCAAAAGTAGACTGCACACAAGAAGCTGATCTCTGTCGGAAGTATGTCCCATCATATTTGATATTTTTCATTTTTGACTTCTTCATTTGCTATAACATATTGCATTCTCTGAAATCATTTGCCGTCAGTTAAACTTATTCTCACAACTTTCCTTTGCGAATGATCTCCAGGAATCACATTCAAGGGTATCCATCCATTCGCATTTTCCGCCAAGGCAGTGATCTTAAGTAAGAGAATGTAGCTCCTAAGTTACTTGTTTATATAATGCATACCCACCATTTCCTCATTCCTGTAACTTCTTTTTGTGTACTTTTCATTCATCTGCTTGAATCTCTTCTTAATAGGGATGACAAGGTTCACCATGATCATGAATCGTACTATGGAGATCGTGATACAGAAAGCTTAGTGAAGGTAGTTATTGTTATAAGTTTCTTTTCAACATCTTTTCTATGCCTCTTAAACAAGTTAAAGAAGAGTTGGTTTTTGTGCTTCATTTGTAGCTTATATCTGAATATTTTGCGTTCTTGTACAGATGGTGATAGGTCTGGTTGAACCAATCCATCTAGAGCCACATAAATTAGCATTAGAGGACAAATCAGAAAATGGGTCAAAAACTTTTAAAAAGGCACCTTCTACGGGAGGATGTCGAATTGAAGGATACATACGTGTAAAGAAGGTAAGCATTTGAATAGAAAAGAATCACTCTTGCTGTGTCTGTTTCCCTTTTAAAGTAACTTTTCTATGGTCTTTGCAGGTTCCAGGCAACCTAATGGTTTCAGCACGCTCGGGATCTCATTCATTTGATTCTACTCAGATGAATATGTCACATGTTGTTAACCATCTTTCATTTGGAAAGAAGATTTTGCCTCAGACATTCGCTGACTTAAAGCGCCTGTCACCTTATCTCGGTTCAAGCCACGACCGTTTGAACGGCCGCCCCTTCATAAACCAACGTGATATCGGCCCTAATGTTACCGTAAGTTTGTATAGTTCACAAAAGAATACTATTAAATTAATCTGATTATGTTTTTTAAGCATGCTTTAAGGTGTTGTTTTCCATGGACAGATCGAGCATTATCTTCAAATAGTAAAGACAGAGGTATTGAAAAGCAATGGGCATGCAATGGTGGAGGAGTATGAGTACACAGCACATAGCAGCGTTGCTCATAGTTACTATTTACCAGTCGCTAAGTTTCACTTCGAGCTCTCACCGATGCAGGTTGGCTTCAAACATTCTTTTTGCTGCCTACTCATATCTGCCTATCCCGTTGAGCCAAAAGCCTTGCGGCCTAGTTCTGTGTATGGACAACAACCGTAGTTACACTCTGCTCATTTTTGTATTTGGTTGCAGGTTCTGATAACCGAGAACTCCAGATCCTTCTCACACTTCATTACCAACGTATGCGCCATTATTGGTGGTGTCTTCACGGTTAGTATAATAAAACTTAGAAACATCTTCTTCTTGTTTTAGTTCAGTAATTCATTCTTTATGACTCGTGTTCTTGTGTTTTACAGGTTGCTGGAATCTTGGATGCTATTCTCCACCAGACGATGACACTGATGAAAAAGATCGAACTTGGTAAAAACTTTTGAAGCTTTACCTAAGAGTTTCATTTCGTTTTCTATGTAACCTTGTCCGAAATTTTTGTTAAGTTATACTTATACACAACCAGATGAGACAAAACTATCCTTTTAAAATATAGACTGGAAAAATGTTTACTTTGAATGTTGAGTGTTCTCGTTAAATTTCGAAAATCCTTTAGACGTTTTGTACCATTTTCTAATGCCTTGACTAAGTTTGCAACACTACAATTCCATCATTCCCATTCACTAGCTTCCACCATTACTCTCACAGTGTTTGACACACTAACATATTTAACTAATTTTGGATATTTTTAGATCCTAGTCTGAATTTTGAATAGGTTCAGGTTAATACCCAAACTTCAAAAAAAAATTTTCGGATAGTTTTGTATAACAATTTGGATCTGGTCTCAATTTATTCAGTTAGAATTTAGGTAGGTACTTCTGCTTGGTGTAAAAGAAATGTCATAAAATTTATTTGGACACTAGAACAAAGATATCAAGGAGTCACACATTTCTCTTAAGCTGAGACTGACTTGAAATTTTGGGAAGAATGGAAACGAATAAGACGTGAACAGAAATGTGAAGAGAGTAAGAACAAACAAAATGAAGTTTCCAAACCAGGTTTCATTAAAACTTGAAATTAACATCCAACAATAGAGTAGATAATGATGTTCAGACTCGCAGAAAACACTAGCTAACAATCCAAAATCGAGAAACAGAGTTGCAGATAATCCTCACAACTTGATCAAGCAGTGGTCTCCTTTTTGAGCTTTGCAAGCTCTTGCCTGACAACACCAGCTTTCTGCAAAACAAAAGCAAACACAATCCATTCAACATTTTCGGTTTCACATAATGCAAAACAAGGTAATTTTTTCAATAGTTTTAAAAACACTGACCTTGATCTTGGCCAACATGATCTTGAACCTATCAAAATCATTGAGGCTAGCCCTACGCTTCTGGACGATGAGCTTCCTTCCCCATGAGCTCTTCTCCCACTTGTTCTTCACGTCTGCAAAACACTTTCAAGGATTAGATGATAACAAATTACAAAATTTCATCATTACGATAATTGAACAGCAGCCCTCACCAGCCTTCTCCATAGCCTCGATCAAAGCCTTCTTCTTGGGAACTCGGTTAATCTCAATCACAATGTCCGTAAGAGACAACCTCTTAAAGTTCATCTGGATCCTCTCCATGTCTGGGGCATCCACTAAAGCCTATAAGACAATAACAAAACAAGGATACCATAAGACCATATAGCCATAATCTAAGCCATTGGAAACAAGAATTAACAATACAAATACAACACAAGACAAGTTTTTAGCAGCAGCTCAAGGTATAGACTTTATTGAATGTATCCGTAAATCAAATAAGCACACATTGATCGAGAAGAATCAAAACTTACAGAAATCACCAAGCAATGAAACTAAAATTTCAGCTAGTTTAACTTCACAAGAAAAAGTCATAAACTTTCGTAATGTATTAATGAAGATGAGCAAACAAAATCAAGATTCTATTAAACCATCTAGGCAACTAAAGCCCTTTGACACAAGAACTCAAAATACAAATAAACCATATATATAAAGTTTATACAACCAACTCCGAATCATCAATGAAAAGGTAATGACTTTACTAAATGTATTAAGTAAAATCAAATGTTATATAAACACATAGTGATCAAACTTTCACAGACTCCTAAGCAATGAAAGAAACAGCTAACTAATATTTTCAGCTAGTTCAGATAAAGATGGAAACTTTAGCAATGTATGAATAAAAGTATCAACTTACTCTGTTCTGGTCAACAACGTCGACGATAACGACGAGCTTTCCATGGTCTTTTCCGTAGTTCACGAGTGCGACTCTCCCGATCTCGACGTACCTCTTGAAAACCTGAGCAATCACAAACACAAATGAGATCTTAAGTCACAAACTTGGTCGACGTCAAGGAGAAAGGAATCCAGAATGTATCTCTCACCATTTTCGCCGGCGGTAGCTTGAGAGTTCGAAGCGTAGTGACTAAAGCCGAAGAGAGTTATATATACTCGTTTTTAGGGTTTTTCTGTTTTGGGCCGTAGAATAAATATCTAAAGGCCCGTTATGGATGCTACGATTAAATTAAAAGCCCAGTAATATGGTAAAGCAATAACACGGTGTCGTTTAATATGTTGAGATGTCCTCAACGCTATAGCTAACCTCACTGTTGTGATTGCATTCGTTACAAAACTCCGGTGAGCGTTTCATTAACGTAATATACAAGGGGAGAACTAGGTTTAGATGAGCGTAACATATCTTCATCTCTACCGTGTTTCCTAAGTTTCTTAGGACGCAAGAAAAAGAGACAAGAAGAGGCAGATCAACACGGTTGGAAACAAAAATGTTTGATGTTTGGAAGAAAATTCAAATTAAGGAGATGCATTGCTATGATCATTCGAGTCTAAACTGGTTTCATGTACTGCATATGGATGTAAGTATCTCAAACTAGTAACATCAGAACAAGGTAGTCTATGTATATGACCAAACACCAGTAAGTTACAACGAGTCCTAAGGCTTTTTCTTACTTATGTTTTCGACAAAGGGCGAGGGAAACTGCGAATAAGGAACTAAGAAACAGAGATCTCTTCCACCACGCCGCTGATATCTTCAGTCAGCTCATCTTGTACTTTGGGTTCCAGGTCGATGAACTGGTTCGACTTGCTTGCTAGATGTGAGATACTAACTCTTCCTTGACGTTTGATGTAATCCGCAACCGCATTCATCTCTTCCATTGATATGTATATGTATTTCCCTCTATCATCCATTACCCCCGAGAGCCGCCCTGGATAAAAACAGAGAAGACGTTCAGAGCTCAAGAGTCCCATCATGGTTTCACATGTGTAGATACACAAAATCATCAATGTTTCATCTGCTTATACTATGCTATTTTTATGATTGGATAGAGAGAAAGAAAATACCAATGCTCTCCAAAGAGGCGATCCTGTTGATGCATTCCTACACAAACAAACGGTCACATCAGAGTTTATTAGACAAATGACAATAGGTATTCATTTATTTGTGACACAGAAGATGTGTAAGCCAGATGATACCTGAGTTCTTAGATGAAACTCTGCGGCGAGATCTTCAAGTGGAACACATTTCTGTTTCTGCAATCACATCACAAAGCACAAGGAAAGGCTCAGCGTTTCTGCACACTAATAAAGGAATGAGACTATTTTGTATCTATAATGCATTGTTAGTTTGTTTTGTTAGCAAAATCAAGATTAGAATGGTTATTCGAGATATACCTTAATGTATTCAACAAATTCTGAAAGCAAATCTTGATTCCCACCTTCCACTTCCTCTGTAGTACCTTCAGCATCGACTGAGAATTCGCCTTTCCATTTGTCAAACTCTAAAGCAGCTGCCTCTTCTTCCTTGGCTTGTCGTGCTTTTTCTTCTTCTTCCTACAAAACATTTTGTCACAATTAGACAAGTTCAGTATTTCTAAAGCAGGAAAAGTAAAACAGAACGAGTTTGGAGAAATATTTTTCAATTGACCCACCAACTTGCGCTCCTCTGCCTCACGCTCTTCGTCCTTCTTCCTCCGCATTTCTGCATACCAATCTTGTTTTGTACTCCTTGACTCTCGTGCAGCTTCTTCAGCCTTTATGAGACAATAGGAGCATATTTTGATCAGGACAGTTGAACCAAAAAGATTATGAACGACTATGATCTCATGACCAATGATCTGTCCTTAAGCTCCAATATAAAACTTTCACAGTTCGGACTGAAACTAGTTTTCTCATCATTATTATTAGAATAAACTTCACCTGTCTTTGTTCTTCTCGTTCTTGTCGCTTCTTCTCTTTCTTCTTTGATGCTCTGGCCTGATTTCCACCGGCTTCATCTTCCTCCTCATCTTCACTCCCACTGATGTTTTCTGTTCACACATTGTAACCAAAACAATCATTCCAAGGCCAGTAGTTCATTCATTTTCAACACCCTCCCTATTATTATAAGCTAGGCTTTACAGCAAACTGGCAAATGAAACTAAAAAAAATCTACTTGACTATTCTTGAATCACTAGTTCTCCCTGACTATATAGTTGAATCATACGGTTATCTCCAACTATAACGTAGAAGACAATTTTCTTTTTTTCTTTTATTTTTGAATGAATGTAAAATTAAATTCAAGCAAAAAACTGTGTTACAACTGGTGCTTCGGTTTTGGATTATATACTCATTAGTCTATAAAACTGAAAAAATCTTCACAGTCTTCATGATGGATTTGGAACAACTCTTGTTCCAAACCACCTCTTTCCAGATACATAATTTGTTTTCAGCCCCTCCCTAATCTGAAGCTAACACAAATGAAACTAAAAAACTATTTGACTATTCTTGAACCAATAGCTCAGAGTCCTCCCTAGCTACATAGCAAACTCTATACAATAACCACCCATCGAACATATATTTGTCTATAACTATAAAATAGAAGACAATCATTCCATTGTCCCAGTAGTTCCTTTGTTTCCATCCCTCCCTAATCTCAACGTATCTCAAATAAAACTAAAAACAACTTGCCTATTCTTGAATCACTAGTTCAGAGTCCTCCCTAGCTACATAGCAAACTCTATACAATAACACACCCATTAAACATACATTTGTCTTCAACTATAAAAATAGAAGACAATCATTCCAATGCCCCAGTAGTTCCTTCCTTTGTTTCCATCCCCCTCCCTAATCTCAACCTATCTCAAATGAAACTTAAAACTACTCTACTACTCTTGAATAACAACTTCTCTGAGTCCTCCCCGGCTATATATCAAACTCTAACCAATAACACCCACTTAAAATCCAGCTATAATGTAGAAAAACACTTGATAATCATCTAAAAACCATCTCTTTTAGTTTCATACAGTGTTTATACTTCAAAAACAATAAATAACGCAAGAGAGACACAGAGAGCACAGTAAAGCACCAACCTTGAACGTTAGATGTTGAAGAGGAGCTAGCACCAGCATTAGCCGCAGGTCTCCGACGCATCCTACGCCCACCACCACCACGTCCCACGTTCTCACGCGCATGAACCTTTTTTTTTTTAATTTCATACAACAACAACAAAAAAAGTCAAATCCTTTTTTTG
Organism: Eruca vesicaria subsp. sativa; assembly: GCA_932364175.1. Taxonomy (NCBI): domain Eukaryota; kingdom Viridiplantae; phylum Streptophyta; class Magnoliopsida; order Brassicales; family Brassicaceae; genus Eruca; species Eruca vesicaria. Next base: position 256,180 of record CAKOAT010130710.1, read on the forward strand.
CAACAATTGAAACAAAAAAAAAAGTTGAGAAATTTATTTTACCTGAGGCGGTGCTGCTGCTTCTTCCTCACGTGATCTACTATCCACCCGACGTTTCCATAAGAACAAAGGAATCACCGAAGCTATGAGAATTATTGAGACTATTAGAGCGAAGATCTCTTCCATCTCTTACCTGCGATCGGGAAAATAAAAAGGGATTTTTAGAGAAGATAAACAAACGAGGATGATGAAATTGAAAGAGGATTGATTCATAAATTTAACCTAATTTGCGTTTCTTTTTCACGTTTGTCTTCTTCTCTATTTGTATTTTAACCTAAAAAACCACCATGCGAGAGGATTTGCAGAAGTGTTAGATAGAGAAGACGATCTAAACGGAGGTTACTTTCGTAATTTACGTGACTTTCGAAACCTTCTGGAGCCGTCATAGTCTTTCGTGTCGTTCTGGTCAGTACCGGTTCGTATTAAAGCGGAGGTTAATTTCGTAATTCGCGGCTTTCAAATCTTCTGTATCCATCAGAGTCTTTCCTGCCGTTCTGGTCAATACCGGTTCGTTCTAGGTGTATAAAATGGATTAATGTTCCTTTTGTTCTTTGTTTTTTTTTTTTGTAAAATTTTGAAATTACAAAACACGAATGGATGTATAAAATGGATTAATGTTCCTTTTCTTCTTTGTTTTTTTTTTTTTGTAAAATTTTGAAATTACAAAACACGAATGGAAGGAAGTTTTGATTATGTTTCTTTTGTTTTTTTTTTTGTAAAATTTTGAAATTACAAAACACAAATGGAAGGAAGTAAAACTGTAACTCACCAATATTCATATCCATTTATTAAGTAGCAAGAGTAGCACAAAGAGTGGTCTCTTACTATCATACCAAGTCTAAATCGAAATGAAACAAAACAAGCAACAAGAGATCAAAGGGGGAAGTTGAAAGAAATGTTTTGGAAAGAGAGGTGGGGATGACAATAGAGGTGAATAGAGCAAACAGACTTAGAGACAATGTAGCATACGAAGCTCAGAAACCATGGATCTTGATGTTGTCCTTCTTCACAAGACCAGCCTGTTTCAAGAAAAAAGAAGGGGCAGTGAGATAATGCAATAGTGTCTTTTTATGTTTAGCTATTTATTTGTGAAAGAGTGTGTGATTATTACCTGGACTAGGAACGTGGAGACGTTCTTCCTCTGGTCACCTTGAAGCTGAATAACCTACACATAAGAGAGAACACACATATATAAAGGACTATCCTCGGAAAAGAAAAACATTATCTTCTTGAAACTTTAAAAGACACGAACCTGTCCGAGTTCAGAGTCTTGAACCACTGTACCGTTGCAACAAAACTCTTTCTTGAGGTCTTTAAGTATCTTGCTGTAACTATACTCTTTCTTCAACCCTTGGACTGTTGTCAAGCTTTTCCTACCATTGCGCTGCTGCACACGTATGTGGACGTACTCCTTTGTTCCCGCACCTGAGTCCTCAGCATCCACATCAGCAAACGGGTCTGCCAGATAATTAAAAAGAAGAAGAAGAAACTGATTAGCTCATATCATCAATTCCTATATAAGAAACAATTACCAAACCCAATGTTCCAAATATAAAAAAAAAAAAAAAAAACAGTAACCAAAGATCTAAGATAAGTCTTAAATGGACTTATGAGGTAGTATTTTGATGATCAAAATGGAACTTACCGAAGGCAGTAGGGACCTGTGAATCAAGTTCAGACATGAACAAAAAGGACAGAGAAGCTGAGACCTGAACAAAAAAGACCAATGTCATGATAAGAATTTAGCACACTCAGAAAGGCACAAAACACACATGATATAAGATGAATGTGTTAAGCCACAATAGAGTTAAGCATAGGTCTTAAATAACTGAAGAAAACACAGGAAAGGCATAGACAAATAAACATAAAGCGATACCAAACAAACAAAGACACAAATCTTGTAAGAGCCACGAGATTAATTACATATCATTAAATTATATGAAGTATAAACCAGATGAGAAACTCTAGAATTGAGATGAAAAATAATATAATCTGTATCAATAATTCAATTAACAAACCACGTTAATCTAGTAAAAACAGATTCAGTTAAATTACAGAAAATGACGTACAGAAAAAAAAAACTCATCAAACCACTTTGTAAATTCATTGAATTTCAATTTTCAGATGAGATCCAAAGCAAGATCTGTTTTTTTTTCAAAGCCACCAGCAAATATGAACGATAATAAAACAAAAGCTCAATTCAGATCGAAAGGCAATACTCATACCAAAAAACGCAAAATCATACCTGATTCGAAATATGGGTTTCGAGGATCTGATTGTCGGAGAAGAGAGAGAAGGACGAGAAGAAACCCTAAACTCGGATAAAGTCTTGAAACTTTACTTTTTGTTTCGGTGGAGACAAAAGTAAATGAGAGGAAAAGAGGAAAAGATGAAAGGATAGTTTGGTCGGATAATATATCTTCAATCTCATGGTGGGTTTTGGGCTTCATACTTGTCCTCTCCGTGGGCTTAGACTAAGTACTTGTTCTCTCAGTGGGCTTGGGTTTCACATGTATCCTATAACTAAATTTACCATGTCACTGATATTTTTTTTTGGGAAAATTCCCTTAAAAATACATTGACTGAATTTCTTTTGTTAACAAAATACACCAACTTTTTAGACTTCTCAAAAAATACACAGATTAATTTTGGCTATCCACAAAATACATAAAGCAAAATTTAATATTTCTTTTGTTTTTTTTAATGTTTCTGTCAGAAAACACAAGAATGTTTGGAATATACAGCAAAGAGACTTAGAGACAATGTAGCATAAGAAGCTCAGAAACCATGGATCTTGATGTTGTCCTTCTTCACAAGACCAGCCTGTGTTTCAAGAAAAAAGAGGCAAGGGATTATGAGATAATGCAACAATGTCTTTTTGTTTGGAATATACAGGAAAGAGACTTAGAGACAATGTAGCATAAGAAGCTCAGAAGTTTCTTATGTTTGTCTCTAAGTCTCTCTGTCCTTTTTGTTCATGTCTGAACTTGATTCGCAAGTCCCTACTGCCTTCAGTAAGTTCCATTTTGATCATCAAAATACTACCTCATAAGTCCATTTAAGACTTATCTTAGATCTTTGGTTGTCCACTAACTAAAATTACACAAAATACATGACTAATGATGGTTTTTTTGGAGTCGGTTCGGACCTTTGATTAAAATACGTGTAAAATACTGGTAATTTTTTAATATGTATCATGTGATAGAGAATGTGTTTTTGTTCAGGTCTTTGGGTCGGGTTTGGACCGGTACTTAGATCCAAATATCTTAGATTCGAAAGACTTGGATCCAAAAAGAACCAGCCCAAACCCGACCCAAAGACCCGAACAAAAACACATTATCTATCACAAGATAGATATCCGAAAATTACCGATATTTTACAAGTATTTTAATTAAAGATCCAAATCGACCATAAAAGAACCAGCCTCAACATGAACAAAATATATTCAAAAATTATATTTTTCGTTCAAACAAAAAAAAACAATGTCTTAGCCACCTTAGTATATTCTTGAAAATTTCTTAAAAATACACATACTAAATTTTCTTTGCTTAAAAAATTCACAAACTTTTTGGATTTCCCCAAAAATACACATACTAATTTTGGTTGTCCATAAAATACGTGAACTTTTGAATCAGAGTTAACGTCGTCTAACAGCGTCTAAATGTTCTGTTAATCAGAGTTAACATCATTAAAATTGAGGTGTAAAACCTCCAAAAGTTCATGTATTTTATAGACAACCAAAATTAATCTGTGTATTTTTCGGAAAATCTAAAAAGTTGGTGTATTTTTTTAGCAAAAGAAATTTAGTCTGTGTATTTTCAGGGAATTTTCTCTTTTTTTTTATAACCTATAGTTTAATCCTTGGGGCTAAGGACCATGTGAATATTCCAGTGACCACACGCTGCGATAATCTAAGTATATATAGATTCGAACTCAAATCTCGTAGAATTTATGAAATGTCATTCTACCATCCGACCACTAACGTGGTTCACATCACTGATATATTAATGTGTTTGTGATCAGTGACGGAGCTATGTGGTAGGGAGGGGAGTCAGACCATCTCCATTAAGGAATCATAAAGGGTTCAAGGGGAGGGGACCACACGGATTTCGAGGAAAAAAAGGTGATACCGGTTCGCGGGAGTTCGCTGGGGTGATACTGGTTCACCACGGGTTCACGTCCTGATTCGTTGCATTTTTTTTTTGAAAAAGTCAAAGGAAAAAGAAATTAAAAAATTATCTCGGGGATCGTGCCAGAAGGGAATTGCTGATGGAGATGCTCTCAGTTGACCCACATGACTTCTATAAATAGATGAGTTTAGCCTATGTCTGATTGATTTTGGTTAGAACATTTGGTTAAGATCTTTTAGCTTGACCCCAATGCCAGAAGTTCAAACCTTTACTTTGACTTATAATAAAAAAAAAAGTAATATTACATAGTTATTTTAATAAATGACCTATATGAGAGATAATACTGGCTCCGCCACTGACTGTGATGTTTGATCACGATGTTGATCACTTGTCAGTCCATGTGTGATGGTTAAACCCTTTATATAAGGAAATTTTTTTGACTTAAAGCTTTCTTATATATATATATATTAGAAACAAAAACGTTTACAAGCCCATGAAGAAGATTCATGACTATAGTCCCACTCATAGTTTTTACCCTAATATGCCCATAATAAAAGATCAGTTAACAGGCCCAATGTCCAACAAGAAGAGAAGTTAATTCGTTGCTTTTTTTCAAGTTTGCGTTGAAAGCCAGATTTGCATGTAGCTCGAGGAGACCGTCGGAGAGTTCAACCTGAAACTGGAGATTCGATCAGTTATTTGGCGAGTGATGAGAGAGATAATGGTATCTGGAGGTCGGAATTGCTGGTTATGAAGTCTTTTATTTCTCTCCTGCCAGAGCCAATAGATACTTGATTGCCAACAGAGAAGGGTGAGTCGTCTTTTATATTTGTTCCCTTGAAGTGATTGCATCTGAGAAAGAGTCTGATCCCAGTTTCTCTGTGGTGGCAGAACGCATCTCCTTGCTAGTTCTTCCCAGATTTTCCAACTGTAGGGACATAGAAAGAATAAGTGATCTCTTGATTCTGGCGACTGGTTACAAAGAAGACAAACTTCATCTGATTGAAGTCCCCAATTCCGTAGGCGATCCCTTGTTGGACTTTGGTTCAGAACAAACAACCAAGTGAGGAAATTATGTCTTGGGATTCCTGCAGCGAACCAAACACACTTAGCCCAAGGTACTTGTGTTTCCTGCCCTCTCAATTTCCGATAAACCTGATTAGTATTAAACTTCTTTGAAGGTTTATCATCTACCACCCAGTCATAGCAGTCTTCTTCTTCAGTCAAAGCAAAGGTGGTAAAAAAGATGTGAAGTTGAACCATTTTTTCTGAACGCGCCGGAGGAAGCACCCAATTACCATCGACAAAAAGGTCAGAGACTGTGGAGTTAGGATCAATACCCATATGCGAAGTTTGATCTGATAGCAAGTACTGCGAGAGCTTCCCTAACGGATTCCAGTTGTCTGACCAGAATCTACATGATTCTCCATTCCCCACTTTCAACTTTATCCAGGTATAAACCTCATCTCTCATCTTGAATAGCTTATTTACCAGCCAAGAGTTAGTTGTCGCCGGTTTCATAGTCCAGAAGTTAGAAAGGGAACCCTTTAGGACCTCTTCTTTGAACCATCCCACCCATATCGATCCTGCTTGAAAAAACAGTAACCATATTAGTTTAATACAGCATGATTTGTTCCAAGTTTGCAAGTCCTTTACTCCCAGGCCCCCGCAAGACTTTTCCTTAGTTACCACCTCCCATGAAACTTTAGCCGAGTGATGTGTGTCTAGACGTCCTTTCCATAGAAACAAGCCACATAGAGAGTTGATTCTTGTCACACAACCTTTAGGAAGAAGGAAAGTAGAGCACCAGAAGTTGTTGATTCCGGCAATAACAGTTTTGATTAAGAGTAGTCTACTAGCGAAGGAGAGGGTCTTAACAGTCCATGAAGTAAACTTTGATTTAACTTGTTGGATCAAGACCTCACAATTTGCAATTGTTAACTTTTTTGTGCAGAGGGGGACTCCTAAATATCGCACCGGAAGAGTTCCATTTGGCATTCCAGTGGACACTTTGATAGCATCAACCTCCTGTTGTGTCATTCCCGAAGCATAGAAAGACGATTTCTGGACACTAACTGCTAGGCCAGACCTCAGTTCAAACTCCTTTAACACCTGTAAGACATTCTGCACCGAGCTAATAGAACCATCCATAAATATCAGTAAATCATCCGCAAAGCATAAGTGAGTCAACTTTGATTTACTGCATCTATGGTGGTATTTTATCTTCAGGTCAGCTGCCGCCTTGTTTAGCATCAGAGATAAGACATTCATAGCAATCACAAAAAGGTAAGGGGATAAGGGGTCCCCCTGCCTTAAGCCTCGCTTCCCTTTAAAGTAACCGTGCACTCTCCCATTGTACCCTATTGTGAAGTTAGGAGTACATATACAACATCTTAGCCATCCAATAAGGGTCGGTGGCAGTTGCAGCCCCTCTAGACAGTTAAAAAGAAATTCCCAAAAAAGAGTATCAAAAGCCTTTGCTATGTCCACCTTGATTGTTATTCTTTTAGGTCCCTTCTTTCTGTGGTAGCCATTGACCAGCTCAGCAGCTAGTACCGTGTTTTCCACTATCAATCTGTCCTTCACAAAAGCTGTCTGATTGGGAACTATAAGCGAAGGCAGCATAGGTTTGATTCTCCTGACTAAAAGTCTAGCAATGACTTTATAAAGAGTGTTGAGACAACTTATAGGACGGAAGTCAGAAATAGAGGAAGCTCCAGGCCGTTTTGGTACTAGGGCGAGGATGGTAGAGTTGGTCGAAGCCGGGAGGAATGACTGATGGAAAAAATGTGAAATAGAAGAGAGTACTTCCACACCAAGAAAGCTCCAAGAGGATTTGTAGAATTCAGATGTTAGCCCATCCGGCCCTGGGGCCTTGTTCGGATTCAATTTGAAAAGTAGCTTCTGAATTTCCTCAGCACTCGGAATGGAGGTCATAGCAACAGTGTGTGCTTGAGTGGGACTGAAACCAGTTAACTGAGCAAACCACAAGGGAGATGTATGATATAGTGGCGCTGGAAGGAAGTCTGGTCCTAGGAGGTTCTTGAAATGCGAGATAGCGTGTAGGCTCATCAGATAAGGATCAGTTAGTAGCTCGCCAGAGGATAGCATGAATGACCTGATAGTATTGTAGCTCATTCTCATCTGGAAAATTCTAAAAAAGTAAGCTGTATTCTGATCTCCTTCATTCAGCCAGTTTACTCTTGATTTTTGTCTAAAATAACTTTCCTCGATTTGCCTTAGGAAAAGCCACTTTTGATGGAGTTGTCTTTCTTCTTCAAACAGGTGAGGAGTAGGAGTTTGCAGCGCTTGTACCTGCACAACTTGTAACAAACTGTTAGTTTCTAAAACCCTCACTTGAATAATTGAAAAGTTCTCTCTATTTAACTGTTTTAACACTCCTTTAACACATTTTTGCTTCCAGCAAAGATTGGTAAGAGTAAATGCCATGCTTCCGGCTTGATTCCATGCCTCAAGTACCGACTGGTGAAAGAGAGGGTGTTTGGAGAGGTAGTTAAAGAACCTAAAAGGCTTGGTACCAGCTAGAGGGAGTTGATGGGAAAGATCAAGGAGACAAGGACAATGGTCTGATATTTCAGGTGGGAGAAAGGAAGCAATGCTGTTGGGAAAAAGGGATATAGCACTCGAATTAACAAGAAGGCGGTCAAGTTTTTTTGCTATGGGGCTTTCAGGTTGGTGGTTTGTCCAGGTGAACAGAGGTCCTTGGAACCTGAGATCAAACATTCCCATTTGGTGAAGAGCATCTCGAAACTCTGCCATCTGAGGTGAAATAGAATTGACTTCAAACAGAGAGTGTTCAGTATGATGGATGATCTCATTAAAGTCTCCACCTAAAATCCAAGGGGAAGTTGCAAGATTCAGCGATTGGTAGAGGTGAAGGAGTTCCACCCATAATCCAGCCCTCTCTACTCTTTCATTGGAAGCATAGACAGCAGTGTAGATGAAAGGAGCAGTAGCTGGGAGCAAAACTTCACAAGTGACTTGTTGCCTGGACTGGTTCAAAACACGCACTTTCACTGGGTCTTTCCAAATAACAATGATCCTGCCATCTTCATCAGAGAAGTGGTTTGAGAAGTAACTCCAGCCGCGACAGAGGTTAGACATAAGTAGGGCCAGATTCTGATCTTTAATATGGGTTTCTAAAATAGTACCAAAAAAAGGTTGGTGGGTCTTAAGCCAATTAACAAAAGGGGTATGCTTATCCGGGTCATTTAGGCCACGGATATTCCAAAAAAATAGTTTTGTACACATTTAAGATAAGGAGGAAAACTCTCCTTTAGAAAAGGAAGAGTCAGGATCCAAAAGAGAGTAGGGGTTAGGGTCAGAAGGAATAGGCAAAGTTAAAAGAAGAGGGGAAAAAGAGTTTTTGGGTAGGTTTAGTGGTTCAGAGGAAGGTAATAAAGAAGAGTTTGGTGGTGATAAAGAAGGGTCAGAACGAGACCGCTTCAGAGATTGTCTAAGGCGAGGATTTGGTGGGCTAGTTTGAATGGTAAAATCAGGGATGGCAGGGAGGTCAGTAAAGGAAAGTTGGTTATTGGTTTGAGAGGGGGCAACTTGAACTGGTACAGGTGGGGGTAAGCTTTTAGAATTAGAAAATTCAGGAGATGGGATAGGAAGAGAAGGGGTAAGGACAGGTTTAGTAGAGGAAGGCTTCGGAATGTAGGTTTTAGGTAAGTTCCGTAGAGAGGAGGTAGTCTTGGTAGGATTATCAGTGGACGGTTTGGGAGTTTTGGTAGAGTTATCAGTAGGGGGGGTTTTTTCTGGGACAGGAAGCATAAGGCAATTCTTGGCAATATGACCCAGCTCTTTGCAGTGAGAACAAGTAGGAGGCAACCATGGATAAGTAACAAAAACTTCCACCACTTGTCCAGAATCCCGAGTGAATTCCACCACTTCAGGAGCAGGTTTTGTCAAATCTAATTCCACTTTTACATGTGAAATAGTAAGACTAACTAAATTTTTTGTAAAATCATCTGTTTCCTTTGGCTCTCCCACAAGTCCAGCAACAAGACTGAGCCCCTCTTTATGCCTCAAGTCTAGAGGCACACCTGTTAAATAAGCCCACAGCTGGATAGACTTTGGCGAGGGAGGCAGAGAAGAATGTAGGGAAGTCCATTGAACCGCGTAGAACATAGAGTCTCCTACATACCAGTAACCTTTCTCTAGTATTTTCTGCTTGAGATAGTCGCTGTGAATACGCACCAGGACAGTTCTTTGAGAAGGGTTATTATGTATCTCCAGTTTTTTACCTTTTCCCCTCATGTGATTTAATACACTTTGTATGTGGCTGTAGGGAGGAGGCCTTCCGTTGAAGCAACACACAATAAAATCCTTATGAAGGTCAGCACCTTTTTGAAAGACAGCATCAGGAATGAGAACTGTAGGACGGCCCGAAGCTGACAAGGTTACTGGAGCAAGACGTTGGAGAGTTTTGTCTTCAAACCTTCTGATTTTTTCTACCAGAGATGGTTTTGGTGGAATAGAATGCTGGCTAGTTGGAATTTGGGAGTTCTCTTGACCTGAGAGAGGAACAAAGGGAATTTGGGTAGTAGGGATCTGAGTACTAGATGGTTGGACGGGAGGGGGTATATCTGGTTTTTCTAGCACCAGAGGTAAAATTAACGTAGAAGTGCTAGTAGTTTGTTTGGTAAGAGAAACAGGGGATTCAGTGGTTTGATTGGTAGAGGGGGTTAAGGCTTTGTTTGTGTAGAGAGGAGAGCTAGACTTAGGAGGAAGGATAGTAAAATTTTCAGAAGTAGGGTTAGCTACTACAGTGATTTCAGATCTAGTTTCTGGTGATGCAGAGAAGGGAACTAGTTCCATTTCTGTATCAGTTGGAGAGGTTAACTGGTTGGTAGTAGAAGAGTGACGGTTAGGACGAGCCTTAGTGTTAAGTGGAGGAGAGACTAAGGTACGAGCAGTTGGTTTTTTTGGAGAAAGAGGAGGGTATTGAGAAAGGGAAAGATGGTTATCAGGGTCAGGGGGATCTGGTGGATGTGGAGGGATGTGGGGTTGTTCTTTACCGGCGGTGAGAGGCGTCAGAAGCAAGGCGGAAGCACGGTTGGGAGAAGCCCAGGGACCAATCATCGGGAAGCGGGTCAGAGAGGATATTTGACCTTTTTATATATAAGGAAATTAATAGATACAATTCATCTTTCATTTCAAAATAGTTCATTTGGCTAAAAAATTTAAAATAGTTGGCATGTCAGAATATGAGATACACATAATTTAAATGCATGGTTGCATTGCAGGTAGACGCGGGGAGTTGTCACTCCACCACATTTGAGTTTCCAACACCTAATCGCAACAACAACATCCTTATAGATTCTCCCCCTCACACACAACAAACAAACAAACACACATGAAAAAAAAAACACATATGCATGCAATGTTACACGTGATCTACATGCAAAACTTCTACTCACCTATAAATACCAACCAAACCTTCACTTCAATCTCCACTCAAAACTAAAACAACAAAACATATACACAAATACCAAAATGGCTAACAAGCTTTTCCTCGTCTCCGCAACTCTCGCCTTCTTCTTCCTCCTCACCAACGCCTCCATCTACCGCACGGTCGTCGAGTTGGAAGAAGATGACGCCACCAACCCAATGGGCCCATTCGGCGGGAAACAGAAATGTCGTAGGGAGTTTCAGCAATCACAACACCTAAGAGCTTGCCAACAATGGCTCCACAAGCAAGCAAGGCGAGCCCGTCGTGGTCCTTGGGCCCTTGAGGATGAGTTGGCCTTCGAAGACGACATGGAGAACTCTGACCAGCACAGATCGCCACTACTCCAGCAGTGCTGCAACGAGCTTCACCAGGAAGAGCCAGATTGCGTTTGCCCAACCTTGAAACAAGCGTCCAAAGCGGTTAGACACCAGATTCAACAACAGGGACAGCCCCAAGTAGTGAGACGTATCTACCAGACCGCTCAGCACTTGCCTAACATTTGCCGAGTTCCGCAAGTTAGCGTGTGTCCCTTCAGGAGGACCATGCCTTTCCAGCCTCCATACTAGATTCCAAACGAGACACTGGGGAGTGTATATACAACGGTGATGAGTAAGGTTGTTGATGTATGTTAACACTAGGGAGTCACCGTGTGTATTCTACAATAAAATAGTAACTTTAATAAGATGTTTGAGGCTAATGTAATTAGCACTACTCCGTAGACCTTAATAAAGAGATGTTTCTTTCTTTTTCTACCATTGCTGCTTTCTAAAGAGTTTTAATGACGGATATTATGTACCATAAAAACAATTAAGCATGCAGTAGTCTAATGAACATGCATAATCAAGTGTTCAGAGGAATAATGTCTAATTAAGACTTCAAGATCGATAATTGAAACCATCCGTTGGGGATCAAACAGTTATTTAATCTGGTTTGGTCAGATGCTTTGAAACTCCTTTTGATTTCTAACCATCTCTCATTTCTCAGGCTATCTCCACCGACTGTTTTTTCTTTTTCTATCTAAATGAATCATTATTTTATACGATGTTGCCTTTCCTGTTAAAAGAAGAAAAACAGAAATGTTCACCTGTTATTTACATTTTGAAACTCTAAACTATAACTGCTAAGAAAAATTCGGACTTGCATTAAGTATAACTGAATGAATCAATAACTTGAAAGAACTAACTAAAGAACATATATAGAACCAGAAAGAAAGAAACAGGAGATCAGATGCCTCATCTTCGACTGCTGATTCAGACACTGTTACGTTAGGAAACCATCAACTGATCTTTGTTTAGCCTCTTTATGATTCGTCGACTTAAGAGACAGAAATAAACAGAACGTACACATTGATTTTAATTTAAAACTAGATTTTGACCCGCGCTTTCAACGCGCGGATTTATGTTTTATGCAAACTTTATATAATTGCATTTCATGTACATGTAGAAATGTGGGATAAGCTTGTTTAGTTCTTTAATTTCATCAAACTTAGTCTTTTTTAAAAATGAAGGATAAACTTTCGGTGAAAAATTTATATGACCACATTTTTGTTTTATATAAAGTAAACATGTGCATAAAATTCATAACTCGACGTCTAAACTCAATCTAAACAAAAAAAAATTAGATCCGTAACCGGTCAAAAATCTAAAATATATCAGAATGAGTTTTGTAGAGTGGTACAAAATATATCCAAATCAAAGTATTATTAGCAATACCCGAACGAATAACCTAAAAACCAAAATATCTGGAAAAAATCTGAATCGATCTGAATGTCCAAATTAATCATAAATATAAATATTTGAAACATTAATATCTAGTTTAAATATTCAGTTCTATATTTATTTTAAAATGCTATTTAAAATTAATTATCTAAATTTTAACTAAGTACTTTAATATCCAATTATATTAAAATAGGTATCTTTCTTTTGTTTTGGTTTTAGATTTTAGATTGCCAAACCAATATAACCCAAACCGAACGATATATGGTTACTTTATCGATTTTAGAATGTGTACAAATTAGAACCAAACCCGACTGTTATATTTGAATCTGATTCATACTTACAACATGTCTACTTACATATTATGACACCTATTATGTGATATAAATTAGCTTTGATTCAAAATATTTGACCCGTATCCCAATAGGTACTTGAACTCTCAAGCATAACTTATATTATGTTTTATATTTTGTTAAATTAACTTTATATTTGATAAGTATTTTGTCTGTTTATTGGAATAACCCGTAAAATTATAATCAGAAAATATCAGTAATAACATGTTTCATTATATATTTAAATATTAATAGTAGCTATTATTTATATTTATTTTATAAAAAATTATATATATATATATATATAAAAATGATTTTAAGAATTTATCTATGATAATTATATTATTATGTATTGGTGGAGGTTTAAAAAAATTGTTTATTATTATTTTGTGTATCAATTACATATAATTAAATGTTAATTTTTTATATCCTAATGTTTTAATTTAAATATGTATATTAAAATATAAAATTATTTCATTTTTAATATCTTATGGTAGTATTTTGTTATTCTGTAAATGTAATTCATCTAGTTTATAATTTATAAAGTAGATTAATTTATATTATAAATATTATTTTGAGTAATTTTTAGTTACAAATATGAAATATTTATATATAAATGTTATAGTAAGTTAGTTCTTATTCTATAAATCAAAATAAGTTAATACACATTTATAATTTAATTTAATATCATTTACGTTTTTATTATTAAAATAATATTAAAACAATAAATATTTATTTTAAAATAAAATATATTAAAGATATTGTTAAAATGTAATCTGAAAAAATAGTTAAAAGTATCTTTTTGATATCTTATTTTGAATATATTTAAATTATATATTTATATTATGTTGTTATTTAATAATAACTAAGTTTGTTATATGTAACATAACATAAAATTAAATAAATATAATGTTTTGAAGTAGATTACTTCCAAGTAGATAAAAAGTGCTTTTGTTTTAATATTATAGATTTGTTGTCACTCATCACACCTGCTTTTCCATCTTTGATGATATTAGGACTTCAATAAGAAGGAAAAACATCAGTGGTAAGTTCCATTTATTTTCTAGTCTGTAATTTTTTTTTTTGACAAAAACTAGTCTGTAAAACTTGCATCATTATTTTATATAAGTGATTTTGTAAAAATGGTGATCCAGATATTTAACATTAGTTTAAATAATTAATATCACTGATATGCCTATATATCGCATTTATAAAATAATATAATAATATTGTAAAGTATTTGATATTGTTTTGTCAAAAAAGTACGTATTTGATATTGTTACCACAAATGATGTTAATAGTCGGACTGTGAAATGTCAGTATATATGAGTTACAAGTAGGGCTGGGCATTTTATTCGTTAAATTTAATCTGATTCGTTATTCATTCTGATTCGATCCAAAAATTTTGAATATTCGTAAACTTTCGAAGCAAAGAAAATACTGAAATTTAATATCAATTAAAATTGAAGCAAATCACAAATACTAAAATTTTAGAAAGCGGCTTTCCGATCCGATCCAGCAATATATAAATACATGTATATCTTGATTATATTTAAAGTTTTAAATGTATAAAATTTTATTATTATCATTCTAACATATGATTTGACAAATTTTATTCACATTATTACTTACATAAAAGTATTACATAAAAAAGAGAAAATATTTATGACAATTATTACTTTTTTTTAAGTTTTGTGTTATTATAACTGTTAACTAAGTTTAAATTTTTCTAAAATATGTAGAGTCACTACTTCTTTTAATTTTTATCTTTTAGATCATGCAAAAAAATATTTTACAAAACAAATTTGTATTAAAAAATTTAAGATTATGTATCTTAATCCAAACATATTAGATATCCGTAAGTATTCGTAATATCCGCAAATATCTATTTATTTCCTGGATATCCATTTTTCCGAATATCCGTATTTTATCGTAGCAAAATAAATCGAAAAATTGATATTCGTGACATATGAAGCAAATAAAAAATACCTTCAAAAATCCGGATATCCAATCCGTGCCGAGGCCTAGCTACAAGTCACACATAGCAAGCAGACGTGTCACTCACTTCAAACACCTAAAATAGCTTCTATCTCTCTCTCAGAACATGTACAATGGGGGTCTTTAACGGGAAGACCTTAAGAAAAACAATAATTAAATAATCAATGGACCCCATAAAAAGTTAATGATTCAATCCTTAAAATTCTCTTGTAAGGACTCTTTCTTAGTAAATCCTTACACTATTTTTGGGTCCCTACGTGACAGCTCGCAATTGGTTGATATTTTTTTAAAAAAAATCTGAGAAAAAATTGAAAAAAAAAAGTTGTAAGGACTTTCCAATGGGTTCACCATCGGAGATGCTCTCACATACACACAAACAAATGGTTTGCGGTAGTTTTTTTGGTTTGAAGAAGGGCTTTTAATGGTTTGCCGTAACTAATTCCAAAAATGATTTTAATCAAAATGTAATGAATTGTCAATATATTTCTAGTTACAAATTCCATATCTATAGAGAACCATCTGATGATAAGAAAACATAAATACAAACATTAAATAAAATAAGATGTTTTAATAAGGCAAAACCATACTTAACTCTATACAGCCAAAAAAATCATATTAAACAAACATATCCAATAGGACCAATCCTATAATGAGTGTACCGATCATATGGTCAACGTCAGTGATGAAAAAGAGGAACATGATGAAATATAATATCATTATGAATGGAATGTTATGATTCTTTAACTATTCTATTGAGTATTCATTAATGATGTCATTCTTTAAACCGTTATGATCACCCGGCTTTACTTTTAAGTATAAGAATCCAAGACAAGACCAACATGCAGGTGTTATTCATCACTTGTCACTCCTCCATATCCGAGTATTCAACACCTAATTCCGACAACAACCTTGTAGCTTCTCTCTCACACACAAACACAAAAATACATGCATGCAATGTTACACGTGATCTCCATGCATAACACCTCTCTTGTCCATAAATACCACCCAACCCTTCGCTTCATTCTTCACTCAAAAACCAAAACACAAGAAAAAACACACAGATACCAAAATGGCTAACAAGCTCTTCCTCGTTTGCGCAACTCTTGCCTTCTGCGTCCTCCTCACCAACGCCTCCATCTACCGCACCGTCGTCGAATTGGATGACGAGACCAACCCAGGCCCATTCCGCCCACAACAGAAATGCCAGAGGGAGTTTCAGCAAGAGCAACACCTAAGAGCTTGCCAGCAATGGATCCGCAAGCAACTTGTGGGATCACCCTTCAGCGAAGACGACGACATGGAAAACCCATGGGGTCCTCAGGGGCAGTCTCTACGCCAGCAGTGCTGCCACGAGCTTTACCAGGAAGACCAAGAGTGCGTTTGCCCTACCTTGAAACAAGCAGCCAAGTCAGTTAGGGTCCAGGGACAGCACGGGCCATTCCAGTCAAGCCGCATCTACCAGATCGCTAAGAACTTGCCTAACGTTTGCAACATGAGACAAGTTGGAACATGTCCCTTCATTGCCATCCCTTTCTTCCCTCCTTACTAAATCCTAATGTTATCACACGATGATCATCATTAATGTGGTTGTTGATGTATGTTAATAATACACAGTCATCGTGTGTTTCTATGAAAAAAATGTATGTATAATGGTAGTTTGAGGCTAATGTAATTAGCACTACTCCGTAATAAAAGAGAAGTTTTACTTTTTGTTCAAGTGTATAAGTATGCTGTAGTAGGCCTTGCACCAAAAATAGATTACAAAACCAATAATAGATATAGTACTTGAAAAATATGATATGATTAGTATATTTTTATTTATGTCTATTCAAGATTTCAAAATTACACATATTAATATGTTGTTTTTAACACAATTATTCACCCTGACACAAGATGAAAGTAGATAAATAGACCCTTTAGACTAATACAAGCTGCTATATACAGATTCAGAACCAACGTTAACTAAGTAGAGACCACATTTTTTTAGATGTCGAATCCGAACCGAATTGACCTGCTAAAAGGGAATTCGAACCGATCTGAACCCGACATAAATACCGAATAGATATTGTTTATGGTATTTCGGGTTATGGATTTTTATCCAAACCAAACTTAAATGGATCTCCGAAACAACTCGAAACTTTAAAATTTCCAAAAAAAAATTGTATCATAACCGATCTAAATTTCTAATATGTTTCTAAAACACATTAATATATTAATGAGTACCTACAATAATTAGTTATTATATGAATAATTAACTCAAATATTTAGTCTAATATATAGTTTTATTTGGTTAATATTAATGTTTATGATTGCACATTACATTTGAAATTAAGTTACGAATAATTTTCTTTTGAAATTTAAATTATGTTATTTTTTAAGTTTAAATAGTATTTGTTACGTGTATATAATTATTAGTTGTTAGATTTAACTTTTTATTTATCATTATGTATGATTATCGTTCATACAAGGCTTTGGTTTGTCAATAATCATAATATGTTTAGTGTTGGCTAATATAGTTCAAATGACAAATCTTATATGGTTGATAAACGAGTTTCACAATATTATTTTGAAGGACAACAATATGGTTTGAAGAAGCTAAATATAAAAATTTAATAAAAACGTCTGAAAATATATTGAGTTTAGTCGAGTATAAATTAGTATTTTTAGAACCGATAACCCGATTAATATTTGAAACTGAAACTATTTCGGGTTCAACCGGATCTTAGACATGTTACTAGACTCGAACCGAACCCCCATTAAACCTGAACCGAATCCGACCTAAATTTTTATAATATCAGAATGAGGCTGAAATTCATGAACCTGAAATTTATGAACCTGAAAAATTCGAAAACCGAATGAACTCGAACCGAAAATCCGATTGATCCCGGTTGTCCAAATGTTTTTTACTGTTTTACCATTTTCTCTGTTCCAAAATTACAAGGCCATTCACACGCTCAGACACAAAAATAAAGTATGTGGGTAAAACTGTCCAAAAACCAAAATTTCTTTTCTACGATTCTGTCTCAGATGCTGACAATGTGTGTCAGTTTCATGCGAAATCAAAGAAATAAAAAAGTTGGATTATGTAATGGGCCCGTTCCAAGGGCCTGAGGTGGGGGGCTCTCTAAATCGTGTTTCACTAAATATCTCCTAAATGAAAAAAGTTGGATTATGTTAGTAGACCGTGTTTCACTTTTGTCGCAACTGAGAAGAACTTTCTCACAAAATTGTATAGTGTTATTTTCATAGATTGTTCCAGGAAATCGGATTTAAATCAGCTCCTAATGATTAAATCGGATCGAAATCAGCTCGAAATTTGAGGCAAAGGTCTAGTAAAAAAGCTGTGATCTTTGCGAAAGTGTGACAGCGCTTTATATCCTCCTGTTTAGGCGATCATCGTGTAGCGTTCGTTTGATGGAACAAAAAGCATTGTGGAACAATGATAAATGGGTAATTAAAAGAAGAGTCTTTTAGTTCTCTGGGTGCATCTGCTTCTCAATGTTGTTAGTAATAAAATTAAAGGAAGAGGAGAGCTCAGGGAAAAAATGAGACTTTCTCTTTACCACACACAGTTTAGTTGATCATGCTGCTTTGTTCTATATATGTTATGTGGTCCCAGAGGTATTAAGCTAGTGTCTTTTTTTTGAGGAACAAGATTGAGTTAGTTATGGTTTTCGTTTGTCCTGCTGTATTATTGTTAGGGGTGGTTCGATTTGATGTCTTTGCCAGTGGCTGGATCGATCAATATGGATATATCTACACAGCATATTTCATTGCCGTCATGGTTTTAAACTTGAGTTTGTGATTATGTAAGTTAGAGGCAAATATTAGCATCTAGAGACTTATCTGTTATTGGGGATGTAAGGTAGCTTATGAGAGTTAGCATCGATGATTTGACATGGTTCTTTGCAGATATATATATGAGAGTTCAATTAGTTTCTTAGACAATTCCTTGTTAAGCCAACTTATCCTTTTGTTCTTATTTACAGCATAGAGGATTGAAGAAACCAAAGGAAGTGAAAGGGAAGATGCTAATCTGTTGCGTCCTTTAAGAGATAGTTCCAAATACAAAGCTGATTAAGTCTCCAGTGCCGAGCAAAGGGACTCCATGGCCGCCCTGTAAACTTACGAAGTAGCTAGAGGCGAGCTTGCCCTTCCACCTAGCCTCAGAGCATGAGCCGCTATTTTCAACTCAGGTTTGGAATAGGCACAGAGAAAAGACTGCAACCTCTCTTGTAAGTATTTCCATCTCTTTTTTTTTGTCTATAGAAAGTGGTTGAGTTCGAAGTTGACATTTTGAGGAAGACAGTTTGAATATGTCTGAACTAAAGTTAAAGCACGAGTTAACCAAATAAGAGTTCCGAATTTTTCTAAAAAGTTAAACAACCAATGTACCTGAATTCTTACTAGAAGTTTTAAAATAAAACGGGGAAGAAATCTTCAAGGCAGGTTGTTGGAAACTTCAGATGTCAAATCATCGATGACCAAATCAAAACATCAACACCAACGTCTTGTTATTTATTTATGAAGACCATTAAAAGTCAATAAAGTCATTGGTGCTTCGTAGTAGGTTTATCTTGCGGATATTTGATTAATAGTTCTTAACAATCATTATTAAACCTCTCTTGTTTTTCAATCTCTCTGAAACTCTTTTTCATGGATTGTCTAGGCTCAACCTTGGGTTCTATCTTGGCAGAGGCAGGGCGTGGTATATGCAGATCAACCTATGCTCGAGCCATTAATACTATTCGGTTCAAGTCAAACATCAACAATTTAAAGAATGCGCTCAGTGGCCTTGTTGATGTTCAGAGCAAAGTGGAAAAAGACCTCAAAACCGTGGAGGTCAAAGGGAAGTCCTTGCATGTGCAACTGAGGAGATGGCTAAGAGATGTGGAAGAGATTGTCTCCGAAGCAAATTCAATCCAGGAAGATCGTGTTTCATGTGCTCTGTCCTTGAGATGTAAGGTGAGTAAAAAACTTGTGGTAGTTCTTGAGAAAGTCAAGAGGCTTCAGAAGCAAGGCGTAGAGCTTCTCGACATATTCTCTTTTGAAGGCAGATCTCTAGTTGAAAAAATCCTTGGACCACCCTCCATCACTGATCAAACAATAGCATCAGAGATGTTAGTCAAAGTTCTAAACTGTTTGATGAGAGATGATGTTCAAAAGATAGGTATTTGGGGCATGGGGGGAGTTGGGAAAACAACTCTAGTCAGAGAACTGAACAATAAGCTATGGAAAGAAGCTGATACGCAGCCTTTCGGTATGGTGATATGGGCTACAGTCTCCAAAGAGTTTGAAATGGGAAGGGTCCAGAAGCAAATCGCTGAGAGATTGGATATGGAAGTGAAACTAGGAGAAAGCGAGGAAACACTGGCGAGACGGATACATGAAAGGCTTGAGAAAGTAAGTAGCTTTCTTCTCATTCTTGATGATGTCTGGAAAGCCATTGATTTAGACCAGTTGGGGATTCCACAAACATATGGACGCAAGGCTACAAAGATTGTGTTGACTTCTAGGTTTTTAGAGGTTTGCCAGAGCGTAAAAACGGATATTAACTTCAGAGTGGATTGTTTATGTGAAGAAGAATCTTGGAAATTGTTTTGTAAGAATGCTGGAGAAGTAACTAGATTAGATTGTGTTGAACCTTTAGCAAAAGATGTTTCTCGGGAATGTGGTGGATTGCCTTTGGCTATCATCACGGTTGGAATGGCTATGCGAGGGAAGAAGATGGTCGAGCTGTGGGAACATGCCCTTGAAGAACTCAAGAGTTCGGTGCCTTATGTCAAGAGTATTGAAGAAAAGATCTACCAGCCTTTGAAATTGAGCTACGACTTGCTCGAGCCAAAGATGAAATCTTGCTTCCTCTTCTGTGCTTTATTTCCAGAGGATTACTCAATAGAAGTATCTGATCTTGTGAGGTACTGGATTGCCGAAGGATTCATTGATGAAACACAAAACCATGGGTACTTAATGAACCAAGGAATCACTTTGGTAGAGAATCTGAAAGACTCTTGCTTACTTGAAGAGGGTGCTCATGGTGAAACAGTTAAGATGCATGATGTGGTTCGCGATTTTGCCATATGGGTCATGTCTTCCTCACGAGATGATAGTCACTCTCTTGTCATGTCTGGTATAGGATTGTCCGAGTTTCCACATGAGAAGTTCGTTCCTTCTATCCGAAGAGTTTCTTTAATGAACAATAAGCTTAAAAGGATTCCGAGTAAGGTGTTAGAGTGTGTTGAACTCTCAGCTTTGCTGCTACAAGGAAACTTTCACTTAGAGGAATTGCCTGTGGGATTCTTGATATCTTTTCCAGCACTTCGGATTTTGAATATAAGTGGGACATGCATAAGGTCGTTGTCCAACTCCCTGAGCAAGCTTCATGAGCTCCGATCTCTCATCTTGAGAGACTGCTTCTACCTTGAAGAAGTTCCTGCCCTTGAAGGCCTTGCAAAAATTCAAGTTCTGGATCTTTGTGCCACTCGAATAAGGGAAACTCCAAGAGGGTTGGAAACTTTGAAGAGCTTGAGACTACTTGACCTTTCCCGTACACATCACCTCGAAAGCATTCAAGCAGGAATCATCCCAAAGTTATTAAGTTTAGAGGTTCTAGACATGACCCTTAGTCATTTCCACTGGGGCGTCCAAGGACAAACTCAAGAGGGGCAAGCAACACTTGAAGAGATTGCGTGTCTCAAACGTTTATCAGTTCTCTCAATCAGAGTCGTATGTGTTCCACCTCTCTCCCCTGATTACAATTCATTGATAGAAAGGTTAAAGAAGTTTCAGTTGTTCATCGGCCCAACAGCAAACTCTTTACCTTCTAGACATGATAAGCGGAGAGTAACAATTAGTAGTCTCAATGTTTCAGAAGCATTCATTGGATGGTTACTAATAAACACAACTTCTTTAGTGATGAACCATTGCTGGGGTCTCAATGAGATGCTGGAGAACTTAGTAATCGATAGCACGAGTAGCTTCAACCTATTAAGATCTCTAACGGTAGAGGGTTTTGGTGGAAGTATAAGACCCGCTGGTGGATGTGTTGCACAGCTGGATCTTCTACCTAACCTCGAAGAACTTCATCTGCGTCGTGTAAATCTGGGAACCATTAGAGAGCTCGTTGGTCATCTGGGGTTAAGATTTGAGACACTAAAACATCTTGAAGTCAGCAGATGTAGCCGGCTCAAATGCCTTCTGTCATTAGGGAATTTCATCTGTTTCCTGCCGAACCTACAAGAGATACATGTTAGCTTTTGTGAAATGCTTCAGGAGCTATTTGGCTATTCTCCAGGAGAAGTTCCAACCTCTGTTTCTGTGGTACCTGCTCTGCGTGTCATAAAGCTAAGGAATCTTCCGCGGTTGAAGAGCTTATGTAGCCAAAAAGAGTCATGGGGATGTTTGGAACATGTGGAAGTGACAAGTGGCAATCTTCTAAAGAATCTACCCATTAGCTCAAATAACGCTCACAGAGTCAGAGAAGTAAGAGGAGAAACACACTGGTGGAACAACTTAACTTGGGATGATAACACTACAATAGAAACCCTTCAACCTCGTTTCGTACCAGCTGATGGATATATACCTACTGGATCTCTTGGAATCTCTTGTTATCAGAGCTTCAACACAATTGAAGAAGCTTCTCCACTTCCTAGTAGATCAGGATCTCAGGCTGAGGAGCTTCTGTAGCTACAATGTAATCATGGACTTACAAAGGACTTTGTGGATAATACGTGGCTCACTTGCAATCTCTTGTCACAGAGTTCCAGTTCAAGCTAATGGAGAGAGAGGAGAGGCTTCTCCAGTTTAGATAGAAGACCTAACGGCTAAGGAGCTTCTGGATGGAAAATGTAATTGCAGAAAGTTTCAGGTGACCCTTAGGAATTCTCCGATAGTTACTTCTTTGTGTATATGTGATTGTTTTATTACTTGTTGCAATGAAACTAAACATGAAATTTATTTGTGTATATGTGTACCTGAGTAGATTTTGTTTGTGTATATGTATGGAGAACATGTAACTTGATAAACCATGCGTGATCTGGATTTTCATTGTACTATTTGCTTTTGATCTTTGAGGCTCTGTTTCATTTTTTTATGGTCTCTGTAACTTCGGTTCCTCTTTTCTCCCCCACTCAGGATCTTGCTTTCGTAGTAATTTTTGAAACTTTTCATCCATGAATGTCTTTCTGGAGACTTGACATCATCATTGTTAGCCTCACGTTAACTTGCTTCATCTTTGACCTGGGCAAAAAATAATTTCAAAGACCACTAGCATTTGACTTTGGGTTTCCATGTTACTAATGATTCGACGTCTTAGGCTTGTATATGTAACTCATTGTCATCTCTTATGAATCTCCTTGTGTATATAGGGACGATGAATGGTCTTATGGGTATTGTGAGCAAGAAACTGGTGTACTCAGATGTCCTAGCAGCAAGAACACAGTGTATACTTAAGGTTAGAAAATTGTTAATCAGATATTCCATGGGCTCACAAGGAATAGCCAGGACACACATGATCTCTTGTCTTAAAATTGCAAACACTTCTGTGATATGCTCTGTGACAGGCTTGGTGTGCCAAAGCTCCCAGGTAAAGTCCATTATTGGGGAATCCGTATTGAAAACCATCTCCTGTGTGTATGTGTGTTGGTCTTGAAGGCTTATATGATTATTTTTTTTTGGTTCTATCTATCTCTCTATCTTAACAGGTTGGGTGAATCGTTTTGCCCATGCTGGCGACACAGCCTTGGAAGTAGCAGAAACCACAGCACTGCGGGTGGAAGTTATTCTACTGAAGCTAATATAAACTTCCATTGGTTCATTGGCTAACGGTTCTGTTTTGACAGTAAACATTACAACCTCCTAAAATAAACAACTTGTAGGAACTAAAATCTCTATAATGGATTCTTAGCAATCACTATGGCTTGATCAAATAGAAGCCTCTCACTGCTTGAGCTTGTGGTCCAAGGTAGCATCAATAGTTTGATGAATAATTTCATCAATACCATATTTGTACTCAAACCCCAAATTTCTTAGCTTCTTTGAAGAAATCATAGGCTTCATCAAACTTTTCCGCTCTTCCAGATCATCATCTACCCTATAAACCATGAATAATAATTTATGAGAGTTTTAGTCTGAACCAAAAGAAAAGAGTCGATAAAAGCATATAAAGAATGTAAAATTTCAAAAACTTACTTCTGGACTTTACAAAGATACTCCTTAGAGAAGTGATTAAGCATCAACTCATGCATATCAATATTATCAACACAACATATGTATTGTTGACCTTCAGCTTTTGGTTCTTCCATAAGAAACAAATGCGCCATGCAAATATCTTCAATGTGTACCAAACCAATCGAACCCATTCTTTTGTTCACTGCTGATAGTATCGCAAACAACTTGGAGTCACCTAAAAACCAAAATGCTTAATAATCTTAAATTAATATTTGATAAAAAAATAAATACACACACACACACACAAACAAACACCTGTTATTGGAGACAAGAGAACTTGAAGGCTTGATGGGAGAGAAGGTGTAAGAAATGGACCAGAGACAGTAGTTGAAATAACTGAAACAAGATCCATTCCTCTCTCTTTTGCATATCTAAATGCTTCTTCCTCTGATACTAGTTTCGATAGTACATAAACCTGTCGTCCACAAGAACTCTAAAGTTGTTTATAACATGCCTAAAATGAATGCTACGTCATGTAATGAATTAATACTAGGATTTACTATTTACCCATCCACTTGCTTTTGTTTTGAGGACATGAGCAATGGGAGCCTTGCAAGTCTCGTCCACGATTGATCTCCACCGTTCATTCTCATCTTTGGCTGTGAGAGTACTGATGGATGACGTGAAGACAACTCTCTTGACTGATTTTGACTTCAGACAAGAACCAAGTACGTTCCGTACGCCTTTTATCGCCGGGTCAATGACTTTTCTCTGGACATAACTCTCTGAGATTCAAAAACCCGGTTCGTTTCGGTTAAATCCAAAACAAGACCGATGAACTAGTTTAGCAAATACATGTTGACATGAGACATTTTACCATCATTTACTACATTTTTACATTGACGTTTTACCACATCATGGTCAAGGCTTCAGGGTATTAATCATATAAGAGCATAATTATCACTGAGTTTCATGGCACAGTTTCTTATTTAATTTTTTTTTTGTCTGTAAAAAAAAATAATTCGAAAACGAACTGCAGACATCAATATATGTGGGGTCTGCGAACAGTGCAAAAACACTCCAAACTCGGTATTTATTTCATTATTTCTATAACCGATTCTTACTCTTTTTGTGAGGCCCACACCATTAGAAACCTATTAACCACCCGCAATAAAGATGCTCTAATATAATAGAATCAGATACCCACCAATCAGATAACATTCTAGTATTAGTACTTAACCTAAGCTAGAAAATGATAATGGTAACAGTATGATCCGGTTTATAACGGTACGTGCAAAGAAAAGGTCGTACCGAGATTGACGTGGTCCGGTGAGATATCAAACTCCATGGAAGCCGCGACATGAAACACACCATCACAGCCCTTAACGGCGTCATCGAAGCTGCCGTCATCTTGAAGATCCGCTCGGAATAATCTAAGCCGTTCGTTTCCTCTCCACTTGGATTGAAAATGTTTAGATTTTGCTGTCAGAGAAAGAAGCTAATTAGGTTAATTCTGATGACTTCAAAGCTATGTTACAAATTAGACCAACTTTGAGTACAAATAACCAAATTATTCATATTTATTTTGGAAAGCTCAAGTGTCTAAGATTCGATATAAACACACTTCTAATTAACACTCTCAAAAAAAAAAAATTAACAAATAATTTTAGTGCCATGCAAGAGCTTATATGATACTAAACGAATAGTTTTCAAGAAATTGAAATTCAATTTTGTTTTTTCTTAAACCAGAGAGGATACCAAGATCTCTGAAAGTGGCATGAACCGTGTAGCCTCTTTCAAGAAGAGACTTAACCAACCAAGAACCGATGTATCCACTTGCACCCGTCACGCAATACGTCGTCGCTTTTACTTCCTCTCCGTTCAGCTCCATCGTCTCTCTTGCTTTCTTCTCCACATGCCAAAGTGGGGGTTACAGTGTTAATTATTAGTTTATGGCTTGTGTGACGAAGACCACCGCCTTTTGTCTGTGCTATTTTTAATATTGCATGTTTTGTTTCTTTCTGGTTTGGTGTTATAACTTTTTGTATTTTATAACAAAATTGTGTGTTTCCAAAACTGACATTTGGAAAACTACTACACAGCCATTTTTATTTCTTTTTGACATCTTATAACATTTGGTAAGATAAGATTATTGCAATAAAAAGATTATTGGTGTTGTTATCATATATAGTGCATTTTGATATATATATATATATATATATATATATATATATATCTTTGGAAATTGAGAAATAAATGAAGAGAAGATAAAGAGATACATCACTGGATAAAACAGAAAAAGAAAGAAATATTAAGAACAGTTAAGAGACAACTAGCTGTAGAAAACTGGGACTTGTGTGCATGACTGTCTAATAACATGTGTAATTGGAGCGGGCGAACATGGTCTTAAATATAAAAATAAAAAAATAAGGAAAAATGAAGAAGTTTTGAAAAATATATAGATAAACTATGATATTTTAAAAACAAATTTAGATATATTGCTAAATTAGAATTTATAGTTTTACAAAAACATCAAACATAGTTATTAACTTTTAAAAAAATTATTAAATTATAAATATATTATTAAATTTTTTATACAAAGTCTAAAATTTATTTGAGACGGTCCAACGGTTTCTTAATTTTTGGCCTTCATGAATTTGTTGCTTCCATATTTCTCGATGCCGTCGATAAGTAGATTGTACACATACCTGAAAACCCAGTCGATACAAATCTAGAAAACTCGCATTTGGACTTGTGTTTCTTATTGCTTTGGAAAAAACTTCTTGCACATCACATGAGAAGGCTTCCAAGACATTGTTAGAAAACTGGGCTGGGCCATATATCCACACTTTACCCAGCAATGAAACGATTCATCGCAAACATCACTACTCACTAACAGTAATTCAATTTGTAGTTCGACAAAATTTTATTATACTATATAATAAACTCTTTATCTATAATATATAATAAACAAATACGTATATGTATATATAGCTTATTGATTTTATAACAATATTTATCTGTGGATACACCAGCCTACGTAACTAACCACAACAACAAGCAATCTGTGGATGTATTTCTGCATATCAAAAATTTACACTCATGTTTGTTATTTGCACAGTTATTTAAAACATTTGTCTATATTAATAATTAATATATATAAATTACATCTCTCTAAATTATTAAAACAAATATTTATTAAAATTTATCATAAATTATTTATATCCTCCAAAATTTAACTCATCACTCACGTATCTGAGAAACAAATTTTGCTTCAGAATGACATTTTATGCATACATAAATATGTATTTATTTGAAGATATATAATGATTTGTACTCGTTAATATATTAACATTTAGATTTAAACCAGCATTATATACATGTAACTGTGGACATAGTTCTTTTTTGTATGCATGATGAAATGGTGGGTGTGTCTGGTGAGAAAAGTTGGGTATTACATAGACACAAACCGCTTCATAGGGACACCAAAAAACAACCTTATCTTTAATATCCACTCATACGAACATCACAAATCCACAATAACCACCAAACCTATAGTATATTCATTATTACTAAAGAATCTACGACTTCAACCTACGTACCACGATTCAACAAGAAAGGGAATCTTATCTTTGAACCTATTTTATAAAACACTCTTTTTTTGGACAATAAAACACTTTTTCTTTAAATATTTTTGTGTAAGAAAATAAAATATACTCTTTTTCTTTGATAAATAAAAAAAGAAAATAGAATATACATTCTTATTGATAATATACTATATTCATCTTCTTTGTCAACACTTAGACAATATTTGTTTTTTTTTTTTTTTGGAGAAAGGGCTGACAATATTTGTTTCTTTCAATTTAAACGAATAGTTATGAGATTTCTAGCTAGACTGTAAGGACAACTTCATTGGAGGTTTTTAAGCAAGTAGCTAAGTACTACGGAGTATTTAGTTTGAAATAATTATGACAAGAAGAGAGAAAAAGAAAAAAAAATTAAGATACTATTGTTACATGTGTTAATTTCTCATTTGTTGAATCTCTTTTAATGACTCACATTTTAATTATTATTAAGTTATATTCAAATTATTTATGGTTTACCTTTAAGATATCCTAAGATGAGATACTAATCGATGAAAGTGCTCTAACTAATGAAGAACTGTAGGTCTTAAATATCGACTTGCAGCTTCGAATTGCAGTCATTATTACCAATATTTACTTTTATCATTTCATAGCTTGTGATCGAGACTTTTAGTGTAATGATGAAACTTTGGTCGTTCACTTTTTCTTTTTTTTTTGGGTCGTTCACTTGTTCCACATTAATATTAGTGAAGTTGTTAAGATGATCTGACTAATTAGTCAAACAAAAAATAAGATGATCCGGCTAATAATAATCGCCGTTCCTAGCTAGTTGATCCTGTATGTTTTCCCATTTTATTTCTTTTTGACTTCCTAAATATCAAAGTCAAAATGTGCCTAAAGCGATAACAATGTGGATACCATATTATTTTACCCTACGTACTTAAAGTTGTGGTTGTGGCCTTGTGGGTGAACCGAGCGTTCGCTACAAGCATGGACCCATGGGAATGATCATTGGGGAGTGGGGACACGGATTAACAATAATGCGCTTAAAAGTTCTTATGACCTTGTTTCACTTCATGGTTTCACCTTATTGTATATTAACTTACATGGTCTAAATACATTTTAAATTTGATGCAAACTTTGTTTCTCGATACCTAGAACCCCATTTGCTTTTTTAGCTATTCTATAAGGTAATAACGATAGTTGGTCAGTCTTAAGGCTGTTCTTGATTAATTTTTTCGTACGCATTGTCAAAAGAGAATGACGGAGATGCAGTCTTTGACTTGATTCTAGCCAGATTTATGATTTTGCGCTATGTTAATATAGCACTAATAGAAAGCATTAGGTATAAACTTTCAGGCAAATCCCATCAATTACTTTAGTTTATTTTTTATTTGCAGTCCATATACAAACTAAACCCTTAAATTAACTATCTATACCCTCTTTCTCTCTTATCTCTCCTCCCCCTTCTCACTGTTTTTCCCCAAAAACCATGGCAAATCCCTAATATTGAGTTTCTTTTGGTATATTAAGCAAATTTGCTCTATTCCAAACTCTAACTCACTCTCTAAATACAAAATCCTAAATCATAATAGTAAACCATAATCTAAAATAAAATACATACATATATATATATATATATCTTATATAATATATTATATATGTGGTTTCAGAATTTTTTAATATATATATTTTAATTTAATTAATCAGTTAGTTATATAAGTATATATGATTTTTATTTTATATTTCAATGAATGCATTTTGGAGATTTTGAATTGTATATGCTGTTTTGGGTTTATTTAGTGAGATCTGAGAGCATTTCTCTAATTTTTGCTTATGCTATGAAAATTCTTTAAGAAAAAATAAACGGTATTTAGATGGTGGGTTTACCAACAATATGAGAATCTTTGATTTCTGCGTGCTGATATGTTTATTACTATCTTATTTTGATACAATATTTGAGTTATTTTGATAGTCTAGTACACAGTATGGGAAAACAATTACAAAAATATAGAATTATTAATTTAATTTATGAGTCTATCTATGTTAATGAAAAAAAAATAATGAAACGACTAAACAAATTATGCAAATAAAATTACTTCAATCTGTATTTTAGACACAGGAATTTTCCAAAATATATCTAAGTACGGCACTGATGTGAAATATGCTGCGAAGATAGTCTATTTTGAAAAAAATATAAAATTGTTTTTGATATGAGCTGCATATAACTATGCTTTAGATGTTTATGTTCATAGAAAATATTTTAGAGAGTCAAATTGTGTTAACCTCTTTATGACCCATCTTGTCAACTTTATCCGAGCGTAAAGCCATGAAGTTTATAACTAGTTTTTCCAAGATTATGACTACTTAGTGGACAATAAAGCTAATCAATCATGGCTGATAGAAAATATCAAATGTTTTCACGGTAATGAAAGATTGCAAAAGGTGAAAACCGACACACTCATTTTCTTGGTTACTAGCATGTGGTTTATATCCATGCCTATCAATATTATGCTGGTTGTATTGTAAACTTTTGTTGTCTAAAAAGTATTCTTAGTAAATCATATGGTCTTATTTAAAATATTTAATAAACCCTTTTAGTCTATACAAAGAAGTTCTCAAGTTTGTGGGTCTCTTCTTTTACCAAATGAAGCCATGAACAAATAAACATATCAAATTAATGAGATATTAATAGTATAATATTATAAACAATGTCATATTGATTAAGATAGATTATTATATAAGAAAACTGTAAGATCAAATTACTATAGAGTTAGAAACCAGGCACGTTCCAATACATTCCGATAAAACCATAGATGTTGAATGATGTTTAACCATCATCCGGCGTAATCCGTCTCTTGTTGATTTGGAAGATTTGGAATAAAATACATGTTTAAGTCTTATAGAAACAAAAATACTGTTAAGTGATATGCAACTGTGAAGATGGCAGCAGTTGACTAAACTCTAGACAATTCAGTATTTGATTGACTCGACAGCTTTCTCATGCCCAAAAAAAATCGAATAAAACTTTGGCAAATAATTAAAACATGGAAAACCAATCGATAGTTTTAACACCAAATCATAAATCTTTATCCCATAACTATACAAATGTGCATAAAACAGGCAATTATATTTATTGACAAAATCACTTACAACATTGGTGACGAGACTCTCTCCAGCGCTAATCCATTTTCTAGCAATCAATGAGTAACTTAAAGAGTTAAGCACAACCTCACAATACTGATATAAATATAAAAATTGAAGTAAGATTAATGACAAGTCTAGGATAATTACACTGGCCAAAGGCAATACGCACGCAACAAAATAAGCAAAAGCTAAAAAAGTTAATTAATCTTTGAACTTTTTTACTTCAGCCAATAAGGTTAAAAAATTTCTTTTGAAATTATTTAACTACTCAGTTCACCCAAAGAGATCATATATAACGAAACTTTATACTTGATAACAATTCTTTTGTCAGTTATGTTATCAATTTAGGGCTTTTTCTTATTGATCTAATCATCTTTTGGATTTACCATCAACCCATTCTGATTATATATTTAAGTTATGGTTGAATCAGTTGGTCATCGCTCAATTTAGAGTTAAAAATATTGATGTAATTATAACTGTGAGAATGCATCCATTGCAGTACCTTTTTCGCCAAGATTTCTGTACCTCTCGAGTTTGTTTTTTTTTTCGGATGAGTAAATGAGACTTCAAGAGAAAGAATTCAATAATGGAGTAGTGAAGACGGACGAACTAGAGAAGACATGAATTTAATGTCAATGCTTCTTTCAGTCTTACGAGCTTTTGTGCTATTTTAGTGGGGTACTTTCTCAGATACCACTACAAAGGTCAAAGATAAGATTAAATCACAAAACTAAACATTTCAATTTACTTTGTGATCATATAAATATGGGTTCACCATAGACATTTTACTTTTTCTTCCCACGAATGATCAGACATCACATCAAGTAATAATTTTAAATAAAGTTACTTGGTTTCTTTTCTTTTTAACTTGGTCTGAGTTACTTGATTCCAGAGTCTGACCTAATTAAAGAAATCACAAAAGAAAAAAAAGAAACTGTTTACGTACTCTTTTTTTTCTGACTGAAAAATTACACAAGTAAAAGATTAATAATGCTGTAGAAAGCCACTAGTTATAAATATTCTGAAACTATAATGTTGTATGTTTATATTATTTTTGTTGGTAAAATGTTGTATGCTTATATGAATAGAAGTCCATTTGATTTAATTGGATGTCCAACACTTCAAGCTAGTATATCACACTATGATATAGGCTGATACTAAGCAATAAATTCATCTTCAAGATTCAACAAAAAACACCTACATTTGTCACATAATGATTTGAATTAAGTTCGACATAATGATCTATAGAATTTTAAGTTTACGACTAGGTTCGGTTATATCTTATTTCATTCTCCTTTTTCATCTGGTGCATGCGATACATGTATATATGGATAAAAATAAACATAAGCATGCATGACCATCCATACTATATAGAGTATACCAAAATATGCTTCCATTTTCTCTAATTTTATGTAGGAAAACA
Organism: Eruca vesicaria subsp. sativa; assembly: GCA_932364175.1. NCBI lineage: Eukaryota > Viridiplantae > Streptophyta > Magnoliopsida > Brassicales > Brassicaceae > Eruca > Eruca vesicaria. The sequence continues at coordinate 288,194 of CAKOAT010130710.1, forward strand.
GAATTACGAGCGGAAATGTATTTTCTTATAATGTAGCGTAAATCCGATCATACGATTTGAGGAAGAAGAAAACTCTTTTGTATATTAGTATATTACAAAAGAATATTAAATTGAAGTTAAGAAAATGGTAATCTTAAGAAACTCTTTTTAAAAATCACCCACTAATGATGCTCTTAATGACTGCCGATGTCTCCCGCCGACGCCACAACCTTCCGTATATTATTAGCAAAACGAAAAACTGCGAAAGACAGTGAAAGTACGGATTTCTAGAGTACCCAAATTCCAAAAGAACACCCTTTCTTGTATTTTGATATGACACACACGCATGATGCATCCATACCTAGTGCACCTGGCCACACCTTATTTTCGGTGGGGGAACATGTTGGAATATTACGTGTAAAAACACCAAGTAAAGAATATTACAAATCATCTAGATGACCACGAAAGTGTAAATATTCGTAGTTAGCCATTTAAACAATGAGAGTCTTTTAGTCCAAGAGTTCGAATCTTAAGACATTGAAATTCGGTATTAATCATGCACATTCCACATTTGAAATTAGTCAGCTTTTTTGGTAAACCCTAATTATCCAGCATATGCAAAAATACGAGTTTAAATCTAGTAAAAACTGTTTGCATTATAACTGACAGGACACCTTAGCTTTAATCTATCTTTTGTTATTTTAGAAACGGTGACTGATCGTAACCATTTGTGGGTCTATCGATTTGTCGAAACAAGACTTTGAATGTAATTTATTTAAACCACATTTATATCGCATTTTGAATCGTCGTAAAGCTAAAACACGTTTGTCAAATATAATAGATATACACACACTTTTTAGTCGAGCAACTTACCAAAGTATTTGACTCCTTAATGCAAAGAAATTGAGATTCTTACGCTATAAACATACGTATGCGTACGAGTTAATTGGTTAGGCACCCATTCTAAACCCTATCCGATTACAGCGTATATCAGCCATTAGATTTTTCTCATTTCTTAGTACCACGAAAAGGATAATTTGATTAAAGCATGTTTATATATCTTAACCGGTTAAATCATCTAACCAAAACATGTACTTGTGAATGATTTAAAAATAATTATCTTACAACTTATTTATTAGGAAATATATTTTACTTCATCTCCAATCAGTTATATACTAGTATCAGGTTTTTATTGTATTAGAATTATTTTGTTCAAATCAAACTTGCATGTAATCAACATTTGAATTCTTGTTTTTTCCGGATTGATTAAATGAGAGTATATATTAAGTTTTTTATCTGTAATTTTGAGAAATCATTTTCCTTTTTGCAGCTATCCATAAACTAATCTTGCGTAGACGTACGTTATTCTTTGTATACACTATCAACTCATACCGACCAATGGACTTTTCTTTAGAATATAATAGAACATTCAAAAACTAAACATTTACAAAAATTCATTCCCGACGAAAATCAATATTACGGTTTTTTTTTTTTTGATAAAGGGCTAAAATCATTATTACAGTTGAAAAAACAGAAGAAACATATTAAAGTTTCAATGTTCGCTACTGATTCAAACTGCTATGACAATCTTCACAGTTAGTTTTCTTCACTTCTTTTAGACACTAAATCATATGAACTGCATTTTAATTAACAATTATCTATGGGGTTGGCTTTAGTATGGTTTATATAAAGTTTCACGTTGATTGTGTGTTTCTCAAAAGAAAGAAACTGAAATCTCCAAAAGAAAGACGTCCACACCCAGCAAAGTGTTGAAATATACTCATTTGATTTACATGGATAATGAACAAAACAATTTGATCCCGCAAAATATAAATTATCGATTCAAAATGAACAACGTGAAGGCACCAAACTCGTACAAGAGCAACAATCCCGTACACGTGTCAACCTATCAAGTGTTGAGTCCAGCTGTCTGGTCCCCCCAGTATACAGTTCTTCTCGACGTGATAACGTTCCATCATAAAACAACGCAGTTTTGCATTACGGGTTTTAATGTATGTTTTTTTTTTGGGTGGTCAAACACGGGGTTTAATGTATGTTAGCTTAGGGTATTAAAAAGGAAGTAAAGTTGGTTTGCCGGTGATTTGTGGGACAACGCGTCCGAGAGTACTGCGGATTAACCGGATATTGCCGGTTTCTGAAAGCTGGTCAACCGAGTAAAACCCCGTTATTAAATTCGATCCCCCATCTCTCATGCTCCGTTGTTATGGATGTACACTTATTTTAATATCATGTCTGTATATTAATTTTTTATATTCGAATGTCTAGTCTGATTGAGATAGCTAGTTAATGGATTTAACTATATGTTTTTGTACATGATTTCTGAGTGAGTTGACCATATTGGTAATTTGGTATTGTGACTTGAGTATTTTAGTTGTGAAAATACACTAGACTCAGTATTGCATCAAACCTTTTAACTATTAGTTAGTCACATTATTGTAATTAAAGTTAGTTAATCCGCATTATCTGACAAATGTCATGAATAGTTTGTTGGCATACCAAATATACAATACAACGATGATCGCCGTATGTAAAATCAATAACGGCTGTATATAGTAAATTGTGATATTTTTACGTTACTTTTACAAAAGTAAAATATTCTCCTTTTGCCACAGAACCATCATTTTGTAGTGTTTTTCCTTATCGACAATGCAAACGTACGTAGTGTTAGTGATGGTCTATTACAAAATCTTTACAATTATATGCCACGTCAGCTAAAACATATGTCAAAGTCTATATCTTTTTTCTTAACATAAAGGCTATAAATCTTCATAACAGTTATAGTCGTACATGTAATTTTAAACCTTCTTAAAAGTGTTTATAACTTTATAAATACATTTGTTTTTTTTCAAAAAATAAATATCCAGAGTGCAATAAAGTACAGTGAAACCTCTATAAATTAATAATGTTGGGACTACACCAAAACTAAAATTTTTATTAATTTATAGAGATTATTAATTTATCGAGATATTAATTGAACCAAAAATTCAATTTGGGACTATGAAATTATATTAATTTATAGAGATATTAATTTATAGATTATTAATTTAAAGAGGTTATACTGTATATGGATTGCAGAGTACTAAAAGTTCTAATTATCCCATGACGAGTTATAACAAAATAACGATTATACCCTTCATTTTTCCTCAACGTCCATGCCATAGTTTCACCTTCCTTTCATTCTCCTCTATATATATCAACACTTCTCTTTCCTTATTCCTCACACTAAAAGCTCATAATTTAACTTCAAACCCATCTCTCTCATTTACAATCTGTGAGACCAAACCATGCCTGAGGCACCAAAGTATGAATCTTTAGATGCTTTCGATCTGACCCTCGACGAGAAGAACAAGAGGAAGCTTCAGTTAATCGAGGAACTGACCTCAAACGCCGACAAAGTCCAGAGACGTGTCTTAGAAGAGATCTTGACCCGTAATGCTGACGTGGAGTATCTCAGACGACATGACCTTAACGGTCGCACGGACAGAGAGACTTTCAAGAACGTGATGCCTGTTATAACCTACGAGGATATACAGCCTGAGATCAACAGAATCGCTAATGGTGATAAATCTCATATCCTCTCTTCAATGCCCATCTCTGAGTTCCTCACCAGGTTCGTTATTAACATATGCTCTGTTTTTGCTCTGTTTTTACTCTGTTTTGCTCTGTTTTGCTCTGTTTTACTCTGTTTATTCTGTTTTGCTCTGTTTTACAAGAGTTAACGAAGATTTTTATATGTTATTTGAAAGCTCTGGGACATCTGGTGGAGAGAGGAAGCTAATGCCAACAATTGAAGAAGAGCTAGACAGAAGATCACTTCTCTACAGTTTCTTGATGCCGGTAATGAGCCAGTTTGTTCCCGGTCTCGACAAAGGCAAAGGAATGTATTTCTTGTTCATCAAGTCAGAATCCAAGACACCAGGAGGCCTACCTGCACGTCCCGTCTTAACCAGTTATTACAAATCTTCCCATTTCAAAGAAAGACCCTTTGACCCTTACACCAACTACACAAGCCCCAACGAGACCATCCTTTGCCCTGACTCTTACCAGAGCATGTACTCACAGATGCTTTGTGGCTTATGCCAACACCAGGAGGTTCTTAGAGTGGGAGCTGTTTTCGCCTCTGGATTCATCAGAGCTATCAAGTTTCTTGAGAAGCACTGGACCGAGCTGGTCCGTGACATCAGAACCGGTACACTAAGCTCCTTGGTAACTGATCCTTCAGTGCGGGAGGCGGTTGCTAAGATCCTTAAACCGAACCCTAAACTCGCAGATTTTGTGGAATTTGAGTGTAAGAAGAGATCCTGGCAAGGGATTATCACTAGGTTGTGGCCTAACACAAAGTATGTGGATGTGATTGTGACAGGGACAATGTCTCAGTACATTCCAACTTTGGATTACTACAGCAATGGCTTGCCTCTTGTCTGCACAATGTATGCTTCTTCAGAGTGTTACTTTGGAGTGAACCTGAGGCCACTGTGTAAACCTAGCGAGGTCTCTTACACGCTCATACCAACCATGGCTTACTTCGAGTTCTTGCCTGTTCATAGAAACACAGGTGTTACTAACTCCATCAGTCTACCTAAAGCACTAACTGAGAAAGAGCAACAAGAGCTTGTTGATCTTGTTGATGTTAAGCTTGGCCAGGAGTACGAGCTCGTTGTCACCACTTATGCTGGTAAGACAAAAGAATCTTCTGTTAATTTGTAATTAAAAAATAGACATATTTCATAAATAGCATTTTTTAATCTTTATCATAAAATAACACTTCAATTTTTTTTCAAAATAGTATTTTTTTTATCAATAATAACAACGAATTGCCATACATGCTAAATTCAAAACCTAATCTCACCCCCTAAAATCTAAACCATAAAAGATTTTTTAATTTAGGGTTTAGTGATTATTTTTTGAGTTCAGTTTCAAGAGAATGAAGGTTAGGGTAAAGTTTAGGATTCAGAATAATTTAAATAAATTTTTGCCATTTAAGTTATTTTCTGTTGCTTGATAAAAAAAAAACATTTTCTGTTGTATGATATTTTTGCCATAATTTATTTTATGATATCTAAGATATTTTCCCTAAGAAAATAGAAAATTTTCTATTAATTTATAAAAAAAGAATTACACTTGGGTGTAGTCTTATGAGTGTGTGCTTTGTGATTTTGTTACAGGACTTTGTAGATACAGAGTTGGTGATTTGTTGAAAGTGACTGGATTCAAGAACAAGGCACCTCAATTCAGTTTCATATGCCGCAAGAATGTGGTCTTGAGCATAGATTCCGACAAGACCGACGAGGTTGAGCTTCAGAACGCTGTAAAGAACGCAATGACACACCTTGTCCCATTCAATGCCTCACTCTCTGAATACACAAGCTATGCGGATACAAGTTCCATCCCTGGACATTATGTCCTGTTCTGGGAGCTATGTTTGGATGGAAACACACCGATCCCTCCTTCTGTCTTTGAGGATTGCTGCCTGGCCGTGGAAGAGTCTTTCAACTCTGTTTATAGACAAGGAAGGGTTAGTGACAAGTCCATAGGTCCACTTGAGATCAAGATTGTTGAGTCAGGGACATTTGATAAGCTCATGGACTATGCTATTAGCTTGGGAGCATCTATTAATCAGTATAAGACGCCGAGATGTGTGAAATTTGCACCAATTATTGAGCTGTTGAACTCAAGAGTTGTTGATAGTTACTTCAGCCCCAAGTGTCCTAAATGGGTTCCTGGTCACAAACAGTGGGGAAGTAACTAAGATGGAATCAGGAACCGTGAAGAGATAGTTTTTCTAAATAGAAGGTTTGGGACTTGCAAATTATGTCTTTCTAATCTTATTTTTAGTTTAATTTTTTTTTTTTTTGGTATTCATTTATGCATAGCCCATGCTGAATTTAAAAACTAGTTGTACAAAAGCAAATCACGTTTCTCCAAGCAACCCAATCACTTTCTTGAGCCTCTAAACTTACTATTTTAATGCTTTATTGACTGGATCTTATATCGTTAGCAACGTTAATTAAATTGCGATTTGCTAAGTCGATTTTCTTGAAAGAGGAATACACGTTTCTTATAACAACATTGTGATCACTGCTTGTGTTGGATTTGCTTGACAAAGCAAAATTATGGATGAGTTGAAGTAAAATAAAGATGGCGCACAAAGAAATTTTATCTTCAAATTTTCACTGGAAACAACCGATGATTGTATATGAAATCATAATAGTTTACATTTGTTGTCACTAACCTAATGATGCTATTTTTTTCCGACTGGTATATAACTTCAGACATAATATAGTCTTTAAGCTAATTCACTCTTATAAATATGACGGATTAACCATGAAGAATGAATACAATCTAGGAAATAACAAAAACAAACTAATATTACTATTTTTTGTAACATTGATAGAATCTCAAATACATTATCATATGATCTATATTTTATTAGATATGATGATCAATTATCTATAACATATATGATATTTGATGAACAGCTTTATAAATAAAGCTTTCGCGATGTAACTATCCTCATAACATTCAGATCGACATATGATTCTACTTATACAACATTTTCGATGGATATGTTTTCTGCATAGCACACAATCTGAATGATTATATCTACATCCCTCTAGAACTTTCGTTACGCTTTGTATTTTTTAAATCTGCAAGGGATAGAATCATACTTGAAATATGCCTAACTGATATTGTATAACTTGGCTCTTTGAGCATATGCCTAACTGATATTGTATAACTTAGCTCTTTGAGCATGATCAGAAGGAACGTACGTAGACGCATCCACAATTAAATAATTTCCCAAAATTTTCATATATTAATATTATCATCTTGAAAGTAGCGATAAATATTAAAGAGAAGATAGATACATTCAGGTCTAGATACAAGTGTTCCCTAAGTAAGCATCAAAGACAACAACACTGGCCTGGAGTTAATGTTACATTGGCAGGTCCATTTTTAGTGACATATAAACAACCCATAAATTGACATATGTTATTTTGTAATTTCAAAACTTCTTTAAGTTGCGTACCATTCTCTTTTCTCTGTAAACAATATTTTATTATTCGGTGTAAGTTGGTACCTGTGGCCTGTGGGATCTGACTTCCTGTTCCTGTGTCGAGAGAGACATTCTTTAATCAAAACTACGTAATATTTAAATTTCCTTGTCGACTCGTGGACGGGGAAACAAAACTTGTTAATTTCAATAATGGAGCAATGTACACATTTATGTCATACTAGTGACGAAGAAGATTAGACTATGTATTATGAGATAGTGTGACTCTTCTAACAGCTATCACACCCTTTACAATAAAAACTATACGTATGACTTTTAACAGATAGCGACCCAAAATCCAATTATATTGAAGTACAAGTGCAGTGTATTGTCTATCATATCTAAGATACTTATCTATGTAGAGACAATGTTTACCGTTAAATGTTTGCTGTAATGAAAGAAACTGTACTTGAGTACTACTGAGCCACTGACTTTAAAGATAAGGTTGTCTTGTCTCATGTCACAAACCATTCTTCAGTATGATTGATAATTAGAAACAAAAATCATTGGAGACTTAACTGTAGCTTTGTTAATACTTTCCTTTTACTTTCACTAGTGTGGAAATATTCTGAATTTCACATTTATCCTTTTTAAAGGTAAATTATGAAAATGAGAGATAACTTTTTTTGTAAAGTCGCTTTAATGAACATAATCTTTCAAATTTGTTTTGGTGTAATAATCTTTCAAGTTTTTTTTGGGTGTAATAATCTTTCAAGTTTTCATCAAGATCTATCCATCCATGTATATTTAAAATCTGATTACATGACCCAAGATGGCGAAGTCATAGGTGTAAACCATTAGTCAAAAAAACATCTGAATAGTATAAAGTGTTTACTTGGGGCAAGGGCAAAAACAGCTATGGCTCGAGGATAATAAAACTGTAGAGAAGTTCCGGGCGCGGGAATCTAAAACCAACAAACCCACACAGAACCGACCGGTTTACTGCTACTGTCTGTGGGGACTCAAATACAGAGTCAGGTGTAGGGTTTTCTCCATAACAACCCTTTCAGATTGCAACAAGTGTCCACAAGCTTGCTTTGACTGGGAGCCGAAAAACAGGTTAGCACACGGCTGTTCACGTGATACTGTCTTTTTGTTTTACATTGTCTTAAAGTTGTGACAGATCGTTTATTATTATTTTACTGTGTGTGTTTAAAAGAAAATTAGGTATATACAAATAATCAATTTAGGGAAGCTAAGAAAATTAGTTAAACAAATCGAAAGAGGTGGACAGTAAGAAAAAATGAAAAATTATTTGATAAATTCTGTAAAAACTACTTACTCAAAAAAATGTTGTAAGAACTTAGGGTGAGTATATTATTAATGTCAAAAAATTTAGAAGCTCATTTGTGTTTTATTATCCTTAATAGCTACCAAAACATCTTTGTTAAAGAAAAAACTACCAAAACATCTATCCATCCATCAAAAATACCCATCAACAAACGAACACTGCAAAGCATTAGTTAAATTTTGTTATTAATAACAATATATTAGACTAACTGAAAACTGTAAATAGGTTTTAAGTACAGTTGCACATATTATCTATAATAATAAAGTTGAGTTATCTGCCTTTTTAGGCGTCCACATCACTCTGGAGGGTGGGGGCTTTCTTGCCACGTGTCGCCGCGCTGATTGGTTTGTGTAAGTCACGCGTTTTGGTTTCATTGGGTTTTCTATAATCTTCGTCGTCGAACCAGAGCATTTAATCACAGTTACTTATTCCCCCACGCGTTCCTTGCTTCGCAAAAGAAAGCTCAGTGGGCGGTGACGTGAATCGACGGAGCTCAGACCTTCGCGGAGAGGAGCGTCGCCTGCGCCAAAGGGATCTTCTTCTCCGGTAGCTTCTGCTCGATCTTCTGGCTCACGAAACGAGGGCTTATGCCTGGTTTGACCTTCTCCAACGAATTGATCTCTCGAGACGACGGCTTTGCTCTGCGATTTCGCCTGCCTGATCTACACCCTCCTGAGGACGAAACTCACGGAGGAGCGTGTTAAGTCGATGAGACGCCGTCGAGATCGAGAGGGAGTTTGTGCGCTACGCGCTCCCGTGCGCGCTGGTGGGGATGAACCGTGACCTGATGAGTCAGTATATCGAGTTTGTGGCGAATCCGTTTGATTGGATGGAGTTGATCTCTCTTCAGGGTAAAACAAACTTCTTCGAGAAGAGAGTTGGTGATTACCAGAAGGCTTCTGTTATGTCGAGCGTTAATGGAGGTTGCGCGTTTGATAATCATATGCTCTCTCTCGACGAAGACTTTTAGATTTGATTTTTTTTTTGTCAACTTTTTGATTTGATATAATAATAATTTGTTGTGACGATTGTATCATTTTAATATTCCGTGAATTATCAATCTTGAATTTTACCGTGTATTAACGCTTTCAAGAAGAAGACCACTACAGAGGTAAAAGCTTGATTTCTTTGAATTCTGGATCCTGATGATAAACTGATTTGTCATCTATAGATTATCGTAACTGGCTATAGGATCCGTTTTACATCATTCAACCCCGTAAACAAACCCAGTTTAAAAAATCAGGCCTGATTAGCTATTATCTGAACATGTTTCAGGTTTCCGATCGACACCTAAAGTTTACCAGAGAAATTTGTCTTAGGAGACTTTGAGGAACAAGATTCAGAATCACGTGAGATAAATTACTGGAAAAGTAAAAAACTTTAAGATCTGAGAAGTCTCAGATTTCTAATAGGGATGATAATATTTTCAACAAAGTCCCATGGAAAATAAATCTCTTATCTTTCTTTTTTTGTTATACATGCTGTAAGAATGTATAAGACAAGTATTTGGGGGAAAGATTTCGTCAACAACGAACCTATGAAGGATGTCTCAGGTGGTGTGTACTGGTGAGATGAAAGTGGTAGGACAAGAAAGAGCATGTTCCTACTGAAATGGTAAACGACGTGAAAAGACATATTTAATTAGATCTTTGTTTTGTTCGGCTGTAGATAAGATTCTCCTGCTTTTGAATTATAGAAAATGAGTGCAGGTTTTTATTATTTTGATAGCAAGTCTGGAGCAAAAGGTTTTCTTTCCTTATCTGAGCTCTCTACTTCATCAAATATATGCATACAGTCACTGTTTTGTCACACTGAGTTCTCACATGTAGACATTTCATGCTGGTTCAGATGATATGTTTCTGTACAGATATGCAAAAATTTAAAAGAAACTGAGATCAAATACCTGGAGCAGGACTGTACTGGACTTTGAATATCTCAAAACTAATGATTCAATAAGTGGACTCACCATTTCCGGCTTCTCATCCTACAAAATTTACAGAAATACAACAATAAGAAGAAGAATCGAGGGTTACTTCATTGGAGAGAGAGGAGAGACATGAGGAGAGTGACGGGTTTCAGGCAGAACAACAAACTCTTCAACCGCATCAAAATCAACATAAGCTCCTCCAAGCTTGATTGGCTCACATGAACAGTGAAAACTTTAAAGAATTTGGTTTTAACTATGGCTAAGGAGTAAGATCAGAGTAACGCACCTTGATCTGTGGGAGTAAATCATCTGCAAGCGGTCGACCAGAGTAACCGATGAATTCAAGGACGACATCAACTGCACCAGGCTCAAGACCTGACCGTGGAATTGCCTCAACTAGCTCATCCGTTACTTGAGCTATCATAGTAGCACTAAATTGCAAACAAATATTCCTTAAACTCACTTAAAAGATGTAAATAATCATGCAACTTACAACAGTATTGTCAAATGCCTGGCTAAGAATGCTTCTTACTGTCTCAGGTTTAGCAATGCTCCTGAAAAATAGTTTTCCAACTGGAGTATTCCTGAATTCATCTAAAATATTACTGAAACTTCTATATTTTACGTTTTGTTTTTATCTGATTAAAAATATTTAAATAATATAAATAGTGATGTTTAAATATAACCAAATATAAAATAGTGATTAATATAATAAAAATTCAATAATATCTATTCGTGATTTTTTTTCTCACATATTACCATGGAAGGTTCTAATAAAAATTAATATTAAAAATTAATATATTAATATATAATCAAGACTAATTTAAAAAAATAGTTTGGAAAAAAGAAATAATATCATAAAAAGTACACATTGTCTCTTAACCATGTACTATTCACACTTAATCAAATAATTCAAGTATTTTAATGACTCGATAGTTGAGAGCATGAAATTCATGTTAACATACCATGTGATCCATCACCCCAATTCAACATACTTTATTGAAAAAACAACCCAATACGTGATGAATGAAGTAAGAGACGACAACATTATCTTAGCTAATGATCTCCAAGTTAGTCTAACTATCATACACTACAACCCCAACGCAACATCAAGATTCGATGTTGATCTCACCATCACCAACCTAGAGAGTACCAATAGGCCTCCAACTACTGAAGAGATAAGCACTGTATGCATTGTATGCTTCAGAGATTACAACGATGCATTGATCAGTGGCTTTGTACCAAAATAAGTTGTCCGGTTTGCATAGAAAGTAATCTATGGTGCTTGCACATCTTACAATAGTTTGTGGGTTCTAATTTCCAATAGCACTTTTGTTATCTTCTTTACTTTAGAATTTCTCTCTTTTTATTTTAAATCTAAGTTATTTGTCTTCATCTAATTATTTTCCTACTTCGCACTTTATCATCCAAAAAAACAGCAACCCCAAAAACACTTCATACGTAGAAATGTAAAATATATAAAAATTAAAACATCAACCATGACAACTATTACTACAAAATACAATGACCTTCCAATAAATCTTCGCTACTTTACCTAGCTGTACTTTCTTACTAACACTTGTATGCAAAGTTGACTAGGCCAAAATATGAATACATCAACTTAACATGGTTTACAAATTTAATCAGAGAATGCAGTTCCAGCTTATTAGACAATACAATGTACGAACCCGGCGCATAGCGCCGGAAAACCACTAGTTAATCTATAAATTTAATATGTCATGATTCAAAAATATATTAGCGGTAAATTAGAGTGTTTGTACAGTTTTAATTGAGTCGGTTCATGTTGATGATAAAAAAAGAATATTGGATGCTAAAGAGGTAGATTAGCTACTGGGAGGAAATGCGTTACATACAAAGGAAAAAGAAGTTAGCAATGACGGCCTAAGATGGATTGAAGAGACAAAGAATATTGGAATTATAATTTGTATATTTATGATATATTATTGTGAATCACAATTTGTGATTGACCAAAAAAGAATGATGAATGATTGTGATTATAGAGAAATTTGTGATGGCGGAGACAACAAGTCGGTGTAGGATTTGGGAGGCCACATTTGGAGTTCACAGTTGAACTTATCTGCTCAGACTACGTTGATTCTGACCCCGCACGTGTGGCGTACATTGTTCTGGTCTTCTTTGGGGCGTAAATAGTAGGCCGTTACGAGAGATCTTGGCCCATTGTTACTGTTGAAGTAAAACGACGATCGCTGAAGAGTTCTTCAATACCAATCTTCTTTTTATCATCTTGTAGAAGACAAACATGGATATATACCTTTTGGATTTATCAAATAACCGAGTCAAGCAATTTCTTTGATAAATTCTTTACATCAGTTTCAACATAACTTAGTGCAGATATGCATGCTTAAGTTTATCCACAAGCTAGTTCATCTCTTCCATAATCAAGTTTTTAAGGGTCAGTTTACACACTGCAAATTTGCAATAACCAATTAACCAGTCTATCATTTATGGATCTCCACGAAAGATTAAACTATAATATAACATAGTATTTTAACATTAATAACGAAACAGTAAACATGCCCATGTTAATGATTTTTGTTGCTATATTGGGACGATGACATGAACATTATAGTATTATTAATAAGATAATAAAATATAAATAAACAATTTCATCATGGGTTGTTTAAAATTGGGACATTAGAAAATACATTGCATCCACGCTTAATGCGATATGCAATGTTTTTATGTCTCAAGCCCATTGTTTTTCTGGAGAAAAAAAATCATAAATATCTTCTTCTCTTGTCTTATAATTTAATCGAACCAATTTGTTAGTCCACGACCAACCACATGAAGTTTGATTAAATATTTTAATATGCCAACTTACATGAACTATGATGATAAAGAAGGTTACGCTAACCAGTGTGACGGTAGTAATTACTAATTAGTAATTACTATCCTTTTGTGATCATATTTTGATTAACTAGTCAATTCTTTCTATCATATGACCCACATGGGTTTTCTTGAATCAATGAGTTTGATTGCTTTAGGCTATCATCATTTCGACTTTTCGTTTTGTCCTAACAATTGATATGTCAATTTAAGAATCGCAGGATTTGATATATATATTCCACTCTATGTATATATAGTTCACTGCACTTACCTAAAGTGTTTTGTGTTCCATTAATTTTGTTCGTTTAAAGCATGATTGCCAACTACTTACTATCTTTTCACTATACTGGTTAAAAAATTAAGAGTTATCAACCTAATTAAAGAGAGTCCCTTTGATATTAAAAATCTATCTAGATAAAATAATCATCATCAAAAGAATTAATACTTAATTTCCGGGTCTTGCACATGCAACAGCTTATACCCAACATAATGTTGTCAGTCTTTCATACAGCATTGGAATTATTATGTGAGATTCATTAATATTAAATTCAGGGCTAGTTTAATTTGGATTGTTATTCCCTTTCTTTTTGGCGTTACTTTCATGGATTATTTGGATATGCTATTGTATTTGGCCAAATTAAGTAACCCCTCTTCAAGTTACAATTATTTTGTTTTATATGTCTCGATCTATTAGTCCATATTATATTAACTAAGTCGTAACTCAAATCGAATAAACCAATTTGACCATCCATGTTCGACTACTAAACATACGTTAAGTTAAAAGAGTAGTTTTGGTCCCCTCGAACTTCTCCTCCCTAGCTCATAGATATATGACCAGTCCACAAAGACTTATTTTAACATTTTAGTATAGTAATAATTCGGTAGGTAAAGTTGTCTATCAACAAAGCTATGTATGCCTTTAATTTAACTAATTCTGTGGGCAGAGTTAAGGCATGGTGCGGTTTTCACCCTAACGGTAACTTATCCGTTTATTACATGTGATGATGGTTACTGTAATGCAAGCAAAACAACTGCCGTGATCTTACTGAACACACCTGAATTTCTTTCCCGTATCAAAACAAAAATGATACAGTTTATGTCGCGTAATGTATATATTGTATCTAGATGTGTCTTAAATCTTTATGCACCAGTAAAAACGTAACATTCGTTGGACTTTCGTTAATTTTTGTGTTGTGCGGGGCGTAATGTATGTACGCAATAGATGTTGCATAATTTATATTGCGTAATGTATACGTTTTAAATTTCTGTGCACCAATAAAAATGCAGTATTCAGTGCATCATTCGTTGAGCCGACATAGATGCTATTAAAGTTGACATATGGAAGTGCGGGACCGCAGACGCTGCAGTACGGTATGTCTTCTTAGTTTAAGAAAACTAGGTGATTTTCCCGTGCTCATGCACGTGTATTAATATTCATAAAAGTAAAATTTTATAATAATTGATTGATATTTAGTTTTAGTTTTTTTTTTGCATCAAAAGGATGATCTATTGATTTTTTAGCTATTATATTATTTGAGAAGTCAGTTTCCTATGTGTCGCGCTCACGTTAACTCTCGCGATGGTTGATTACTTTGATACCCTTAATGAATTGTTAGATTTTAAGATTATTATTAATTTTTTTCTTTAGTTTCCTTTTTAATTTTTTCCAAATAACATATATAATAAAAAGGAAATATTTCTAAAATTGTAAAACAAAATTAAAAACGAAAATCTATGTTTATAATATGATTTTATTAAAAAGGAAAGTTCACAAAATAGTAATACCCCTACTAATATATATTTTAAATAACATAAAATATATTTCACAAGAATAAAAATATATATGTTCTTACACATTCAGAAATTTATCAGTTACACTTTATTTTCTACTATTTTTTTAGAAATCAACATATAATTTAATAAATATTATGAAATACATGTATATTTAAGCGAAAAATAAAACTAATTTGATTTGACTTAACTAAAATAAAGAGTAAATAAATATTATGAAAATATATGTATATATAAGNAATAAAAATATATATGTTCTTACACATTCAGAAATTTATCAGTTACACTTTATTTTCTACTATTTTTTTAGAAATCAACATATAATTTAATAAATATTATGAAATACATGTATATTTAAGCGAAAAATAAAACTAATTTGATTTGACTTAACTAAAATAAAGAGTAAATAAATATTATGAAAATATATGTATATATAAGTGATAATAAAACTATTTGATTTGACTTAACTAAAATAAAAATTAATTATACTTCAATTTTAGTTTAAAAATATATTTAACTCAATATACTCACAAAATGAATGACTCGACTAATCTAATTTATATCCAAAATTAAACATCTAACTACAATGAGAACATATAATTTTATAATAATTTAGTTTTTTTTTTTTTTGCATCAAAAGGATGATCTATTGATTTTTTAGCTAAGTCTGCTCGATCCTTTTAGTTTTGAATAAATTTATATGTATAATTTATATTATTCTAATTATACATATGACTTTCGATATAATATTGTTGGTTTAATTATTTTTTGGATCAATGGTCGGTTTTAACAATTTGGTATATTGGATAATATCGATTTTTTGAATTTAGCTATACTATTTTTATTCTAAATATAATAAAAACTTTGATTAATTTTCTTATTTTCATTTCGGTTGGTTGTTGTCTTAGATATGTAAATATATTTTAGTTAAATTATGTATAACTTAATATATATTGTGCTTAAAATGAAATAAATAATAAGCTGAAGTCTTTGATTCAAGATTACATAAATAAATATAATGATAATATTTTGAAGTCTCATGCATATATATAAATTCTACAAAAGAATTAAATCAAATAGATTATTTAATATTTTCTCTTTAATATTTTAATATGCTTTGAGTCAACATATAATTTATATGTATAAAATCAAATGGATTATTATTATTATTATTATTATTATTATTATTATTAGTATTCTTATTATTATTATTATTATTATTATTATTATTATTATTATTATTATAAAATTATATGTTCTCATTGTAGTTAGATGTTTAATTTTGGATATAAATTAGATTAGTCGAGTCATTCATTTTGTGAGTATATTGAGTTAAATATATTTTTAAACTAAAATTGAAGTATAATTAATTTTTATTTTAGTTAAGTCAAATCAAATAGTTTTATTATCACTTATATATACATATATTTTCATAATATTTATTTACTCTTTATTTTAGTTAAGTCAAATCAAATTAGTTTTATTTTTCGCTTAAATATACATGTATTTCATAATATTTATTAAATTATATGTTGATTTCTAAAAAAATAGTAGAAAATAAAGTGTAACTGATAAATTTCTGAATGTGTAAGAACATATATATTTTTATTNCTTATATATACATATATTTTCATAATATTTATTTACTCTTTATTTTAGTTAAGTCAAATCAAATTAGTTTTATTTTTCGCTTAAATATACATGTATTTCATAATATTTATTAAATTATATGTTGATTTCTAAAAAAATAGTAGAAAATAAAGTGTAACTGATAAATTTCTGAATGTGTAAGAACATATATATTTTTATTATTGTGAAATATATTTTATGTTATTTAAAATATATATTAGTAGGGGTATTACTATTTTGTGAACTTTCCTTTTTAATAAAATCATATTATAAACATAGATTTTCGTTTTTAATTTTGTTTTACAATTTTAGAAATGTTTCCTTTTTATTATATATGTTATTTGGAAAAAATTAAAAAGGAAACTAAATAAAAAATTAATAATAATCTTAAAATCTAACAATTCATTAAGGGTATCAAAGTAATCAACCATCGCGAGAGTTAACGTGATCGCGACACATAGGAAACTGACTTCTCAAATAATATAATAGAGATTTACTTTTTATAGATAAGTATGTATTTCTATAGAGAAAAAAAAAATCGGATTTTGAAGCTATTATAAATATGGGTCTAAGAAATTGTAAAGTAATATATTCATACAATAATATACAAACCCTAAAATGAGTATTTGCCTCAATTTATTTTACTCTCTTTTTTTGTTTTCTTTGAGTTTATTAGCGTTTGTTCTCAATAGTATACTTTTTCAAAAACTAAATATCACTAAAACAAGGGTTGACCACTTCAACTTCTTCATAGAATGCATATCAACGGAAAAATTGTAGAGAAAAGAAAATGGGAACTCTTCTGTTTTGCAATTTCATCAAAATTAATGTTTTGACATCGACCCAGTCTATGAAAAAAAGTTGAATATAGGATAAAACTATTAGCTTCTGAGGAAATGATAATGGGAGCTTCCTTCTGATGCCTTGAATCTATCCTCCTCTCTCAGATATGTTGCTTGGGTACATGAACACTCTTGACTCTAGCTTCCATTGACGTTGGTGGTAGCTTTGAAGTGAACTTGGCACGTATACACCATTGTTACCTGAGGCCTAGTGACTTTCCCCCAGATGCAACGGTAATGAGAACCGTTTCTTCTTTGTCTCTGCCTTGTAAATTGAAGCCATACGCTTTCCCTTGTACCAAGCAACCTCCTCTTTTAGTGTTCACACCTTCAATCTGGATCAGAGATTTGTTCGGGTACTGGTTCGACTTCGACCTATTGGCTCTTGAATACTTTTATTTTTTCTTTACGGTGGAACCAATAACATTAAGCGAATCAACCACCTATAAGCAAAAATATCATCACTTAACTTATCGTCTGATATAGATTAAGAATAACCTAATCTTTTGATATTGCCTTTATACCATCTTTTTTTACTACTGTGACCTATAAATATTTGTAGTAAACGAGCCATTTTTCTAAGCTATGGACAACAAAAGGTGTTATCTGTTCACGGGCTGAACTAATCGTATTCGGTGCTTTTTCGTTTAACTGTTTTCAGATTTTCATTATTATTTCTCAGAACATCTAAATCCAAAAACAAAAAAAAAAACACATCTAAATCCAAAAAGAAAAAAACACACGTACATCCATAGCTAATATGACTTGTTTCATATACCTTTTGAGATATATCTTAAATTATGGATTTAATATATCAAACAAAAACATTGGATACCTCTTATATCACATTGAAAATTAGGGTAAATCTATACTATTATTTGCGAAGTGATTTTTCGCAACGGAGCTCCCACGTTAAAAGCTGGAGTGGTTAATATCGTTTATACCCTTAATGAATAAAATATATAAATCAGCCCAAAATAAAATAAAAAAACGAATTTATATTATTTGATTAGATAAATGATTTAAATTAATAATAATGATAAGAATTATCTATAATCTAGATATATATTTAAAAATAAAATAAAAAGATAATTCCTATATATATATTGTGTTGTTATCGGAAAAATATATTTAATTAATATATAATCAACCATAAATTAGAAACAAATTTCACTGATTTGATGACTATTATTATCTAAAAATAGTTGATATTAATAAACCATAAACTAAAACTGAATTAATATATAAGTAACAATAAATTAATTATATTTAAAAAAGAATTTGCTGATTTATCATATTCTCCCTAATTTTATGTAGTTATACTTATTTATCATGTTTTTATGATTTTGACTAATAATTAATTATTACCCTTAATTAATGACTAAATAAAATTATTATTATATAATTATGAACCGTGTATTAATTACATTTACTACCCTTAATGGCGAAGCAAACATAAACTTAATGACTAATTAGATTTATTACTATATAATGAATAATTAGATTTATTATAATCATTAGTCTAGATAATGATAATCATCAAATCATAAGAAACATGACAAATAAGATTTCTCTCTAATTATTATATAGTAATAGATCTAATTGTCATGTTCTTATGATTTTTACTACCCTTAATGACAAAACAAACATAAACTTAATGACTAATTAGATTTATTACTATATAATGACTAAAAGTTATTACTATTTGACCAAAAAAGGGATTTATTACTATATAATAATTAAAAATTTCAATATATACTTAAACATAAGTAAAAAACGAGTTTCAATGATTTTAGATTTATCTTTATCTAAAACTATTTTATATTGGGTTGTAAAATATTTATTAATTTTGAAATATAATTATATTTATAGTAATATATTATTAATTCTAAATTAAAAACGAATTTCATTTATTTGATAATCATCCTTATTTATTTTTGTATAGATGTCTTTATCAACATTGAAAATAATTATATTAAAATAATAATATTTATTAATATATAATTAATTATAAATTAAAAACGAATTTCATGAATTTGATAATTATCATTATCTAATTTTTTATATTGTGTTATAAGTCTTTATTAACCTTGAAAAATAATTATATTTGTTAATATATATTTAATTATGAAAAAAATTAATTCCCAAAGAATTTATGTATAGATAGTTTACATTACTAAAGATAATTTTATTATATTTTTGTTATGTCTAAAAATAATATTAATTTATTACTAAATATTTTAAATTTATGAATATTTTCACATTTAATTTGTGTAATGATGATGAAAAATTTTATATATAGAAAGATTTATTTAAATTATTATTAAATATTTTGAGTGTATGAACAATAATTTATTATAATTTATTTAAATTGATTATATTTGTTTATAGATATTAGAAAATTATTAAGCCCGCAAGTGCGGGCAAAACACCTAGTATATATATATATACATACACAAATCACACTTATTTTTTCATAATCATTGGTTGAGGACTTGAGCATGTTCAAAGCTTACGACTGATGTAGGTTTAGGTCAGGGCTTTACGTCAAATGGGCCAAGTCTGGGCTCTGAATGAAATGAGTCAAGCGACCAAAGAGATGGACCGAATGTTTATTAAAGCCCGAAACAAGTGAGCTCGGTTAGTAACGAGCTGTTGAATCGTTCCATCTTTGCATAGTATATTTTGAACATACACATAGTTCTTAGGCACGTTGTGCTTGACATTACCAGGCAATCGTTCCACCTTTGTCAAGACACAGCATGCTAAACATTGCATTTCTATTCCATTGTCTCATCAATTAAGTAATAAAAACTTATGTCACTGAACATTACTTACACACTTCCCTCACTAATTCAATTATTTAAATATTAACAGCAGAGCCGTGGGCATTTTTGTGAAACTTTTGAACGGGGTCTCCACCTTATAGGGCCCCATTAAAAAAAATTATGTGTGTGTATGTGAAAAATTTGAGAATAATCGTGGAGGCTAGCAAACAAGAAGAAGCCAGAAATAAATACCCAGAGATACAAATACACACTAATTTACAAACAAATTTGTTTATAATCTCCATAACCGTACATAGAAGAAATGCATCTACTTACATCTTGAAATTGTTATTAAGTTTTTTTTAATTAAACACTCACACGCTCATACACACTCATGAACAAAATAATATTAATACTATTGTAAGTGTTTGCTTAGTTAAATTATATTTAAAGTATAATAAATATAAATACTAATTATTTAATAACATTTGAATAATTTATAAAAATTATAAAAAAATAAAAGACGAAATTTATATTATAACTTCGATATAAATGAATAATATACTACAAAAATATGAATTTTTAAAAAAATTTGTTTATAAAATTTATAAAATATTAATTAATTAATTAATTAATAATTTTTTGAATAGGGCCCCGAAAATGTCAGGACCGGCTCTGATTAACAGCATCAGTATATATAGCAACATCATCTCCAACTCACTCCGGTTTCATATGAGATGTCATGAAAGCCATTAATGTGCTTCCTCTGCTCCTCATCTCTCTGTTTTCAACCTTTCTTGTCACGCAAGAAACTGATATAATAGACTTAAAAAGATGGAGAGACTATTGTTTCAAAAGGTGGTAGCTTCGAGGTTGGTTTTCTCTCTCCGGGAAGATCAAGAAACCGTTATCTTGGGATATGGTCAAGAAAGTCTCTCTTCAGACAGTTGTTTGGGTCGATAGTCATTGGAACTTCTATCTAGCAGCTCAAATGGATAGCTGTGATCGCTACATGTTGTGTGGCTTGTAGGTGTTTTAAAGGGTATGTTCTAAAGGGTTTGTTCCTAATTATCCAGAAGCTTATTCTGATAAGGGTTGGTCTAAAGGGTGTGTTAGAAGAGTGAAATTGAGTTGTGATGGAGAAGAAGATTTTCTGAAGATTTCTAATTTCAAGTTACCTGATACAAGAGCATCGTGGTACAATAAGAGCATGGATCTGAATGAATGCAAGAGGTTATGCTTGAGAAACTGTTCTTGCTCAGCTTATTCTCCTTTTGATATTAGAGATGGAGGAAGAGAATGTATTTTATGGTTTGGAGAATTGCTTGATATAAGAGAGTATGATGAAAATGGACAAGATCTATATGTGAGGCTTGCTACGTCGGAAATAGGTATGCTAAGACTTTGTGAAACATGAAACATTGTTTTACTTACATCTCTTGATGATTTGTTTTGTTTGGTCACAGAAATGTATAATAGCTATGAGGTGAAGGGGAAGAAAAGGGTGATGTTCATTATAGTATTATCTATAGCATTGTTTCTTATTTGCCTGTGCATAGGTCTGACTATCTGCAAAATGAGGAAGAGAAAGAAACTTGCAACAACAGGTATTGTGGCTCTCTAAAAATGAAGTATCTTGATTTAAAACTGTGCTTAGGGCATCAACATTGGTTAAAAACTTTCATGAATCTCACATCTCAACTTTTCCTTTTTAAATAATGTTAACCACTAACATATAAACAAATTCTTTCACAGAATTAACATAGTCTCCCATATGAGAGACTATAACTCTTTTTTTTCTCTATTTTCCTATATATTTTTATTGGTGAGAGTGGATGTTCTTATAAGTTAGTAAACTTTTGATTCTTCAGAAACTTTGCAGCGAGATTTAGACTGTGTTTCCAGCAGGAAACAAGAGGAGGAGGATCCTGAATTACCATTTCTTGATCTTGAAATGATTTTAGAAGCTACATGTGGATTCTCTGATGAGAATAAGCTCGGACAAGGTGGTTTTGGGCCTGTCTATAAGGTAAATAAGTCACAGCTTCTAGCCCTATTTTCAGATTATATGGTAAGATATTTTGATTTTTTCACCAGGGAACACTGTTTACTGGAGAAGAAATTGCTGTAAAGAGGTTTTCAAGAACGTCAAGAGTTCAAGGCTTAGAATCATCCACCCTGATCTCAAAGCAAGCAATGTTTTGCTTAATTCTGATATGAACCCTAAACTATCAGATCTTGGATGGCTAGAACCTTGGAAGGAGATGAAACTGAAGCTAACACAACCAGAGTGGTTGGAACATAGTAAAACTAGCCATATTTATCGACTTACGTGCAAAGCAAGCTAACAGTTTCTTTTCAAGTGTTTGTTTTTCTATCCTTCTGCAGTGGATATATGTCTCCGGAGTATCAAATCGACGGGTATTTCTTATTAAATCCGATGTATTTAGCTTCGGAGTTTTGGTTTTGGAGATAGTGTCAGGAAGAAGAAACCATGGATTCTGCAATCAAGAACCAAGCTTAACCTTCTTGGACACGTAACAGTAGGAGCAGCAACATAAAAAATCTATCTTATGCAAGAAGTAATCATAATTTATTTTGTAGGCTTGGAAGCAATACAGAGAAGGAATGTGAGTTAATCGATGAAGCTTTCAAAGAATCGTGTACAGATATTTCCGAAGTGTTAAGAACAATTCACATTGCTTTGTTGATTGTTGTGTGTAGATCCTTAAAATAGACCAGTATGTCAATGGTGGTTCTGATGCTAAGTTGTTATGTGAAATGTTGCTTCTTGATCCCAAGGAGCCTGGCTATTACAGGGGAAGAAATCTCTTGTTTTCTGACACTACATCGATTAATCTTGAGATTATTTCCAGCTATTTTTTTTTGTGTAAAAGAACTATTTTTATGTTTGATTGATTCTTTTGGTTACACAATGGGGATGATTGGTTGGGCTTTAACTAGTGATTTTAGCTTTATTTTCTATCTACAACCATATAAATCACCAATCATACTTTAAGTAGTTTTTAAAGCTAAAGTCAAAAAATTTAGAAAATGGTTGTAGGAGCTTCATTTTCTAAAGCAAACAAATACTGCTGTAGGATTGCTGTAGGAATATATTTCTTTTTTTATTTTTTCTCATTTAATTTCTATATCTACATTAAATATAGTTACATCCAAAATGTCTACATACTAATTTCTACAGTAAAATTTCTACATTTATAGTCCAACCAATCGCCCCCAATATTAAAAAGTATTTTTAATAAAAGTAGTTGAAGGCGTTATCCAAAATTTCCCTATTGATTTTAGGTGCTCGGTCTATTTGTAACTTCCCAGTATTTATGGGGTGGACAGAGAGTTCGGCAAGTACGAAGTTTTACAAGAATCTATATCAGATTCATATACGTTTAGTGAGTAGATGGCACAAACTGATATTTACCATAATAGTTCAAGACCTGAAATTTGGCACATGAGAACGTTACAGACATAATTAAGAGATCTCACCTAATGCTTGCACTTCAAACGTGGAGAATGTAAGCGATACCTAAAAACGTGAATGCCAAGAAGAGAAAGAAAACGTGGGAGAAAAAGAAAGAGAAAAAAAAAACGTGGATGAGGGCCATGTTATAATACACCCCTTCGGCGTTAACTTATGGTCTTTTTCTCATAGACGTGTCCGTGTCTTAAGGCTTTTTTTTTAAACGTATGGCTTTTCGATATGCAGTGTTATTGGATTTATCGAGAGTTTGATCCGATATCTCTCTACATATATTCGTTTGTTCGTTAAAATATTTTGACACATAAAACAACTATTCAAATTTATGTAGGAGATGGATTTCATCCAACTCTCAAAGTTTATCGAATAAATATTACGCCCAATCGCTCGGTCCGAATAGATAAAGAAGATATTTGTTCACAAGACGACAGAGGATTCGGAGTCGAACAAACATCGCCGATCCATACAAAGTGAGAAGAGCCGGTCCGCCTAAAATACCATGAAACGAAGGACACGCCCATTAGGGTCGTCCGTGCGGCGACCTATAAAAGCGAAGGGAGGCCAAACTTAAAAAGATCCAAAAATAAACTGATTAGGCGACAACTAAATTAGAGTTTTCACTCATCTTATTGCTCTTAGATCGATCCGTACACTTCTGGTTAGCTTTCCGAGCACCGAAGTCTTCTTTGTACTCTCTTCCGGTTATCAATAAAACTCTTCTTATTCTCATTTGCTCGTTCACACATTCGAAATAACCCGCTGACGAGTTTCGTCGATCTTTTACTTGTTTATCACCAAATTCAGTTTGATTAGTTGGCATCCACTGTGGGGCTCGAACCCACGACCACAAAGTTAAGAGCCTTGTGGTCTTCCAACTGATTTAGATTGGCGTAAAAATCGCAATATGCTGCCATTGTTGACCATAAGAATCCCAAGTTCTTTACTTTTAGCGCCAATGCTCGCCCACCGAGTAGTTACCCGCTGTCCCTTCGTGAGTCTCGGCCATGACAAGGCGGGTTTCCTCGCCATGCAAACAGCGGAGCAGTACTTTATTCGCTGTCCATCAATAAAGGATCCCGTCGGTGAGTGTAATTCGCGCTCTTAGTTTTGAGACGACGAGCGGTCCATTTCTCGGGAGGTAGTATGCCATCGGCAAGATAATCAATGATCCGTCTTCTCCAGTCGGGATTGGCCTGTTCGGGTTGCTCGATGTCGGGGAATGGGTCGGGTTCGTCGTCGTTAATTACGCCAAGGTTTGTATCGGTGTCCATTTGATTAGAGATTGAAGCTATCGACGCGCTTTGGTCCGTAGCAATCAAAATGCTCGGCTGATAAATCCTATGTATCGGGATAGTTCGCTTGACTTGATCATGGAGTTTACTTCCGAGGGTGGCGAGCGCCTCTGCGCACACATTTCCCCCCGGGGTACTTTCGTAAGCTCAAAGAATTCGAAGCCTTTGTCGAGTTCGTTGACGAGTTTTAGGTCTACGAAGCCTATTGGGCCTATTTGCCACCCAACACGCCTGTATCTCTTCCACTTCCCGATGTAAACCAAGTTTCCACGAGCCAAAATGGACCAACTCCAGTCAGACTTAACCGATTCCCCAGCGAAAGAAATAGGTTAACGAGGACCTACAATGCCGAGTCTTTTATTCTCCCGACCATTATAAAACACTTCACCAAGCACGTGCAACGATCATAGTGAACTGGGGAGGGAACTTATTGTAGGAGATGGTTTTCATCCTCCTATCAAGGCCCATCGAATAAATATTACATTCCATCACTCGGTCAGAATAGGCAAAGAAAATATTTGTTTGCAAGACGACAAAGGATTCGGAGACAAACAAACAATGCTGATCCGTAAAGAGTGAGAAGAGCCGGTCCGCCTAAAAGCCCATGAAGCGAAGGACACGGCCCATTAGAGTTGTCAGTACGGCGACCTATAAAAGCGAAAGGAGTCCAAACTTAAAAGGGATCTGAAAATATACTGACTAGGTGGCAACTAAATTAGGGTTTTCACTCATCTTGTTGCTCTTAGATCGATCCGCACACTTCCGGTTAGCTTTCGGAGCACCAAATTCTTCTTTGTACTCTCTTACGATTATTAGTGGAACTCTTGATATTCTCATTTACTCGTTCACCTTCGAAATAATCCACCGACGAGTTTCGTCGATCATTTACTTATTTATCACCAAATTCGGTTCAACAATGTAGACCAATCTTTTGTCAAACAAAGTCATCAATAAATTAAATATATGTGCTAGCCAAAGAAACTATGTACCATATATATCTGTGGGAGTTAGAATTCAGTTCTTATCCGATGGCTTTGGATAATTAGGCTATTAGATTCAGGGTAGTCTTTTTTTTTTTTTGCCGTCAGATTCAGGGCAGTCTAGTAAAATCGAATAAAAATATTTGTCTTATGTCTCTAAACTTTTTGAAAAATATTATTTAGACATACATTATAAAAAAGATTAGATCTCCAAATTTGTTAAATTTCATGGCCAGTATAACTTAGCAAATTGTTATATAATAAAATATTAACCATATTTAAAAGGTAATCTAAGTATTTTAATTTTTAATTGTCATATTTAAGACTCCTAAAATGGTTAAATATCTCTTATATGTTAAAAGAGAATCATTACAATATTTTAGGTATTCATGTGTCATCATCATAATGAATATTAGAAATCCTTAGAAAAATAGGTGGGTCCATCTATGTTTATAATAAGTTTTTATCAAACTAATCATAAATGTATCATTATTTTTTTCATTATTTCCTTAAATAGAATTACAGAATTGTTTAATGTGACTAAAGTATATATATGAAAATTAATGGTTTTGAATAATAATAATAATAAAAATTAGTCTATCATCTATCATTTTTTTTTAATTTTAAAAATAAATTAAACAACTATATTTTACACAAAAATAAAAAAAATTTAGATTTTTGTGTCTATGTTATGTTTTGACTTTTTAAAATGACTATAAATTATTAAAATTATAAATTGCTAAAAAATTTAGTCCCACCATAATAAACACAAATGATCAAAAAAACATATGAGTAGAAATCAACTATAATATATATCAATACTAAATACACAATATATATGTTAATATCATTTAAATTTATGTATATACTACCTAAAATAAGATAAAATAGTTATTTTTGAAGAAAATTTATTTATATATTTACACCAATTTAATTATATACGTAATAGATTTGCAAGTTTAAATCATTTAAATTTTGCAGAAAATTTGCAAGTTTCAACATAATATGACGACTTATTTTTGTTTCAGCTTTGTACCTTTGCATAAAAGATGGCGTCAACAATGCATATCCTCTAAAACCCATACACGCCACATCTTTAGGGAATTAGGAAACGGGAATTGAGAAGAAGGGATGTATTCAACTATTCTGAAAATTCATTTTATAAATTATGTTTATTCTTCAAAGTTCTGACTTGCTGCAAAGTTCTTATCCACACAGTTAAAGAAAAAAGAAAAAGAAACCACAGTAAAGAAGCAAACCACCACACACCACAAACTTCATGCATTCTGGTGGTTCTCATCTTGACATCTCATCTTCCTTTGATTCTTCACACCACCGTTGTTCGCACGTGGGCACTCCTCATATCAAAGCATGCCACATGGGCACAATCTCCTTTTCCATTCTTCTACACTGCGTGGTTATACTTTATTACAGATTTTAACTTTTATTTTTCTATAAGGGTTTCACCAGAGCCACACACACCCACATTAATTAACCTTATAACAGAAAACACTAAACAATTATGGTCCAAGTACATAACCCACACCAATACATTTTTGTGGTTTTATTACCTTATCATCTCTACCGCAAACACATATGTTTTTTTTTTTTTTATCAAAACCGCAAACACATAGATCACTTTGGGAAGGGAAAGAAGTATGGGAGAAGTAAAAACAAAATAAGTTATAGAGATAATGATAGATTATTATGTTGTAATTATCTAAATACTTAGTTATTCTAGGATAAGGATGTCATCTCTTGTATATAAACACATTCATGTGAATCAATAAACACACGCTTTACATAATATTTCATGGTATCAGAGCTACAAGACCTTTGACCTAAAATCTTGCTACCTTTGATCGATTTTTTTTTTTCTCTTCTACTACTACACACGATCTCGTGATCATGTCTACTTCTTCTTCTGCTACTTCTACTGCCATGGAAAGTTCCTCGTCAGATCCTTCTTATACCTTACATCATTCCGATAATCCGGGTGCTTTAATAACTCCGGTACTTCTTAAAGGTGATAATTACTCTGAATGGGCAACAGAGTTTTGGAATTCTC
>CAKOAT010130711.1:2099-78024 GCA_932364175.1 Eruca vesicaria subsp. sativa
TGTTTGAGCAAGCTGAACATCAATCCTCTTTATGTGGCTGCTCACAGTATCATATTTTGTGTTCAGCTCAGTGAACATGTTGTCCATTCTGGTGTTGATCTCTGAGGTAACCTGATGCAATGCTTTTCCCTGAATCTGCTGTCCCTGCAACAGTTGCTGCATCATCATACCCAAACCTTGCAGCTCATCCTGCGGACCACTGGTAGTAGCTGGAGCAGCCTGTTGGTTGCTCTGCGACTGTTGCTGGTGCTGAATCTGATTCTGACCCACAAACCGGTCCTGTGCCTGACTGAAAACAAATGTTTTACCCTGAAAATTCTGAGGGGAGCCTTGCTGATATCTAGCACCTTGTGCATGGTTGTTCTGCGCATACCCCTGTCCGTTGATGTAGCTGATCTCCTGCTGATTGTTCCCTTTCTTTCCAGCCTCAGGAGCAACCTCATGACTGTTCTGAACCTGCTCAGACGTAGCTTCCTCCATGATGTACACTTGCCCTTGGTTGTTCTTAAGAAGCAGATCAACCTTAGCTGTCAGCTCATCAATCTTCTGGGTGCCGACACTGTTCACTTCCTTGGAGCGCTCGTTCTCCTGGATACGATTGGCTGAACTAGCAGCCATGTTCTCAATCAGCTCAAATGCTCCATCAGTAGTCTGGGTCATGAAGTCTCCATTGCTCGCAGAATTCAGAACACTTCGGTATTCCCAATCCACACCATCATAGAAGATTCCTAGGATGTGGTCATTGTCAAACCCGTGGTGTGGGCACTCCCTGAGGGTGTCATTGAACCGTTCCCATGCTTCATTGAATGGCTCATTAGCAAGTTGCTTGAAAGATGAAATCTTGTTCCTGAGAGCAGCCGTTTTTGCCTTGGTGTAGAAATGGCCCATAAAAGCCGCTTTGACCTGTTCCCAAGTAGTGAGGGAACCTGTAGGAAGTGACTTAAGCCATCTTGAAGCCTTGTCATCTAGAGAAAACGGGAACAACATGCACTTGATGAAGTCAGGTGGAACACCGTTTGCACGAGTGAAGCTGCAAATCTCTTCAAAAGCCTCGATGTGTTCCATAGGTATCTCAGCTGGTAACCCATGGAACGTCCTTCTCTGTACCAGGTTGATCATGGCAGGTTTGATCTCAAAGTCTTTCCTGATACATGGCGGTGGAGCAATGGCAGAGCGCGTAGCAGGGATGTTACGCGGTAGGTTTCTCTGCCCGATCGGAACAGTTCGCTCCGGCCGTTCCAGCTGCGCGAGAGCAGCCTGTTCAGCAGCATCCTGCTGAACTTGGATGGTCTGCTGCATCTGAAGCATCTGTTGTTGCATCTGTTGCAACGCAGCAGCAAGTTGTTCTGGAGTGCCGTAGTCGCCCATTGTGGCTATGTTCGGCCTTTGTTGCTGTCGATTGGTTCTTTCTAACCTTGCTAGCTCCTGGTTGCTAAGTGTAACTAAATCTCCTTATGCGTTGCTCCGAGTATGTCTACTGGTCATGCACCTGGAACATTAGCTGCAACAAATAGGATAAGGCAAGTTAGATGTTTTAGACTAAATAAATAACCGAAAAATAAAGGTAAAAAGATGGTCCCCGGCAACGGCGCCAAATTTGATATGCTCAAATTAACCTTCAAGCTACTCTCTCAAATAAGAGGTTCAATGTAGTACTTGAGGATCGAATCCACAGAGACCAAATATTACACTTTATTTTTATAGGATCAGAATTAAGCTAAAACAATATGGGGTTGTTTTTAAATAAATAAAACATAAAAAGCAAGTAACAAGTTGGTTTGGTTTCAGATCATAAAAGAGCTAGGTTTAGGATGATTTATCGGGATACTTAGGATCTTGAACTACACAACTATTCAGGAAAGCAATAAGAGCCAATCTAGAACTTGAACAACAAGGTTAAATAAACCCACTGTCGTGGTGTCTATCAATTTATCAAACAATCCTAATACCTAAACTATCGTTTGGATTAGACACTGATGACAAGCATTAAGGTCAGGTTCAATTGGTTCACGAATTGNGGTGTCTATCAATTTATCAAACAATCCTAATACCTAAACTATCGTTTGGATTAGACACTGATGACAAGCATTAAGGTCAGGTTCAATTGGTTCACGAATTGCCCTAACATCTACTCTCGCTGGCTAGGGACAAATCACCTATCTATGCCTTTTCTAGCAACCTAAAACACTTTTGATGATTAGATTAAACCTGATATCAAATGTTGAATGGCCAGTTTAACACAAGCAGTAAGTATAGCAATAGATAGAGATATCAAGAAATAACAATCCTATTTGTGTCTAGCTCATTGATCCATGATCCCTAACACCCTAAACCTAACAAGCGACTACTCAGCCATAGACAGAGAAATCACAGAGAATAGAGATGAAGAAAACATGTCTGAATCAATAAATAATAAGCAAGAGGGTTCAGAAATCTTCTCCAAAGGTTGTAGAGATCCTTCTCCCTCAAAATTACAAAGTATTGAAATCCAAAGCTCTAGAGTTGTTTCTCTGTAAAAAGTAGCGTAGTATAATGTAGAAAATAGGAAAAGAAGATATATGGAAGCTGCTGGCGGCTGGGAGAGAAAAATAGCAGAATTAGGGCAAATCCCGAAATATGTTGTATTTCCCTTAAAAATCGCTGCCGCAGGAACAGGCGCTTCAGGCTGCTCCGCTCACTCGGGAACAGTTTGCAGACTGTTCCGCGTGAAAATTCCCAGATTGCACTCTTTTTCTCCAATTGGTCCATCTTCCATCCAAAGCAACTCCATACCTGTAATGACTTGAAAAGGACTAAAAAGACTCGATAAAGACTCAAAAACACTTTAGAATACATTGTTAGAATAT
The DNA here is from genome assembly GCA_932364175.1 of Eruca vesicaria subsp. sativa. NCBI lineage: Eukaryota > Viridiplantae > Streptophyta > Magnoliopsida > Brassicales > Brassicaceae > Eruca > Eruca vesicaria. The sequence continues at coordinate 4,946 of CAKOAT010130711.1, forward strand.
GCTAAAAACACCATATATCATCATGCACATGTAAACGTTAAGCTTTAATCAGAAATAAGAAGAATATTCATCTTCTCTAATATGGTATCAGAGCATTTTTCTCCGGCGTACTCTCTCCGATCAACGTTTGTTTGATCAAAATCATCGTCGATTCACATCAGTTGTATCATCGACACCAGCGATGGTCTCCGTAAGAAGATTACGGCGTCGCGGTGGCAAATAGGTGAGTTCAGCTGAGAAAACCCCAAGACGTGATGTTCCTTCATCATCGATCACCCATGGAGCTTCGATTCCTCAACCCCCATCGATCCCCTCTACTTCCGCGAATCCACCGTTTTCTCCGATCGATTTCACCGATATCAGCTATTCACCTTACGGTCTTACGAATAGTGATAATCCGGGAAATGTCATCGTATCAGAGGTACTTGATGGATCTGATTTCAACTCATGGAAAATCACTATGTCTGTTGCTTTAGATGCGAAGAATAAATCAGCATTCATAGATGGTTCTCTACCTAGACCTTCGGAATCACATCCTAGTTTTAGGATCTGGTCAAGGTGTAATAATATGGTCAAATCTTGGCTATTGAATTCTGTATCAAAGCCGATATACAAGAGTATCCTTCGTTTCAATGACGCTGCTGAGATCTGGAAGGATTTGATGCTTAGGTTTCATATCACAAACCTTCCAAGATCCTATCAACTCACCCAGCAAATTTGGACTTTGCAACAAGGTACTCTGACTCTCTCTGACTATTACACTGCGTTGAAGACTTTGTGGGACGATCTTGATGGTGCTGAGTGTATTAGTACTTGCCACAATTGTGATTGTTGTAAAGCCACTGATACAAAGGCAGAACAAACCAAAATCATCAAGTTTCTAGCTGGTTTGAATGAGTCTTACGCGACCATTCGAAGACAAATCATCATGAAGAAGACTATTCTTGAACTTGCTGAGATCTATAACATTTTGGATCAGGATCACAGTCAACGTAGTTTTGGTGTTTCTGTCAGTAACAACAATGCTTCTGCATTCAATGTTACAAATTCTGATCAGTTTGCAGTGAATGCTTCTCATTCGCAATATAACAACAATCCTAAGCAGAGAAAAGTTCAATGTTCTAATTGCGGTTATATGGGACACATGGTGGATGGTTGCTACCGTATCCATGGTTATCCTCCAGGATTCAAACATAAGTACAAGACTGCAAGTGAGAAACCTACAAATGAGAAGCCTTCCTCCTCAGAAAAAGCGCATGTTGTTGCTAAACCAGTCGTTGCTAATCTTTCTATTGGGAAGGATGTCTCAGCTTCATCATCAAAGTCTGTTATCAATTCCAAGGACATTGCATCATTGATATGAGGAATGTCCAAGGATCAGATACAAGATGTGATAGCATACTTCAGTACTCAGCTTCAGATACCAACACAGTCTCACTCCATTGAAAATCTTTCTCCAGATGAAGTTGTTGACTCGGTTCTGAACGGTATTTCATTTTCTTTCTCCACACTATGCTTTATTGGTGTCTTGATTGTTTCTCAGCATGTTCTGACTTCTCAAACATGGGTCATTGATAGTGGAGCGACTCACCATGTTTCACATGACAAAGATTTATTTGTCAATATATCTTATGATTTGAGCAGTTCAGTTACTCTACCTACGGGTCTTACAGTCAAGATTGCAGGTGTTGGAAGTATCAGACTCAACGATGCTATAACCATTACTAATGTGTTATTCATTCCAGATTTTCGACTGAATCTTCTTAGTATCAGTCAGATAACAAATGATTTTAATTCACAAGTGGTTTTTGATGCAAGTTCTTGTGTGATTCATGATTGTATCAAGGGGCAAATGATTGGACAGGGTAAACAAGTTGCAGGACTATACGTGCTCGACACAACATCTCTGTTATCTTCTGTTTCTAATAAAGTCACACCTTATTGTTCTTCTATTGTGTTTGATGAGGCTTTATGGCATAGTAGACTCGGTCATCCCTCTTATGATAGAGTGGACCTTTTGCAAAATGTACTTGGATTCAATAAGAGAAATAAAAAGGATTCTTTACATTGTTCTACTTGTCAACTGGCCAAACAAAAACGTCTTTCGTTTACTCCACAGCAACACAGAAGTGAAGTTGCATTTGATTTGGTTGACATTGATACATGGGGACCATTTTCTGTCTCAACAACGGAAGGTTACATATATTTTTTTGACTATAGTGGATGACTACTCTAGAGCTACATGAGTTTTCTTAATGAAGAGTAAAGATGAAGCTATTAGAATCATTCCTGACTTCATTAAGATGGTGGAGACACAGTTTCAACTTCCGGTTAAGGCAGTGAGATCTGATAATGCACCAGAGTTGAAGTTTACTGATCTTTTCAAAGCAAAAGGAATTCTACCGTATCATTCCTGTCCAGAAATGCCTGAACAGAACTCGGTAGTGGAAAGAAAACATCAGCACATTTTAAATTTTTCAAGATCTTTGTTGTTTCAGTCAAAAGTTCCTATTTGCTATTGGGGAGATTGTGTTCTGTCAGCAGTCTTTCTTATTAACAGAATACCCTCTCCAGTTCTTGATAACAAAATCCCTTTTGAGTTACTTCATTCAAGAGCACCGGATTATTCAATGCTGCGATCTTTAGGATGTTTATGTTATCAGTCTACATCTACTCAGAATCGTCACAAGTTTCAACCAAGATCTAAAGCTTGTGTGTTTTTGGGTTATCCAACTGGTTATAAAGGTTACAAGCTCTTGGACTTAGAACACACATTCTATCTCTATATCCAGGAATGTGGTTTTCTTTGAAAACATTTATCCATTCTCTACAAGTGATGCTCCTTGTGATGATATCTTTGATGACACTGCAGCTGATATCGGACCTCAAAAATCTGCCGTTTCTTCTGTTCCAGAAACTGCTGAGTCTTCTTCTAAGCGTATCCGTAAACAACCAAGTCATTTACAGGACTATTATTGTAATACCTTAGCTGATGAAAGATATCCTATCTCTGCTTATATTAATCTCACAAGGTTATCTGATGATTTTCAAGCTATTATCTGTGCTATTGATAAATATCCAGAGCCACAATCTTATTCTCAAGCTAAGAAACTGAAAATATGGAATGATGCTATGACTGTGGAAGAAGTTGCTCTGGAGACCACAAGAACTTGGATAGTGTGTTCTTTACCACCTGGTAAGACGCCTATTGGATGCAGGTGGGTTTACAAAGTGAAACTGAATGCAGATAGCACAGTTGAACGTTTCAAAGCACGTCTGGTGGCTAAAGGATATACTCAAAAGGAGGGATTGGATTTTGTTGATACCTTCTCCCCGGTTGCTAAGATGACAACAGTTCATACTCTGCTTTCTGTTTCTGCAGCTAATAATTGGAGTTTGCATCAGCTTGACATCTCTAATGCGTTTCTTAATGGAGATTTAGATGAAGAAATTATTATGACCTTACCTCCTGGATATGCTGCAAGAAAGGGGGAATCATTACCTGAAAATGCTGTCCTTAAGCTCCAAAAATCTTTATATGGTCTTAAGCAAGCATCCAGGCAATGGTTCTTGAAGTTTAGTTCTACACTTGTTGCTCTTGGATTTCGGATATCTCATTCAGATCAAGCCCTATTCATCCGTATTACTGGTAAAATGTATGTGGCATTACTAGTGTACGTTGATGACATTGTCATTGCCTCTAATAGTGATGATGTTGTTGTTCAACTAAAGAAAGACTTATCTCAAGCTTTTAAGTTAAGAGATTTGGGTTCTCTGAAATATTTCCTTGGTTTGGAAATAGCTAGATCACAACAGGGGATTTCGGTTTGTCAACGGAAATATATCTTAGAGCTACTTGACGAGACATGATTCATTGGTTGCAGACCTTCTAGTATACCGATGGAGCCTAGTATCAAGCTTGCTCTGCATAATGGTGAACCATTGCTTGATAAACCTGAACTGTACAGACGCTTGGTTGGAAAGTTAATGTACCTGACGATTACCCGTCCTGACATTACCTTTACCGTTAATAAGCTTTGTCAATTCTCCTCTGCACCAACGAAGTCTCATCTTACTGCTGCTCACAAAGACCTACATTATCTCAAAGGAACGATTGGCTTGGGTCTTTTCTATCCCTCTCGTTCGGATTTGCAGCTTAAGGTCTTCACTGATGCAGATTGGAGCTCTTGTCCAGATACGAGGCATTCAACATCTGGCTTATGTACATTCCTTGGTGCCTTTGTTATCTCCTGGAAATCTAAAAAGCAAGATGTTGTTTCTAGATCCGCGGCTGAGTTTGAATACCGTGCTATGGCATTAGCTACTTGCGAGATTGCGTGGTTAGTCAAGTTACTTGCTGAGTTTCAGATATCTACGTCTCAGGCTGTTCCCTTGTTCTGTGACTCTACTGCAGCAATACATTTTGCAAATAATGCAGTGTTCCACGAGAGAACAAAACATACAGAAAATGATTGTCACACTACACGAGAGAAGATTGAGGCTGGTTTGATTAAGACAATGCATGTTCGTACTTCGGCTCAAGTTGCAGACGTCTTTACTAAGGCCTTATATCCATCTCAGTTCAAATTTCTTATTGGCAAGATGAGTCTCCTTTCCATATTTGGCTCATCTTGAGGGGGAATAATAGAGTGTGTAAAATAGATTAGTCGGTTTAGTGTGTTAAACCGACCGGTTTATTATTCTGTTATTGGTTCATTTGTTTGTTACACTCTTTTGGCTCATATAAGAGTCATGCACATGTAAACGTTAAGCTTTAATCAGAAATAAGAAGAATATTCATCTTCTCTAATACCTCACAAACTTTCTCCATCCAAAAATAACTTCCATCACCTTCTCCCTCTCCATCTTCATCTCTTTCACAATGCCAAAATCCTCAGCTCCCATTTTCCTTGATATCTTGGAAGGCGAAGTATCAAGCTCATGAAAGTACCTTCAAAATATCAGCCACAAGTCTCTCTGCAAGTGTTCTTGAGAAATCTTCCCTAATGACAACACGCAGAACCGTTATGTGCTGCGCATCCGCAGGCATAATGTAAGCTGGGACAATCCAGCCGAAACGTCGTAACATCTCAGAGATTTCAAACTCGTTGTGGAAACTCTGGCCTTTGAGAGAGAAAGCTACGAGTGGCACGCCTACATCCTTTGAGACAATGTTGAAACGCTCTGTTTTCTCTATCCTTTCTCGGAGAACCAACATGTTCTCTCTGCAGTTCTCCATCACATTCTTGTAGCCCTATATTCAGATAAAACACACTGCTTACATATGTGCATCACACCTATATATATGTATCATAAAAGCCTATATGTGTACCAAAGATAGACGATACAATCGTAAAAGAAAATTGACATAACAATAGATCTAGGTTTTTAATCGTACTTCACCTAATCGGCAATTTTTGATACTTCGTTAATCAAAGATAGTATTATATGCTAGCTGTAATACTAACACTAGGATATACATATATCTTTTTGTTTCCGTACACTCAACTCGAAGCCAAGACGAATGAACTGATAGTATTGAGCAATAATTTGGCTCGATTCTACAAACAACCAAAAACGTTCATCACAATACATAAATATCCACAAGTTCAAAGTATGGAACAAGAAACCGAAAGATAGATACCCTTGGAGAAATTGAGGGTAAAAGTGGGTTGATCAGCACCGAGATAGTTAATATGAAAGATGAGCTCATCAGGCTAATCCTGTTGTGTCCTCCACACGACACCAGCATAGACCAGCCCATACTTATGACCACTCACATTGATACTCTTCACCAATGGAAGCCTAAAGTCCCATTCCAATTCAGGGTAAATAAACAGTGATATGAAGCCTCCACTTGTTGCGTCAACGTGAATTGGAGTGTTCCAGCCAGTGTCTTCATTTTTCTTGACCAGCAAGTCATTAAGGCGCTTGATATCTTCGAACTCACCAGTGAGTGTGGACCCAAGTATGGCAGCAACACATATTGTGTTCTCCCAACACACCTGAAAGTATTTTTACGTTTGGTAGTAATTACACCTAAATGTATTTTGTTAAACCAAAATCTGCGATACATATATTTAGAAACTAAAATCTTTAACAAAAACAGATTAAACGAGAATGTATTAACCTATGTGGACAAATGTTTTATGAAAACTGGTTTCTGAAAATGACAATTGGGGTAATACCTAACAAGTTCTGGAATATTGTTTCACATATGAACTTTGTGTTAAACTCCGTTAACTATTTACTAACAGTTAAGCTTCTCACTATTTTTTCAAAGAGAAAATTACATATAAAATCATAAAATTGACAAAAATTTGCACTTTAAACTTTGAAGCTCAACTGCTAACACTTTTAAACAATAAAGCTTATTTCAATAGCATATTAAACACCAAAACTAAATTAATTGTTACACATATCAAAATTATGACCGGTTACTGTTCATTAGCAGGTAAAAATCAGTAGCGGTTTACTATTTTCTTAAAAACTTTTTTAATTATTTTAGTTAATAAATCAATACAGTTATATAAAAGTTCAATATAAATTCTAAAACTGATATAAATTCAGGAAAAATCAAGAAAAATAAACTAAAATTCATAACTTCAAAAAATAATAATAATAAAAAGTAAATTTAAAAATTATAATAAATTTTAAAATTGATTAAAATTAAGAAAATTATCTAAAATAAGAAAATAAAAACAAAATTTTAGAAACTCAAAAAGATAAAAAAAATATTTTTTTAAAAATAATTGATAAAAATTATAAAAATCTGGAAAAAATAAAAACTCCAAAAGTTAAAAATTTAAAAATTAAAAATGAAAAGTACTTGAACCCAATCCTCTATGGTTTTTAGGTAGGCATATGAGCGTTTGGGTGTCCGGGTTCGGATCCTTTGGATCTTGTGATTTGGACTCAACAAGGCACTTGAAAATGTAAACTTTTGCCAATTTCATAATTTTTGCCAATTTTCGCCAATTTCATAGTTTAAGTTTTTTTCCAGATTTTTTTTTTTGATCTTTCTTAATTTTCAGTTTTAGATTCTTCGAATCCTAGATACTTGGTACCTAAATTTTTTGCTTCGGGTTCGACATAGCGGTGATGGTGACAAATTTAATCATATCACTATAAAAAGTTATTACGAGATATAATAAGATTTTAAAACATTTTGTTGAATATTAGATTTTTGAATTTTTTTTTTTAGTTTTTTAAATTAATTGTTAAAATTTTGAATTTTTATAAACTGTTTTAATTTTTAATTTAATATTTTATACTTTTGAATATTTTCCAGACTTCGTTAAAATTTTCCTAATTTTTAACGATCTTTATAAAAAAACAAATTTATAATTTTTTGAATTTATGAATTTTATTTTGTTTTCTTGATTTTTTTCCTCAATAAGTAAACCGTCACGTCACCAATTTTTACCTGCTAATGAATAGTAACCGATCACAATTTTGACGGGTGTAACAAATAAGTTAGTTTCGATGTTTATTATGCTACTGAAACAAATTTCACTTTAAAACTGTATAAAGTGTTAATAGTTGAATTCCAATGTTTAAAGTGCAAAATTTTCCCATTTTCATATAGTTTTTTGCGGATTTTCCTTTTTTTAATTGGTAAAGATGTTATACTTACTTGAACATTGGATCTGGTGACAATGTTGGGTTTATCATAGGGTTCACACTCAGCTTTGCTTTTATTTTGCCAGTTCCTTTTGAAGGCCGATCCGGCTAACATGATGGCTTCTGAAGACCCAACCGTCCCTACTCCCATAGCGGTCTCAGTGTCTCCAAGAGGCGCATTGAAAAGACGAGCTATCATATTTACACATCGGTTATGTTTTTCAATCAATTAAAATGATGATTTATGAGCACCAGTTTCTTCACAAAATGAATAAAAGGAGCACATGTTTGTAGCCAAGAACAGTAACCGTTCACCATTCGTTAGGAAATGTAATTACAAGATTTGTATATATCATTGTCCAATGTATCGACTTCATGATCGGCGTATGAGAAATGAAATATAAACAAGTTTTGTAAATTAAGATAAATTATACCATTGTTAGTGGGTTATATAATAGATATAACCCGGACGTTGTACTATTTCTTATTTTCCTTTATAGAATAATAAAATAATAATATAGGTCGAATAATTGAGAAATTAGTAACTGCTACATATAGATAATTAAATTGGTGTGAATACATAAATCAAAACAATAATTATTGTTTATTTACAATTATTTTATGATAAAAAAATGTAAAAGGTCATTTTATATGTTTTATATGGTATGTAATTAATTTTAAATGATATTAATATACACATACAATATATTTTCAATATGATTATTTGTATTTTTATGATAAAAAATTTAAACCGTTGATAACAAATTTTTAATGTGGGACATTTAATAGTTTTACTTATTGTTGATCATTTAAAAAAAATTCAGTGTAATGTTTAAAATTAAAAAATAGTAAGTTCTCAATATTTTGTTCAAAGAAAATTTCAGTATTATAATATTATGTATTTTATATGGTATATATAAAAAAAATATTAAAATAGATATATCTTTTCATCTTTAATATTAAATGAGACTTCCTACTCATATAGTTTTATAATTATTTTTATTTTGTTCTAATATATTTTTAAACCACTGATCACAAATTTGTTAGTAATTTATTGTCATTTTTAATAATTCAGAATATAACATACGGAGAAATCTAATTTTTATTTTATGATTAATGTGATTTTAATAATATAAAATTAAACAAAAATGACAAAAGATACATAATAGTTTTATCAAATATTTGTTAGTGAAAATCATTAATTTTCATATATACTTTACTCACATTAGGTAATTTCGTCGTTTTATTTAAGAAAATAATGCAAACGTTAATAGCTAATGTCATGGTTAATTTAATGAAAATTTTAGTATATAGTTAAATAAACTAACCTATTTTTCTAAGGATTTTAAAAATCAATTTGATGATGACATGTGGCTATCTCACATGTTGAAATATTTTTCTTTTAATATATAGGGCATATATGATTACGAACAAAAGGCAACATATTATTCGCAAAGATTTCCTATGATCTCTTAGCATCCGCAACATAATAGAGTATGTTTAAGTGATAAAAAAATATATCTACATTTTAAACAAAAAAATCTTTATGTTTTGAAACTTATTGTCAATTTTCAATATCCTACCATTTAGTTTTTATTATACTTAAATAACTGATTTCCAATTTTTATTATTAAACATCTGAATATACCAATAATTATATTTCTATATCTTGCAGTGTCTTATACTAACAATTGATCAACAAAATAGTAATTTAGTTAAAACAGTTTTTTAAAAGAATTCATAAGAAAAATTGGTAGTATCGTAACAGTCAAAATCGTAGTAATCTTCCTAATAAATTTTGAATTTTGTTAGGTATTGCAAATGTTAAAATTATTTAGAAAATAAAAGAAAATTATAATTTATTAAAAATTAAAATATAGCATCTTGTTTTAATATAAACATATGTAAACTAAAAATATATGTATTAGTCTACACAAGTATACTAAATGATATTTTTTTTATAAACAAATACACAAAAATTATAAGATAACAAATAATTTACATAAGATATAACTTTGCTTATTTGAATATCCAACACCATGGATAATAGTTCAAAACACTTGATCAATATTACATTTAATTTATAAGAGAAAGTTTTTTTAAAAAACCCGTGACGGGTAAAACTCTAATTTATTTTTTACGCTGAAAACTGAAAAGTCAATTGCAGAAATATAACCGTTCCAAATCATTTCGAGTGAATAAAATTTAGTTGAATAATACTAGGAACTACAACAAGATCTAGGCAGTACCATCACTTATTATGAAGTTATTATGATCATAAAAAGACCTTTTTTTTGAAAGCCAGTTCAAAAAAATGATTGTAAAGAGAGATCGGAAGATAGAGAGACCTGGAGCTTGGTAGTGACAGGGTACTCATCCATGTCGACATAGATCTTATTGATAGACTCCATAATGAGACGGTCACACTCTGGCTCCATCCATGTCGTCACAAACGAGGTCAGGTTCAGCCTCGGGTTTACTGTCAAGCATCAGCTCATCTTTTATGATTTGATATGCAGCATCCTTTGGTTACAAGCTCTCACCGATCTCATACCCAGGGCCGGTTCAACACTATTGAAAATCCCAAAAAAAAAAAAAATTAGGCCCCAAATTATTAAAAAGAAATTTAGACTCTATAATTATTAATTTTAAGATTTTTAGATATTAATAAAATTATTTATATATAAAATAATTAATAAGCGTCTTATATTTGATTTTTAATTAAATTTTATACTTATATTTTATAATACTATATAAATTTACACTTAATATAATATATATTAATGAAAAAGTTTTTTAAGAAATAGAGTGAGGGAGTCCATATGAGTCTGTTTTTGTTTGCTGTCAAAAAAAAATAAAAAAAAAATAGAGTGAGCCTGGGCTGCCCCCATGCTAAGCTGGCCCTGCTCATACCTTCAATTTATTTATTCATTATTTAACGAGTAAGTTCATTAACAATAAGAAGAACTAAAACAAAAATATTTGATGTTAATTACTTTGGAAGTGCTGTGCGGACAAAGCGAGATCGCTTACAGAGCATTGCCTTAATTGAAGAGAGTATAGTAACAGAAGATAAATCATATTAGGGATAATATATCCACATCGGAAATTCAAGAAAACTTTAAATAATATATAAAAGGTTATGGCCAGTTTACTAATCACTAATTGGTTTTAAGTTAAAAATTCATGACAGATCCGAATCTAACATGGTATCAGCGCTTATATCCTAAAAAAAACCTAAAACTCTTAATTAATTAATTAATCTTTTTGGCCAAGTATAAAGATCGTGTTAACTTTCTAACTAGGTATAATTGTCGTATTTGACTCAATCAGCCGAATATAACTGTTTTAAAGTACCGAAATTTATGACTGATAAGAGCCATAATCTCAAGAAAGAATATTAGAGATAATATATCTCCCATCGGAAATTCAAGAGAACCTTAGTACTTATATAAAAAGGTTATGATCAATCCACTAGTCACCAATTAGTTTTAAGTTGGAAGTACATGACAAACCCGAGCTAACAAATTACCGCTATAGTGAGAGACAAAACTTTGGTTAAAATGTGAACCCGAACCTGGTAAATATCAGTCAACTCTCATAGTCCATCTATTTGTTGGCAAGTTCGCTTCGTTATCCTCGACCTTGAGGCGAGTCTCGAGTGTTCGACCAGATATTTCTGATGGTATACTTGATCTACAAGTGTAATAAAAATTTCTTGGATTTTATAATTCGTTAGTAGTAACAAAAATTAGTGATTGATCATGACTTGATCTTGTGTAATAAAAGTTTCTTGGATTTTGTTATTCGTTAGCCTTACAAAAATTAGTGATCGATTATTGACTTGATCTTGTCCTAATTCAGCGGTTGAACTATTTTTTTGTGTTCAGACTTATGGATTGGGTCGATAAGTAAGAATGCTATTTGTAAAAAGTGACATGATTATGTGGTTACGATATTTTGTTGTTCTTCTGCCTTCTGATATAGTATCTAATGGTATCGTGCGTTGCTTCATTTTTTATTTCGATATTATTTATCTCTTTCACATACGTTCGTATGTGCGGTGTGTTTTATAGACTACTAGGTATATACCCATACTTTGTACGAGTTTTGAATGATGTTTTAATTTCATAAAAGATAATAACTGTGTAATTTTCTTAGAATTGCAGAATTTTCTCATATATTTTGTGAAACTTATTTAATTCATAAAAATATTTTCCCCCTAAAATTTTGGTTTGGCATTTATCTTGTCAGTATTTATAGTGCATACACAATTATTAGAAACTTTGTACTTAGGAATAGAAAGAAATCTAGACGCAAAAATGAAATTAGATCCAACCCCTGAAAAAATATGAATAAGATGAAATATAATGAATTAAAAAATTGAATCAAGCCAATCGAGTTAGGATAACTTCATACATATTCTTATCCTCTTAATTTAATATTTGTTTTAACTTTCTATGCTATTCATTTTGTTCAAACATAATCTAATGTTTCACAATGTCATTTAATAATGTTTGTGTCTCCAACCCAACTGTATATTTATTTATATTTTCTTAAAGAAACTTTATTGTAGAAAGATATTTATTCAATTTATAACTTTAACTTTGTTATACTGTTCTATACTTTAAGGAAAAAATGTAGTGGAATCCTTATATTTTCCTATAAAAGTAGAGAAATTCTATTACAAAATCATACTCTGAAACATATTTCTCTATTTTAATAAATTATATTTTAATATATAAATAGAGAAATTGGAAATGATCTTAGTTTTTTTAACCATTTGAATACATTGGATCAATATTTTTATCATGTAATTTAGGGGTAGAAACTATTAATACTTTTATCTAGTTTGATATTGCTTTAATTCTTGTAACCACAAACATATATGAGCATGATGAAGACCATGTTTATGAATCGATTGTGAGAATAATTGTTTATGAATATAAATTGTTAATTAATTAATTTTTTTAAAAGAAAAATATTTATCTAATAATTTAATATTTATAAAGAAATTACTATTAAATATTTATAAAAATATTAATCTTTTAATTATTGTTGGTTATAAGGAAATTAGTTATCTTAAACCAATGTACTGATTTTGTAGTTATTTTAGACATATATAATGTATTTGACCTTGAAAATAAGGTTATTATAAAAAAAGAATACTGCAATTTCATACTTACAATTCTTTTTGGTTTAATATTTCTAAATGAAAATAATATTAGATATTTATAACAAAAAAATATACTGTAAATATTTTAATTTTTAAGGAGATTTTAGGTTAAAATAATTTAGTATTTTGTAATTCTCTATAACCCACGTTTAGAAAAAAATACTATTGTTAAAATTCTAGTTATATTGAAATATTACAAAAAAAAATTCTAAGAATTAAAAAAGAAAAAGAAAATGAACTATTTAGATTCTTTTGGTTTAACTTTTTTTACAGAAACTTTTTTTATCACATGTCATAACCTGAAATATATAATTGTCATGTGTTGCAATCATATTAATTAGCAATTTGTAAAACGGAATATTATAATTAAAAATAATAAGAGACTGATGTACACACCCTTAATTATTTTCTCACCAATATAAATACCATTTACGATAACATCCTAATTTTTTTATTTTTGTTAATTAAACTGTTTTAGTATTATGTTTGTCATCAAATATTTTCTTTTGTTAGGCTTTTAAAAGGAAAACTTTCTTTTTCATCAATCTTTTATAATTTTTTTAAAAATTTAAAAAAGACTATCATATTCATTTTGTTTACGTCTTTGAAAATAAAAATTACTATCATATAATCATTAACAAGTATCTTGTGTTTAGAATTAATTTCAGAAAAAACTAATTTACTATCAAATAGTTATTTATAGTTACTACTAAATGATTTTCAAACTACTGTTTTTACAATTGGTATATAATTTACAGTTGGTAAATCATTTACAATTGGTAAATAGTTTACAATTAGTATCGCTACTATTTTTACAATCTGTCTTTCAATTAAATAATTTAACGATCATTCATAACCATAATCATATATAAAGATTATAAATTGACTGTAACTTACCAACAACAGCATAACCAAATTATATTGTCGATATAACAAACATATATAGGCATAATAGGAACATTAACTTATGTACAACATCATGCATATACACTACATATAAACGCGTAAGTATAACTATGACAATAACTAACGTACGGCATCATGACAATTATGACAACAAAACTCAGCATCAATTTAAGAAGAAAACAAACATGAGAGAGCTTAATACTATATATATATATATATATATATATGTGAATAATTATAGTTCCTTTAGTTTATGATTTTTAAACAGAAAATTAACTATTTAAATAGGAAAGTTGATTATTCATAAAATATTTGACAAATTTATTCTACAATTTTGTTTTTTAGGATTTGAATAAAGGAAAACTACTATCAAACAATCTTTACAATTTTCTTGTGTTTAAGATTTTATAAAAAGAAAATTATTATCAAATAAACACTATCATATATTTTTTACTGTTGTGTTTTTTTAGAATTTTAGAAAAGGAAATATAGTATTAAATATATTATTTGCTCGTCGGTATTTCATCAAAAACCGATTGATACGAAAATTAGTCAGGAGACATGAATAGAGGAAGAATGAAGAAGAGGAAGTCCCAAATCATCGATGAGACTAAGGTATGTCTGATTTGAAAATTTTATTAGAACTCTAATTTTTCGTAGGAAAGAAATGAAAACGTCTTGAAAACTGCCATAAACCCCTATGGAACTTAGAATTTAGGTGGATAGTCTAGCAAGCTAAGTCTTAGGCGATTTTTTCTATCTCGATTTATTTCTCTCTAACTGTTCAGGCAGAACTCGCAAACCGATCCAATCTCTCGTACAACCGAGAAACGATCGCCACGCATTCAAGCGTACTTATCTCACTTCCTAAAGAAAGAAGGAACTAGACACACGAACGTCGTCTTAAAATCGACTCGTTCCTATAAATCTTCGTAAAACTGACATACTCTTAGTCATCATCAATCCACCATGGTCTTTAATTGACCCAGATTGTCGATCATCCCAAAGAAAAGTTCATCTGTTTTATTTCGTAAACAAAAAGGAGGGAGTATGTGCGTATACTACACTCGTATACTCCCATACTTCAAAAAAAATTTTTCCTCGCATCAAGAAAACACTTTTTATAAAGCTAACTCTCGCAGAAATAGGCGGAAAAAATATTCAGACAATATGATGCCTCGTCAAAATCGTCCCAAAAGATTTGTTTAAATGCTAGGAACTGATCCAAACTATTCGGAAAATAATCTCATGGACTATACAGCATCTCTAATCGCAATCATGCGTTTAGAAAACCTCTGCCAAACTCCAGAGTGGAACTAGATGATTTTCTGAAGCCATAGAGATCTTTTCCGACTTAATAAACTGAGTTTCGTATAAAAATCAAAAATTATACGAGAACTCTTCAGGCATCAAAGCATCGGTCCCATTTTCCGATGAACCAAGCCAGTCACGGAAACACATCGTTTACTTTGACAACTCCATATGTCACATATATCTTCTAAATTCATAAAACCAGTCGCCCGTCACTTAGGCAAAAATCCTTCGTATAATTAGACTAAGTCATACGAAGAAACTTTCAAAAGAGAACGTAACAAGTTTTACAAAAAAATTATTTTTCTTATAGCAAAAACAAAGCTGTATGATCTAACAATGGAAAACCAATCTAAACTTACTTCCTCGCACCACGACCTGTCAGTTCTCATTCTTAAGCCATGCGGCTCACCGGTATCCGCTCTCATTCCCCTTGGTTACATTCGAGATAGACAACTTACTTGTAAGTCGTCCAGAAAACTTAATATATTTAGTGGGAAACCAAAATATTTTTAGTGGGAAACTAAAACATTTAAGCAGGAAAATAAAATTTAGGCGAAAATAAAATTTAAGCCAGAATAATAGCACGACTTACGTAAGTCATCTAGCTTAAATTATTCACCAGACTACTTACAAGTTAGTCGTCTAGACCCTAAACATAATCCCTAAACTTAATTAACTAACTAAATACTTCATAAAATCAAATTAAACTTAAAAAGTTTTTACTATACACAGAAATAAATACATATAGGTAAAAATTTAATTTTCAATAAACATTCAAGCTTTCCAAAATATAACCCTAAGAATACGTACAATACTACGACATATGTTAGCAAACCCTAAAACCAAACACTACAAAAAAAAGACTCGATTGCATCACTTAAATTGTATCACAAAGATAAGTGATGTTAGTTTGAATTATTTATTAATAAATGATGCAGAATATTTGTTTCAGTATCAGTTATAGTAAACGATGTTTTTAAAATCTATTTGACATCATTTTCATTGCGACTGATACAAATATATCCTAGTTTACATCATTTCAAAAAATTGATACAAAATATAAGTTTACATCACGTAAATAACTGATACATGTATTAACTTGTGTTAATATCAGTTAGAGAAATGATATAGAGTAACATTATTTATAATAAACGATGCAAATTTGATATTAAATATACATTAGTTTACAATATATTAGTATATGTAGTACGTTTTTTTAATACATTTGATGATGCTAAAGCTTATTTTTATAAACTAGAATATTCAATATTGATTATATAAAAAAATTATATATTTACTGGGTATCTTACAAAAATTTCTGATTAAATAATCAACCTGAAAATTATAATTGTGTAAAATATATATAACTGATTTGTTACACCAATGTATATGTAATTGACTATAAATATGTAATTATTCCAAAAATTTAGATAAAAAGAGTTTATGGTAAAATTGTACTCGAAATAAATTCAAAATAAATGCTAATAGTTAATTAAATTTTATGGATTTGTTTTAGTTTGTTAAGAAAATTTTTTGGCATTAAAAATAAATATATCTTTTGACACAGAAAAATTAAGTTAAATATATTTGTTACCTGTCAAATATACTTTCACTCATCTATGCTGAAAAATATTTAATTTTATTATATCTTAATTTACATCAATTAAATTTTTTTATAATTATATGATTTTAATTTTTCACTTGTCAATATTTTTTTAAAAAATTAAAAATTATTTTTAAGAGCAACTACATTAAACGACTAACTTGGAAGCCATCATCTCAGACGATTCAGATGACTTACTGGAGTTATACTAGTAAAAATGACTTATGTTTTTTGTTTGGTAACAAAAAAACTTGCTGCAGTTTCACAAGATTTTTAAGTTAGTTTTTCATTTGATTCGAGTTTGGATATAGATTTATAATCAAAATCATGTTTTGAGTCATATTTAGCAAATTCCTCCAAATTTTATGCTCTTGTAAACAAATTTTTAATATTTTACTGATTTTTTTTTTGACTGAGTATTTTACTGATTTTATTCCTAACTATATGATCCTAACTGATTTTAACGAGTACTTTTTATTTTGGAGGATTTGATTCCTTACTAAATGCGAACTATGAATTCCATTTTGAGACCAATTTAATAAGCAGTGACATATTAGCATAATGTATAATGTTTACATTGTAGATTCAACGTTTTTTAACAATGCAACACAACATTGAACATCCCATACCTCTTAATTTATTTTTCCCCAATTACTATTAAAAAAAATATATTTTTAGTTTTCTCCCTTCAATGAAAATGTCATATTTTTCCAAAAATACCTCTTAATTTACAAATAAAAATTAATTTTCATTACTGCCATTTTTTCTTTTATTTTTTGGGCTTACAACTATACCTACCCATTAATTTAATCCATTACATTTTAGTAATCCATTAAAAATCTCATTACAGCAATTATAAATTTAATTTAATTAATAGATCTAAACCGTTGTATTCTTCTAACAAAATAAGTAAATTATTTACACCAAAATTGTAATAGTGTTGACCATTACACAACCTATAATTTAAAGCATATAACATAGATATAATTCATTTATATTATTTGAAAAAGAAAATAGTTTTATGTAATATTGTAAAATATATGAGAATTTTAATTTTTTAAAAATATTTTTTTGATTTTTGTAGGATCAACCAGTGTCGGTTTACGAGTTAATAGCAGGTTTTTAAGTTTTATTAGATTTTTAATTAATATGTTTATATTAAATCCTAATTTTTTGAAAACATATCAATTGGCAGAATTTCTGATATAATGTTATATGAAGAACATAAATTATTCCAGATTATATATGTCCACCGTGTTTACCGGTTAACCGAGAGACTGGATCATATATATATATATATATATATATGTCCAAACCTATACACTATCTTAAATATAAATTTGTTTAGTTTTAAAAACAAGTCCGAACTTTTTAAACACGGATCAAAATCTAGTTATTTTTTATATAATATTTGAAGAACATTACAACATTTAACTCTGGGATGTGTCATTATTAAAATGTATTTGGAAGTCACCAAAAAAATAAGTAGGTTGATCTAACATATAGTATTTTATTTCTTATTAAACTAATCATAGAATTAACTAATAATGTACAATTAATATCATTTTTTTCCTTAAATAAAAGCTATGAAATTACATACGTGAAAAAATATATGAAACATAAAAATTTGAAAACAATTTGTGTATCCTCTATTAATTTTATTTAATTTTATATTCTTAAGCTTAATTAAACAATCACATTAACCATATAATAAAAATTTAGTTTTTTCATATATGTTATATTTTAAATTTAAAAATTAATTATAAATTACTAAATTAGTTAAAAATCTCGAACCAAAAATTTTATGATTAATGATTTTATTTTGTTTTTATAACGAGGTACAAATGATGACAACCATATGAATAAAAGTATTATTTAATAGATATTCAGAATATATATATATATATATATATATATATATATATATATATATATTACTTAAACTATATAGAATATAAAATACTGAATAATTTTAGTTTCAAAATTCACATTAAATAAGTATTAAAACTTAAATAGTTAATATCAAAATTCACCTTGAACTATTAAAAAATATATAAATTATTAAAATTATTAAAATTTCCACATTGGAATTTTGGTTACCAATGATATAAAAATTTGTTAGAAAAAATGCAAATGATCATAAAGTTTTATGTGTAGAAAATCTATTTTAATAGATAGCCAGATTAAATAGGCTAATATCATTTAAATTTGATTATCTACCACAAAAAAAAATTAAAGTGATTGTTGGTATATTTACCACAAAATGATTATACATAAAAAGAGTAATTGATTTAAGTTATGTGATCGCGTCAATTTCAATTATATGTGTAATAGCTTATGGTTTCACAACTATTCAATATCTATCTATATATCTATATCTATAATAATAAAGTAGACTCACCTTCCTCCACAATCGTCCACGTTAGCAGGGAGGATGGGGCGTTTGATGCCACATAAGCAACACCCAAACGACGCCGCTATCTGTAATAGTCGGCACTATGTTATTTGGGCCACTGCAAACAACAGGCGAAGCCCATCTAAGTTATAGGGTTCTTCTTCCTCTTCCTAAGTCGTCTCTCCGATCTCAGATTCGTAACATCTTCACTTTTCAGATTTTCGATTTTTGTTTTCCAAATTTTCGCCTTAGTTTTCCTGAATTAATCTGAACACGATTGCGTTACATCCGACTTTCTTAGTTTTTGATTACCAATTTTTTCCCATCTAACCTGACGACGACGATTAGGTTCACGACAATTTACTAACATTATTCCTTTTCAACAATCAACGCCAATGCAAGGAAGTATTGCTGTGGTCCGCCAGCTCAGGTTCAGACAACATCTCAGTGAGGGGTCTGTCTACAGGCTAAGGATCTGATGTCTCGCGTAGTCCCCCCAAATACCGCTTATCTGACTCTCCTCTCTCAATACGTTTCGCTGATGGTACTTCTTTCGAGAAGTTACAAACAACTATTAGGACCATACCTATGGAACTGCTCCGCTTCCAATCACATGCGCAGTTGCTTCAACTAGCAAACGAAGGAAAGCAGCTCTGTGGTATGTTTTTCTACTATTGAAGTTGGTTTCTGTACATAGCATGAGTTAACTATGTTCCCATTTATAACTTTTCAGATGTAATGGGAGAATTAAGTGAGATTAAGAGCACAATACCAGGGGCACAGCATGTCATGCTCACTTTGCGTCTAGAAAGGTATCTTAGGCTGGATGGTATTCATTTCTTATACTAGATACTTCAACATAGCTCCGTCTGGCTCTGTTGCATTAGTTATGTGTAGGGCTGTGAACGTCTGTGTTAGTTTATTTGACGCTTTAGCTCTTTCGTTCCATGAAAAATTTGTTAGCTACAGAAAGAGCCAAGAGTTGTTCATGCCACCCGCATAAATCCTAAGCTGGTTGGGGGTAAGAGAGTATTTGTTTACATATGTTATTGCATTGGAACACAGGTTCACCAGTCGGTGTTGCATAGCCTCTGCTTTGTACATCTCTTACATACCTTCTATTTAATTTCTTACAGGCAAGTTGTATCTCAACGGCTCTTCTGCCACACATATTTACTTCGACTCTGAGACAGTTGCAGGAAGAGAGGCGTATTCCAGGCGAGACCTCTTATTACACTTAATAAACTGTTAATGGTCTACACATAATATATTGATTTTCTGTATCCTTTTTATTTCACTACCTTCCCATGCTCATCCCCATACAGATTGCTAGGTGTGGAAGCAAACCAATCAACGTCTTCGTCCAAGATCGTACACTCTCAAAAAATTGATCCCCTCACCGTTTAAGAGCTGAATCAGTATATTATGACTGCTGACCCACATGTAAGCATTTATTCAGATACAGTCTCCTCTCCAGAGTATGCCTCACACCTCAGTTCTATTCCTGAACCTCTCAGGTCACTGAGTTCCTCTGTACGGCTACAGTGACAGCTATTGAGCTAGATGAGGGTTGGTGTTACATTGGCTGCGCTGTCTGTTCAAAGAAACTCATTCGAGAGGAGACTTCCTTCACATGTGCCTCATGCAATGTAACTAATACTCTGGCTGAGCTCAGGTAAGTTAGTTTAGATTTGATTTTTGCTGCGTAATGGAAACTATAACCAAATTTCTTATCCTGCGGAAGGTACCGAGTGAAACTTTCAGACGTCACTGGCACGGCTGCATTCCTTGGATTTGATACGGAGATGGCTAGCTAAGCTCACGCTCATGCAAGCTTCTGAGGCTTAACAGATCATGGTATAACCTTTAATCAGCCTCTAAATATTAGCACCTATGAATACTTTTGATAATTGATTCATAACGAATGCTTATAACCGATTTGCAGGGGATATGTGTTAAATGAAAAGGTCGACACATATCTGCCACAATCACTAGCTGATATTCTTGGGAAGACCTACACCTTCCAGCTCAGATTGAAAGATTTCAATTTTACTCCAAACCACCAGTCCTTTACCATTTCCCCCATATTTCTTGGACGAGAGCTTGCACCTATCCCTACTTTTGTTGTGAGTGTCAGACTGTTAGATCACTATCTTTATATAATTTGCTTGACGTGAAAATAACAAGTCCCGGTATTTGTAATATTGGTAACAGGCGGATGCACAGGTCCATGGAGCAGCACTTGCTGAACATGTCTTGCCAGTATCAGTTAACACAGTCAGTAACACTACCAAACTTGCAGAGCAAGCAACACCACATGGTGAATCACATTTCGGGAGCGTAGCAACAGCAAGAGAGGAAGTTGGTGTCCAGAAAGCACGCCTGGAATGAGTCTCCAGTCTGAAGCTGATCAACCACGTCTTCTCTTTATCAGTTAATGTTTAGGCATATTTAAAACTTCCTTATGTTTCTGAGAAACACTAAGTATTGTGCAATTTTGTTTAAATCTACTCCCTTTTTTAATGAAAAAGACTCATCGTCGTTATTGAACTTCTCTTTTCCATGCATTTTTTTTTAAAGTGATAGTGAATGTTTTTAAAAATATAAAGGTTGGAATTGTTTAGTTTATGTTTCTTTATTAGAGTTGGCTGTTTCTTTGACGTTTGTTTCTTCTTAATGTGAGAGTACACCTGAAACAGAGGAGTTGTTTGTAATATTTCCACCATTACGTCAGCTGCTTTATATTATACAAGGACTTCATGAGCTTATGAACCATAATATTATTGATACAAGAAGTTATATTATCTGTAATCTATGGGATATATTGCATCACTTACTTAAACAGATTAATAACATACTGAGAAGAGCTAAAACATATTTATGCTACCACCCTGGTTACATGTCTGTCTTCTACAGACACACGAGTATCATCGATGCACCCACCCCACTTCACTGGCCATGTGATGGACTATTTGATGCTTCTACAAATTCAAAAGGCGGTTAGTCATAAGTTACAAGAGAGTAAAAACACTTCAGTGAGTTTGTTTCATGGTACTATCTTAATACCTCGGAACAGGTCTGCTTAATATGGTACTTACAACCTTCACATTTATTAAACAGTATCAGTTGCATAATGAAATATAAAGACCACTATTGAATGCAATACAATTGACATAACCTGACCGTTTCAAAGAGAACACTTACATTTGTTCACTAACCAGACTTGATTCAAGCTCTTCATTACTGGTATCTCTACCATCTACATTACCAAAATAGATGGTTTCAGAGACTCCCCGGAAAATACAAAGTGGTACTCCACTGTCAGAAGCATCATCATCATCTGCAACAAAAAGAAACCGGAAGAAAAGGAATGGTAAGTCCTAAGCAGCATGATATTGTCACGGTGTTTACAGTTTTTGAACTTAATGTTGTTCTTTACTATCTGTTCCTCAGTATCTAATGAACGTCCCTTGGTTGAACGCCCAACCTCTACCCCTCACACCAGTGAGCTTGCTCAGCCCCATATCAGACGTAGATATGCTTAGAGGTAAAAAGTTGATACTGCTCACTATATATACCCCCATTTTATTCAATCAAATATTAAAAACCATCTAACTTTCGTATTCAATGAATAAAGAGATACATCTTAAATTAAAATACATATTACTAATACGTTTAAAATAGACACAATATAAAATAATATGATAGAAACATGAGAAAACAATAACAGACTAACAATATTTAAAAATACACATGAATATCATTTTGACTTCTATATATGGGTAAATCATCAACCAAATAAGACGAGAAATTGTGTTGCTATTAATCAAAAAACAGAACACCGATAAATTACAGTAATTAAAATGGGGTAGTTTGAGATTATGTGGTTTCCAAAAATTCAAAATAAACCCGATAGATATACTAATAATCAAAACACCATAAGATTAGAATAGAAAATTATCCGCAGTTCCATAGAACTGTGACATAACCAATGGACCAAAAACTAAGTCATGGCAGGATATGAATGATACTGAAAATTATATCCTGCAGTTGTATAAAACGTTTTAAATGCAACAAAGTCTCTCTAGCTTCAATGGAAGAAGACTTAATGATAATATTTATCTTGCGCATATTACTCATGGATTCCACTGCCAAGATTTCAAATCTGCAACATGGTTTAAACATGAAGAGAGGAAGACACATAATTGTTGGGCTACAATATAAAGCTAACAATTTTTTTGATTGTTTTCTTCCATTTAATGATGTAATTTACATTTTTCAGTACATCCGCTCAATACATCCAAAACTGGAAATGTTAAAGGATTGAGCTTTTTCTTAGGTTTTAGTCTTTGAAGAAATTTGTTATTTTCAGAAAACATCTATATATGGTTTGATTCATCTTAATTTTCAGATTATTAATGGTTATACTATATTAAACTATTTATGTTCAATTATGTGAATTAATCATGTCATAGTTTAAACGTAAACTCACCCGCCCGTAGGGCGGGTCAACCACTAGTATATATATAAACTAGAGTTTTCTCTTTCTAGGGTGCTCCAAGTCATTAAATAAGTAAACCACAGCATGACATGTGTCTCTAAATAAAATTTTCGTTTTGAGTGTTTGGACTATGTTATCGAAATTAGATATAAGCCCATTATGCTTTAATCTATAAACCCCATCAACTTCATCTCTTCCACGGAAAAGTCGCCGCTGCATCTTCGATCAACCTAGGTGACAGTTGTACCTTGCAATCAATAGTTCATTAGAGCATGCCCATTAGAGTGTCTAAAGGGGTTCAAAGACCCGAGTTCTTAGGCAATGGGCATTTAAAAAAATAGAAATTTGGGCTCATTTCCGTGAACCGCCCCTTAGCCATGAACCTGGAGCGATGGGGTTCACGCCATGCGTCGGCTCCGTGTTGGCTACTCCAAAACGCTGCGTATGCAAGGAAAGCAGTCATTTCCCGTGTTTTCGTCATTTGCGATATTTCAACCAAAAAAAATTAGGGCTTCTTCCTCTGTGCGATTCAAAGTGCGACGCCGACATCGAACCTACTCTCCCTCTTCTCTCCCTTTTATCGTCGCCGGAGTGACTTAGCAAAGAGGTGAGGTGAGTTGAGAGTAGATTGAGAGTATAGTAGAGTTGATTTCGTGGTCGACAGAGATTTTCGAGATTTTCAATTTGGGAGTTTTCTAATTAGGGTTTTTAAAGTTTCGATTTAGAGTTATAAATCGACAGTAGTGATTGATTTAGGGGTTTTTATCGGTGATTTGAGATCGATTAAGGGGTTTCGAGTAGAGGATTGAAATTGGTTAGGGGAGGTACAGTCTTTCTGCACTTCAAAAAAGTACTTCAGCTATACATATGCTCGCATATGGACAATCTGGAGATACGTATGACGAATATCTTTGCCTAGCTGAAAGTACCGCACTTTTATGTTTGGAACATTTCACTAATGGGATAATACAATTGTTTGGAGATGAGTACCTGAGAAGACCTACAGCGGATGATCTTCAACGATTACTCGATGTTGGCGAGGTACGGGGGTTTCCAGGGATGATAGGCAGCATCGACTGTATGCATTGGGAGTGGAAAAACTGCCCAACGGCTTGGAGAGGCCAATACACCCGTGGTTCATCAAAACCGACAATTGTCTTAGAGGCCGTCGCATCACATGATCTTTGGATTTGTCACGGTTTTTTCGGATTACCAGGTATCCTCAACGATATTAATGTTCTTGATCGGTCACCGGTTTTTGATGACCTTTTACAAGGCTGAGCTCCTAAAATGAATTTCAAGGTTAACAACCACAATTATCGTATGGCGTACTACCTTACCGACGGAATTTATCCGAAATGGTCAACATTTATTCAATCAATCCCGCTTCCTCAAGGTCCTAAAGCCGAGATTTTTGCTGAACGTCAAGAATCCACCAGGAAAGATGTCGAGCGGGCTTTTGGAGTATTGCAATAGTTAAAAACCCGAGTCTACTATGGAGCAAGGAAAAGTTGGGAAAGATTATGAGAACTTGTATCATACTCCACAATATGATAGTAGAGGACGAACGACACTCATACACACTGTATGATACATCTGAGTTCGAGGCAGGAGAGTCAAGCAGAAGTTCCCAAGTGGAAAGGACAACAAGTTTGTATATCGGTAATATGCTTAGCACTCGGAACCAAATTCACAAATACATGCTCGTTTGAAAGCAGATTTGGTTGAAAATGTGTGGCAAAAATTTGGTAATCGAGATGAATAATGATTGTATGTTTCCAATTTCTCTACGTATTCAATAACTTGTTTTAAGCATTAATGTATCCCAATGTATTCAATAAAACCTTTTAAAATCAATTTCCAATTATTATTTTTTCAATATTCTTTTTGTATTAATTTTTTTTTTAAATATTATTTTATTCCTAAGAATCCAGATTTCGGGTTCACTAATGGAAGCGCATAATTAATCCAGATTCATCACTGTTCACGACCCCACCAAAAAAATAATAAAAAATCCCTATGAACCCCATAAGAGGGTTCACTAATGGGGATGCTCTTAAAGCTTTCTATAACACCACCAACCCAAGTCTCCCAATATCCCTCATTTGATGGACCCTCCGTTTGCCCAAAAACTCCAAATCTTATACCTATAAATATAACTAAGTTTTCCGATTAGTCAGATTCATTAGTTTCTCCTTCCCAAACATTGGAACCTTAGAAATTTCTTACTAGTTATTATATATACTAGTTAAATTCCGTGCTTTGTAAAACAGGTAATTGTATGTAAAATAATTAGTATGTACAATACTAATCACACACAAGGAGTATATAAATAACGTATACACAAGAGAAGACTAATTAATGAGTATATCAACTATAGTCTAAACATAAAGTCAGAAGAAGTTGATTAGAGAGTCGATTTAAATAGTGGAAGAAGTCGTCCTGTGTAGATTCTCTTGCTTACGCCTCCAAGGAATCACTTGCTTAAACCCCTCGTAAACCCTTGCCTGCGGTTTTAAACATCGAATAATTGGGTTACCTCTTTTTTTTTTTTTTTTTTTTTTTTGTAACATAATTGGGTTACCTCATAACCAAAAAAAACTGTATTATTTCGTCTTCGCTATTTTAAGATATTAAACAATAAAATAAATAAATAAATAACTTTTGATTTTTCTGTTCAGCTGAAAAAGTAAACCTACCAAGAAATCTGACTTTGTTGCATGAGATAGATTAAAAAGGTTTCCTTTCCGTTGCAGTCGCCTGAAAAGTTTCACTTTTGTACCGCCGTCGCCGGCGAAGTCATAACCTCCACCAGCCCAATCCTTCCGGCAATCGCAGCCGCCGTCTTTAAAACGTGAAAAGTCATATATACTCTCGGACACCTCTTTGCAATTCCCTAAACTTCCCCGTCTACTTGGCCCAAACGATGTTTTTTCCTCCGGCGCCGAAACACCTCTCAACTTCCTGATCACAGCCGCTGATCTCGGAAGCGACATTGAACGGCGACGTAAATCATACGGACCGTCAAGAACAGTTGTCGGAGAAGGCTCGTTCGCTGTGGACGACTTACGAGCTTCTCCTGGCAAAAGCAGCCTAGGAGGAAGGTCTAAGCATCTCGGAGCTCCTCTTTTGTCTCCGGTACGATTCAACCTCGGCGGTTTTCCGACGGAAGAACGAGGCTTTCCAGGAGCTTCTTCCCATAGGAAAGGAACAGATCCGGCGATGTTAACGGGCGGTGTAGCTAACCCCGGAGTTTCATATGGTCTGTTCATTGGATATGAAAACAGAGGAAGCTTAGGCGTGGAACAGAACCGCTCTTGATCTTTAGTAAACCCCATGTCTTTGTGTTCCTGTGATGAAAACGAATAATGTTTTTGTGTTCTTGTAATGAAACCCAATAATTTTTTGACGTTATATGAAATGGGTTGGGATTAAATAGGCGAAAAAAGAAAACTTTTATAGGAGTTGGATTCATTTGAACATATGAAAGGAAAAGTTAAGAGGATGGGTAGAGAAGACATGAAGGAGAAGAAAAAGGAAAATACATTAAAATGAATTTAGTTTTTTTTTTTTGAAATGAAATAAATGAGACGCTCCTCTTTTGTGTTTAGAGATGGCAATTGGACTCTCCCGTCCCGTCCCGGACCGCTGCGGGTTTGTCTTCTAGCAGGACGGGGTGGGTCTGTCCCGCGCGGGATGCGGTCTTGAAAACAGCGGCCTAATCCTATACCGCATTTCTTGTAGGCTTTTGCGGGCCGTACCGCGGGACATGTGATAATATGCGCAGCTGAACGATTCAAACCCCTCCGAAACGCTTTAGACCATTTTAAGACATAGTTCAAGTCGTCGATTCAACTAAACATAATTCATCAATCATTGATTTGCTTATTTATTTATTCAAAACAATAATTGTAATTATTTGTATCACACCCAAAACATATTAACATACAAAGTAAAAATAATTGCAGAAAATATTTTTCATTATCTTATAACTCATAAGTTAATAACAAGTGTTTTAGTTTGCTGAATCCAAAAATTAAATAAAATGAAACACTAATCAAAAATGTCAATCCCAAATTAAATAAAAAAGAAACCAAATCAAAACACTACTAAAGCTCGACTAGTCATCGTTGGAGCTGTAGTCGTCAT
The DNA here is from genome assembly GCA_932364175.1 of Eruca vesicaria subsp. sativa. Classification (NCBI taxonomy): domain Eukaryota; kingdom Viridiplantae; phylum Streptophyta; class Magnoliopsida; order Brassicales; family Brassicaceae; genus Eruca; species Eruca vesicaria. The sequence continues at coordinate 32,613 of CAKOAT010130711.1, forward strand.
CACCGGAGCTCGAATCATTCTCACCGAAGCTCAAATCATCAATATCGCCCGAGCTCCTTACGTTTTCTCAAGGGAAGTCACATGAATCGTCATCTTCTCACTCATTCTCTCGTTTTTTTCAGGTAAAACAAAAAATAAAGAAAAAAAATGCGGGTCCTTGTAATTCCACGGGACCCGTTTCGGCCCATCCCGCAAAAGACCCAGTCTCGCAAAGACCCATCCCGCAAGACCCGCAAATTTACGGACCTAGAAAACCTCATCCCAATATCGTCTTGCGATAGTTCTTTATGGGTTAGACCCGCGGTCCAGAACCTAGACCCGCAAGAAGCACAAATTGTGCTTCTTGTTCACGAGGGAAGGTATGACGTTTTTGTTTGTTTATTATTGAAAATGTATAACAATTCTGGAATAATACAATCCACTTAAATATATGATAACTATAAACTAAGAGTATGATTAGGTTACAAATCGTAACGTTTTTGGGTATTTCATCGTTATCACTACACATGGTTTGTTTATAGGCAGTTATAGTCTTTTAGGATTCGTATTATTGGGTAATAATCACGAGGTGCACAAAAAAAGGTAATCACTATGGAAGTTGACGAGGATGTGGTGATGACAGACAGTCAATTTGGCTTAGGGTGTGAAAGTCAAAGGTAACTCTTTCATAGTTTAATCACTGTTTTTGTCGGATTATAAGTTATGTTTGTAGGGACTTTTGTGTAGAAATGTGAACGAAAATTAGGAGAATCATGCGACTCTCCTGCCCTTTCGCCTTCCCTTACATACATAATAATTTCATGAACACATGTAAACTATTGTATATTTAATCTTCTTTTTCCTTAACATGTAAAATGTTGTATTTGTAACTAAGTAGTGGTAGCATAGTGACAATTTTTTGGGGTTTGGTGTATACTTATATCAGTTATGGCTTCAATTCTTAAGAGAACTAAATTATTATTAACTTGGCTAGTCTGGATTTTAACTTCGGCCCAAGTGGTTTACATGATGGATCGTAACAGATGATTTGTAGTACTAAGTGTGTTCTTTCCGAAGTCGACCGGATCAGCCGATAAGGTTTATCAAAAAGAATGTTGTATTTGTATACTAGGGTAAACCCGCCCTACGGACGAGAAAGTAAATAAATAATAGTACAAAATTATTTTAAATGTTTGATTCACTTTTAACTAAAAAGTAAATTTGCCATTTATATTTTTTTACAACAATTGTAATTATTTATTTACTATTTATTTTAGAAAGTATACTTGTATAACTATAATAAAATTTTAAATAATGTAAATTTTTCAATGTATATTTTTGTTTAACTATAACAATAACTAACAAAGATTTTTTTAAAAAAGAATTACAGTAAATTGAAATATGTAGAGTGAAGTTATTTTATCGTAATTATATATTTGTTTCATGAACTAAACTGCTTTTTCTTTACACCATCATAAATTATTTACATGATGTTATCTATTAAACTAAAATATTTTAAGACAGGTAAAATAGATAATATGAAACTATCATTATTTTTTAGACATATACATGTTTCTTAAAATATTATATGTATTATATATATTAAAATCAAGTTAACCTTGTTATCAAAATAGTTGATTAGAATTTTTGAAATAGATTTTACTTACTTATAGAATATAGTCTTTACAATAATTTTATCATACATAATAAATTATGATATATTGATTATATTTTTTTACAAAAATTCGTTTTTTATTATACAATACTTTTACTATGTTGGTTAATTTGTATTTATTTAAAAACTATTATTATTTGATAATTATAAATCAGAATTTCTTAATTATTTGATAATATTTCTATTGTAAAGGTTGTTTTTAATTTATATATAAAATAACCCATTCGAAATATTTAATAAGCAAAATTAAATTTAGAATATGAAATAATAATAAAATAATAAAATGTATCATTATATAAATATGTTTTGGATGTTGAGGTATTAAATTTTCAATTTTTCTATTATATACACACTAATTTACTTAATCCAATTTTCTTTAATATGTAACTTCTGATATAAAAGTTTTAATAAAACATCAATTGGATTTAAAGGGTTCGAATAGGTTACAATTTAAAAACATGATTGTTTTAATTTGGTTAGATCGAATTTGAGTCTCTTGGTGAAGTAAAAGAGATTTTGATTTATTGATAAACCCAATGGACTATAGTTTGAGCCCACTATGATACTTATTCTGTAAACAAAGTCAACAACTAAATTTAACTTTACAACACTTCTCGATCATTTCTTCTTTTGTTCACATCTCAGACGATCAAAGAAGCTCAAGCCATCACAAAGATGATGCACATGACCTTCTACTGGGAAATCAAAGGTACAATTCTTTTCGATTTCTGGAAAACTGAGTCATGCCTCAATTACATCCTAAACTTACTTGTTTGCATCGTCTTTGCCGCCTTCTACCAGTACCTTATGAACCACCGTCTCCAGTTCAGATCCATCGATCTATCCAACATCTTCATCCGCCTCGAGAGCTGTGTCAGTGGTTCTTTTTGGCGTGAAGACGGCGATCGGTTACTTGTAGATGGTCGTGGCTATATCCTTCAACGGAGGCATTTTTATGGCAGAAAACACATAATGTTTCCGAGTAAAAGGAATCAAGGTTGCTCGCTATTGAGCTGGGTTCTTTCTTTGTAGATGGCTGTGGCTATGTCCTTCAACGGAGGCGTTTTTATGGCGGAAAACACATAATGTTTCCGGGTAAAAGGGATCAAGGTTGCTCGCTATTGAGCTGGGTTCTTTGACCAAAGAAAAGTAGTTAATTATTTAATGAAGTCCAGAGTTTGGAAGGATGTGACACATGTAACTTGAAGAATGTATGAATTAGTGACGTGACATCATAAGATGGATAAAAAAATTCTTTATATAATAAGATTTACTTTATATTTTGGAATGTATTACAACGATATCACTTCTTTTTCATTAGGTTTTGGTCAACAACAATCATTATTTCAAATTTTACAAAAAAAAATCATTATTTCAAGAAATGAAACCATTAGTTTTAAGAGCCTGTTTATGAAAACAGGCTGATATCTTGCCTTTTTACGAAAACACACTGATAGCCTCAACGAACTCGAGTAACAATAAATTACCTTCTAAACTAGATTAAAGCCTGAACCAAAGTCACAACTTAAACGATGGATGGTTATTTTTTATTCTTAACAATGAACAGGTCATGCATCTTAAGTTCTTAACCAAGAGAACAAAAAACTCAGTGAATGTCAAAGCTTTGGTGAACTTACGGTGTAAAAACTTGCATTGCTTAATCGGAATATGCGATGCGTACACATTGCACTTACAAAAAATAATGATTACTACTATAATATTATTATGTATGTATATGAATCCGGAAAGTGAAAATGACAGGTCCCATGTTTAGTGGAATATCTTTTTGTAATTCGGGTTTATTTGGACAAATGATTTTATTTAGGATTTGGTCTATGTCAAAACTGATTACAAATATTTTTGTTAACTAATCACAAAAGTATAGATAAAGAAGAGATAAAAGAACTAAATCAGGGTGACTAGTTTAGTAAATGATGGTTAAATTTTTTCATTTCAGTTATGTTGATCGCTGCGAATGTTTTAAATGCCAAACTATACACCTAACGTCTCACATGCATAACGTTGAAACTAATATGAGGTTTTGCTCTGGACTTTTCCATTATAAAAAGTATAAATAAAAGTAAGTCACTTTGGTAGGATAAGCCGATAAGGCCCATGAGGATTGAAGACTAACCTGATTATGGGAATTGAGAGGCCACTCATATCAGTCAAATTGAAAATTCTACGTCTCTGTTAGGGGTGGACACTTTATCCGATACTCGAACTCGTACCCGAACCCGACCCGAAATATCCGAACCGAAATCCGAACCGAAGTAGCAAAATACCCGAACGGGTATTGAGTTAGGAGAGTTTGGATATCCGAACCCGAACGGGTAATACCCGAACCCGAACGGGTATCCGAAGATAACCGAACATATGTATATATACCTATTATTCCTAGTTTATTTTGTCTCATTTTATTAAAACTATTTATATTAATGTTATATATAGTTTCATATCAGATAATATACATATAATTGTAAAAAAATTGATTTGTTACTCATTTAAAATACATGTTAAGCTTCTTATTTCATATTTTAAACAAAATTTGCATCCAAAATTCGAAAATAATAACCAAAATAATGATTTTTATTTTCAATAATTTATTTTCAAACTTATTAATCGTCTAACTTATTAAACATTTAAAAAACAGTTAAGTTAATAGTTAAATTTTAAATACATGAAACTTAAGTAATTAACAATTTAAATTTTTTCTTTCAAAATCTAAATATCCGAACCCGACCCGAAATAACCGAACCCGAACTAAAAATATCCGAACCCGACCCGATATGTAAAAATACCCGAACGGGTTCTAAACCCCAATACCGAAATACCCGAAAACCCGAAATACTCGACCCGAACCCGAACGGGTACCCAAACGCCCACCCCTAATCTCTGTTATAAGATGACACAACGAAGGCCCCTTTTATGTTTTTTTTTTTTTTTTTTTTGGCACTTGTAGCATCATAGGATTGTTGTTTTTATCATAAAGCAATTAATTGATTGCGATTACGAAACGTGAAGTATTAAAATGTTATTTGTGAAGTTTGGAGAAAGTAAAGCCATTTTGATAAAAAAAACTCTCCATTTCCTCCTCTCTTCCTCTCTACTTTCTCTCTAGTTGTTCTTGCTTTCTCCGCCAAAAATCTTCGTTTTCAACCGGTGTTGGTGGGCTTCCACAGCCACGACGTCGGTTGGATCTGATCTTTTGTTGTTTTATTTTCTTCTCTGTATTAGTTTTGTTTTTTTTTTCATTTTCAAATGTAGATTCACATCAAAATCGATGGCTGGTCCTTATGATTATGGCACTTCTGTTCCAGTCTTCGTTGCAGTTGCTAATTCTTGTTCATGTATTGATTTGTTGGTTATTTAGACCTTAGGATCCACGTCTTCGATTTCTTGGTTGCATGTGCTTGTCTCAGTTTTATTCCTCTGTGATTTAGTGCTTACCTGGGTTGCTTTGTCTGAAAAGATGATCGGTTGGAAGAGGAGGAGCAATAGATAAACCAGTCTCTTCACTGCGCCTTCCTTGGTTGTGTCAATGCGATCCTGCTCGTGGCTCCGATGAGGAGCAATATAATGAGTGATGGCTTGATCCTCTTGAATAAAGTTTGATCTTTGATGTCTTCGTTTATCAGCTCCCCTTTCTTTAGGTTGTTCTTCTCCTTCTTCAGATTTTTATGTAATTTGGTCTGATTTGTTAAATGTAAAACCCTAGCATTTGGTCTAAGTTGTTGTCTCCGAGGACTTGTTGTCCGTCGGGTTTTGTTTCCAGGGAATGGTTCTTCTTTCGCTGGACTAGAACTCCGGGAATTTTGATAACTCGCTGGCTTTATTTTAAAACTGGTGTAATCCTCGTCTTAATAATAATCTAATCCTCTAGTGTTAAAAAAGAAAAACCATTTTGATTTTCCATAATACACGATTAAGTAAAATTTTTAATATAAATGTCAAACATCTCTATAATATTATCTAAGAAATAAGTTTCTTGTATGTTGCTCTCACATTATTTCTTAACATAGTTAATTTACAAAGACATCCTTAATAAATTAAAGTCTTATACTTAAATGCCATTACTAAAATTATTTAATAATTTATGCCAATTAAAGTTTTAGTTTAGTTTCCTTTTTATATTTTTCTCAATAACATATATAATAAAAGAATTAAAGACTAGGATAGCACTAACCAAAGTTTTTGTTCTCAAACTAGCACTCAAGGTCAAAAGTCACAAAAATGTTTCATCTAAGATGGTCAAATGTCTATGTTACCTTTCTTCTTTCTTTAATTAATTTTTTTCTGAAAATTGAAATCACGTTGCCTCATCTCCGGCGAAGAACATCTCGGTTGTTATCATCTTTGTCGTCATGGTCTTCGGCGTCGATAAGCTCGTCTATCATCATCTCCGTCGTCGCTCATATCCATCGCAATCATCACCACCTTAATCATCTCGCCTTCACTCCAATCTGATACACCAAATCGCTTCGTTTCAACATTCATCTCTTCGTTGGATCTAACTCTGGATTTTGTTTGTTTTAGCGATTTTTGAGCTGTGAGGAGTTTGATTTGGTAGATTAGGGTTCCTTTTGTCATAATAACAACAACAACAACAGAGGAAGGTTTCCACCGGGGATTGGATGTCCGGATCCTAATTTTCAGTCACGGAATCCGAATCCGAACCCGAACCCACCTCAACTTCACTCACAGACTCCGTTTCCTCAACATTATGTACAGTCTCGTACTCCGTTGACACAGCAGCAGCAACCTGATGCTCAGCAGTACATTCAGAGAGGTTACCCAGAGCAAAACCCTTAGCAGATCCAACAGCAACAGTGGTCTACACGCGCTCAGCTTCCTGGTAATCCGATCTATGTAGATGAAGTCGAGAAGACTGTTAAGTCTGAAGCTAACAACGATTCTAAGTAAGTGATGGCTGGAAAATCATTAAAATGATAGTTTTTTTCCTTTGAAATGATTTGGGATTAAGAGTATGAATGACTGCTTCCTCTTGATGTGGTGAAGTAGCTGGCTTGTGTTTATTAAAGTTTACTGCTTTATATGGTTTGATTTGAAGTTAAAGTTCGTTTCTTTGATTATGTGTGTTTCTCATGCTTATCAGTAATCAGGACTGGAAGGCAACGTTAAAGCTCCCACCTCGAGATAATCGTTATCAGACTGAGGTATTAGTTATTAAGTTATGAACCTTGTGTTGAGAAGATAATAGTTTCCTTAGAGCATGTACTTTTTTCGGTTGTAATGTGTGCAGGATGTGACGACTATTAAAAGGGATGAATTTGAGGATTACTTTTTGAAGAAGGGTCTGCTAAGGGGGATATATGAAAAGGGTTTTGAGAAGCCTTCTCTGTTCTAAGCCTACTTTTCGCAGAGTGATATGGTTTATCCCTTCTGTTCATGTCACCATCTATTTCCCTCTTCTCGTGCTTATGTAAAAGTTTGGTATTTTGCAGTGTGCTGAATCTGCTTTGAGGACAGTCTTGGGAAACCTCACTCACACATATTTTGTTGGCAATGCCCCAATGGCTCACATGGCTATACAATCTACAGTGCTGGCCCTGACTTTACACCAACTTACATTTTTGAAGAGGATGTCAAGCATTTTCATTTTACTCCATATCCTATCATTTTCTTAGATATTAAACTTTTCAGGGAATCCTTCCTAAATATTTTACTTGTCATCCAAAATATATTTAAGAATCTTACATTGTATTCTAAAATAGCAAATATTTTGGGAACCCATTCTGAAATAACAAAGTCCCTTCCAATGTTTATTCTTTAAGGGATGAGATGATTCTCTATTCTAACTGCATCTTGTGTATTTGGTTTGTTTTTGTTAGTACGATTTTTTAGAATGTTCAGGATAGCTTTCCTAATCATCTAAATCTCAATACCACAAATGCATCAGATGTGGCATAAGAGGGCACAACACTCTAACATTTATTCCGGAAACACATCCAGAAAAATTAAAATGCCTTCCAAGATTCGTGACACAAAAGTGACAATTAAATGAAATTATGGTTTGACAATTAACAGATAATTCTCCTCGGCCTAGCGGCCAAATTTGCATACTTTCCCCATACACTCTCTCACTCCGGGTTCGATTCATGGTTGATTCAAAATCAATTTTTATCTTTTTTTGTCTAAAATCATCACAAATAGAAACTTATCAACCATGCAGATATCAAATCTTTAGTTTTTAATCTCATTTCAATTTATTAGTTTAAACTTTGCTACAAAGAAACACTCTAACATTTTATTCTAGAAACCCATCTAGAAAACTTAAAATGCCTTCCAAGATTCATGACACACAAGTGGGAGTTAAATAAAATTATGGTTTGACAATTAATAGATGATTCTCCTCGGCCTAGCGGCCAAATTTGCATACTTTCCCCATACACTCTCTCACTCCGGGTTTGATTCACGATTGATTCAAAATCAATTTTTATCTTTTTTTTGGTCTAAAAACATCACAATTAGAAACTTATCAATCATGCTGATATCAATTCTTTAGTTTTTAATCTCATTTCATTTTATTAGTTTAAACTTTTCTACAAAAAAACACTCTAACATTTTATTCTGGAAACCCATCCAGAAATTTTAAAATGCCTTCCAAGATTCGTGACACACACATGGGAGTAAAATAAAATTATGGTTTGACAATTAACCGATGATTCTCCTCGGCCTAGCGGCCAAATTTGAATACTTTCCTCATACACTCTCTCACTCCGGGTTCGATTCACAGGATTCAAAATCAATTTTTATCTTTTTTTTGTCTGAAAACATCACAATTAGGGGGTGTTATTCAATCAGTGATTTCAAATCAATGATTAATGTTTTATAATCTATCAAATTTTAAAATTTTAAGAAAGTTTAAGTTGATGAATTTTGAAATCTCTGCAATATGTCTTAGATTTTGAATTCATTCATTTGTTCATAAAAAATCACAAGAGATGATTTGAAATCAATCCAAAATACAAAGAATTTTAAAATCATTAAAAGTTGAATAACACTAGATTTTAAATACTGGATTTAAATCATTCAATGAATAACACTAGATTTTAAAATAGAAATCAGAATCATCAATTGAATAACAGTGGATTGTGTTTAGATTTAAATTTTATTAAAATACATCAATGAATAACACCACCTTAGAAACTTATCAATCATGCATATATCAAATCTTTAGTTTTTAATATTATTTCATTTTATTAGTTTAAACTTTGCTACAAAGAAACACTCTAACATTTTATTCTGAAAACCCATCCAGAAAACATAAAATGACTTCCAAGATTCGTGACACACAAGTGGGAGTTAAATAAAATTATGGTTTGACAATTAACAGATGATTCTCCTCGGCCTAGCGGCCAAATTTTTATACTTTCCACATCCCACAGTGTTTACTAACCTGCATAAACAAGCCAAAATTTTTTATGAGATTTCTGGAAAGCTATCCTGAATCTTAAAAACCCCTTACAAAAAAAACAAAACCCACAAAGTTTCAGAAGCACAAGGAATAAGAGACTAACAATTCCAGTAAGAAAATTCACAAGCCTATCAAAGATATCAACATGCATAAGCCTAAGAAGAAACCAAGACAAAAAGGTTTTCAGTTTTGTTACCATCGGATTTTCTAGAAAGCCTTCCTGAAACAACACAAATCTTTCCTGAATTTTAAAAACACCACAAAATTTCACCAACACTAGCAAGAAGAGACTAAACAATGTCACAAGAATATTCAGGAGCCTACCAAATATATCAACATGCATAATCTAAACAAGACACCAAGACAAAAAAAAATTCAAATTTGTTACCATCGGGTTTTTTTGGAAAGTCTTCCTGAAACTACACAATTTCTTCCTAAATTTTAAAAACACCACAAAGTTTCACCAGCACTAGCTCAACTAGTTCTCGAGGATAACATCTTATGTAGCTATCTAGAGAAAAACAAAATCAGAAGGTGCATTACCTCAAAAACCTTATGTTCCCACAATTTAGCAGCCTTTGATTTGAGCTCCAACAACTTCCAAGGACCTTTCCTTCGCTGGACAATAGAGCTTTGTCTTTACTAGAACAACTTCTCGGGTTAATAGTGGTTTTCTTCAGCTACAAACAGTACCAAACAAATGCGTTCTAAACAAATCAAAATCAAATCAAAATGTCCTTAAAGAGAATTTATATGTGTGTTCTTAACAAATCAAAATCAACCAGTCGATTAGGAAGGCTAAGATTAAGACAGTAAGAGCAGTAGCAATGATGGCAAGAGGTCCGGGAGATAAGCGCAAGACCTGAGTGTTCAACACAACTCAAGGGTGATAGTAATTTAGGTGTTGAATATCTCATGCTGTTCATGTCTTGAGTCACCAAGCCAAAAAAAGTTCAAATTTTCTAGGATTAAATATTCTGGAATGCTATCTTGAAACTACGGAAATCCTTCCATAAACTAAAAGAAATAAAAATACACAAGTTTTCACAAGCAAACTCATCACAGTCCCACTTTGCATAGCATCATAGAAAAGGTTAATTTTATCTTAGCATCGAAGATCTCACAGCATAGCTTGCTTCGTAAGTCCATCTGAGTTTCTGGAAGGCTTTCCTGAAACTACACAGAAGCTTCCTAAAAACTTTATATAATCTAAATAGTTTCACAAGCACAAGAAACAAGAGACTAACAATGTCATAAGACAGTTCACGAGCTTTCAAAAGATATCAACATGCGTATGCAGAACAAGACACCAAGCAAAAGTTTTTTCAATTTTGTTACCATCCGATTTTCTGGAAGGCTTTCCTGAAACTACACAAATCCTTCCTGAAATTTTTCTAAACAATACAAAGTTTCACATGCACAAGCAACAAGAGACAAACAATGTCATAAGAAACATTTCCTAAACACATTTAATAGATGCAAACAAACAACAAACAAATTTTCTGGAAGTCTATCCTGAAACTATGAAACTCCTTCCAAAAACTAAAAGAAAAAACACAAGTTTTCACAAGCAAACTCATCACAGTCCCACTTTGAATAGCAGCAATAGAAAAGATTAATGTGCGCAACTAATAAGAGAAACAGAGTAAATGGAATCATCGCAGAAGCTTAGTTTGTGTGTACTTTAAAAAAAAAACTCAAGAAAACAATAGTTTATAGTTTATATGAGGGTCGACGTTCTAATTCCCCAGAAGAAGTATCATATAGCATCAAATGTCCACGGAAATATAACCTCATTCTATTTACCCCCGAGAATAAAGTTCGAAACCTATTTCCCCACCAAATTAAAGTTATATCAATATTTCCCCATAATTATAAAGATCGAAATCCAAAAACCCACAAAAATGATTTTTACTGGTTTACTGTTTGTAAGCAAACCGGAAACCATGTTAAGCCAATGACTAATCGGATTAAGATCCAATCAGTCGGATCTTTTTTAGTTCGATTGTTGGGTCGGGTTAGTATTCTGATCCATTGGTCGGATTTTTTATTTTGTCTTGGTTTAGTTTTACTCAGTTTATTATATGAGAGTGGAGATTTGAAATTTGGTTTTCAGAAATCATAACTAAACCAAATTTGATGGGGAAATAGGTTTCGAACTTTATTCTCGGGGGTAAATAGAATGAGGTCATAGTTCCATGGATATTTGGTGCTATACGATACTTCTCGTGGGGAAATAGATTGTCGACCCTTTATATGATGCTACTGTAACAATGATAATCTATAAGACCACAAAACAAACTCTTCTGGCTAATCTCACACACAGTTTTCAGACAGTATATTATCACCCAAATTCCAAGGACCTTTCAAACGCTGGACAGCCAACGCAAGAGAACTTTGTCTTTAGCAGTCTAACAAGTTAACAAAATACACTAGTGAACAAAAACAAGAAAAAAATATAACTTTTGTGTGTGTTCTTAACTAGGAAAAATTATAACTTTTAGAGGAACAAGAGAACTAAAACACCATCACACACCACACCGGTTTGAAGCAATATCATATTGGAAAAATTAGCAACAAAAGAGCTAAGAACATCAAAGATTCAAAATGCTTACCAAAATCAAAGGTCAGAAACTCTTTATGAATGAAGCTTTCCTGAGATTTGTTTTTCTAATTTTGAACTAAGAACAACAAAACAAACTCAAATCTGTTATATGAAGAACAACAAAGCAAAATCCCCAAATTTTAGTTAGAAAACCCTAAGAAGAGGAATCATACCGAATTGTATTCATGATTCTGCCATTTTGACGAATTGAATTAGCTTTTGATTTAGTGAACGACGAACTCAATCACAACCACGAGCCTGAAGAGTGAAGACGAACTCAATTATCACCGCGAGCCAAGTCTGAGTCGACAAGAATGAAGAAGACCCAAGGCCAAGGTGAGACGCGACGGCGAGCTGGTAATGGAGAAGCGACGACTCTGGAGCTTTGGGACAGGATACCACCACTCGAGCTCAGCCACGGAGACGCCATGATACTGTCTCCGGCGTCTTCGACGGAGACGACGTCATGATCGATCAGAGAATTCGTCGTCACAGTTTGGCGAGTTTGATAAAGTTCTTTTTTTTCCTTTTAATTAACATGTTTGAGGGTAGTGTAGTCTCTTATTCCATTAATGAATGTCATTTCTGTCACTTTCCCCTTTTGGTGCTATTTTTTTGACACAAACTTCAAAATGACTATTATTGAGAATTGCCCATAATAAAAAGTAAATACTCTTATAATAAAAACAAAAACTATATTTACAAAAAGGAAAGAAACTATATTTTATATAAAGTGTTTCATAAAAAAAGAAAGTTCACAAAAAAAACAGTTTTGAATATTAAAAAAAAAATCATCTCTTTAAAACCTAATATCTTATTATATAAAGCTTGTTTCTTCAAAGTTACTAATTAAAACGTTGCAACACATGTCAATTATATATTCAAGATTGTGACATGTGTTAATATATTTTACAAGATAATAACAAAAAAAAAATGTAATTGTGAAAAATATTCTGATAGTAGTTTTCTTTTCAAAATTGTAACTTTCCTTTTAAAATTATTAATTGTGTTAAAATATATCTCACAGTTAATATAAAAAAGATATATGATTAGAAATTAAGATAAGTTAGTAAAAACGATTTAAAAAAAAGTTATAGTAATTTTTGTTTTAGAAAATCCTATACCAAAAAGATTGTACAATAATTTATTTTATTTTCTAAAGTATTTTCGTTTTTACAAATCCTATACCAAAATATATTTGTACAAATAATTTCTTCAATACTAATTTTCCTTTTCTAAAACATAAAGAAAAGGTAATTATAAAAAAAAATTGATATTAATTATCCTGTTTAACAATTTTAAACCAAAAAACCTGTAATTTCCTTTCAAAATTGTGAATTTTATTAAAATATATCCCATCCTTAATAATATATATAGGATAAGTTAATAAGACGAAAATAAGTTAATAAAACGAAAATCAGTTAATAAAAACGATTAAAAACCTATTTTTTAAAAAATGTTGTAGTGATTTTTATTTATTCTTTTAAATCCTAAACCAAAATAAATTTGTACAGAAAAAAATTGATATTAATTATCCTATTGAACAATCTTAAACCAAAAAATGTAATTTTCCTTTCAAAATTGCGAACTATGTTAAAATATATCCCATGCTTAATAAAATATATAAGATAAGATACTAAAACGAAAATAAGTTAATAAAAACTATAATAAAACCTATTTTAAAAAAAAAGTTTTAGTAATTTTTTATTTATTTTTTAAATCCTATGCCAAAATAAATTTTCCTAATACTTTATTTTATTTTCTAAAGTATTTTCGTTTCTTACAAATTCGATAACAAAAACGATTTCTTAAAATAATTTATTTAATACTAATTTTCCTTTTCTAAAATCATAAAGAAAATCTAATTGTCTAAAACTATTTGATTGTAATTTATCCTTTTGAAAATCTTAAACCAAAAAAAATTGTAAAAGAGTGTTTAATGTTAGTTTCCTTTTTCCAAATCCTAATCAAAAAGAGCATAAATAAAAAGGGACTACAGATTGTGTGTAATGTTAGTTTTCCTTTATTCAAATCCTAAACAAAAATATCATAAATTAAAGGAATTACAATTTTTCGCATTTATATATAAGACCAAGCTCTCTCATATTTTTTGACTTCTCATTTGATCACCAAACATAATTTATAGATTCAAGAAAAATATACAATGAGTTTTTTGCATGTTCTTTCACATCTTTGTGTGTTATTTTTTTCTTTTGGGTGTCACATGTTGAAGAATAACTAGATATCCTTCATATGTACTTTTCATACTGATGGTTTAGATACCACATGAAAAGTAACAAATTACAAATACAATCTCAGTTAGAAATTATAAAAACACAATTATTAGAGAGTTATTATTCTCAAAGTTGCCAATTAACATGATGGAAACACATGTTAATTATATATTTAAGATTATAACATGTGTTAGATAATAATTTTTCTTGAAAACAAACTTAAACCAAAAGAATTTAATTTTTTTTTTCTTTTCTTCTTCTAAGTCTTAAACAGAAAACTGTAAAAGAAAACAATATTCCCATATAAATAATTTTAATAACAGTATTTCTTTTAAAAATGTGGATTTAAGGTAATTACAAAACACAAAACATTATTTTAAGATAACCTTTCTTACAAATTAACAAAACAAATTATAAAAAATACTTTATTATAAATATTTAATAGTATTTTCCTGTTAAAACTATTATAGAAAACAGAATTGTTAAAAAAAAAACTTATTTCTTTTTACAGAATCTTATTTGCAAAGTTAAATAAAAGTTTATTGGTTTAAAATAATTACAAAATCGTAATTTTATTGTAATTGTAGTGTCCCTTTTTCTTAAAGAACCTTATTTTTAAGGTCAAGTAAAATATATGAGTTTTAAAACAATTACAAAATCACTAGACATTGACTTAAGATAAACAATTTCCTTATGAACAAAAGTAACTATAATATTCGATTTTTCTTATAAATATACAATTATTACATAGTTATTTTTGTTTTTACAAGATCATAAACTTAATCTTTATATATATATTTTTACTATATAAAACTTGGTATTTAAGTTTCTAATTAATATGATCATGACACATGGTAATAAATATTTTAATATTATGACATGTGTTAAATTTTTCTATAAATATGTAATAATTTAATAAAAAGTTGATACTAATTTTCTTTTTATCATTTTTTTTTTTCAAAATCTTAAGAAAGGAAAATTATGATTTATTAAAATAGAAAATTAATTTCATATAGCTTTTACAATACTATTCATAAACAACTATTCACATAATCATGATTTAGAAACATGATTTTCATTTTGCACATATGTGTTTGTGGCTACAAGAATCAAAGAATTATCAAACTGCATAAGGTGTTAATAGTTTCATCACCTCTAAAATTACAAGATAAAAATTGGCGATCCAATGATTTCCATATACTAAACAACTAAGATGATTTCTAATTCTCCTATATATTCATCTATATATCTTCACTTAAAATATACAAATTATATTATAGAGGTAGAATTTATCCAATGTGTGATTTTATAATAGAGTTTCTCTACTTTTAAAATAAAATATAGAGATATGCTACTTCGTTCTCTAAATATATAGGTTAAAATATCATTAAACTATTCCTAAAATTATAAAAACTCTATAATAGATTCATACAATAGAAATGTTTTTCTCAATAATAAAATCTGTATTTTATAAAAAAAATATAGGAAAATATATAAAACTTGGTTGGAGATACTTCGAAGATGAATAGACCAATCAACCAATTGTATATACAGATAACAATAAATTCACAAAAATTAAGGTAATGATCATGGAAACATTAGAATATGTTTAAAGAAGAAGAATAACATACAAGTTTAATACAAATATTAAATTAAGAGCATAAAATGTGTATAACATTGACTCGATTGTCTTGATTCAATTTTCTAATTCATTGTATTTCACTATGATTCATATTTCTACAGAGTTGGGTTCGATTTGAATTTTTGAATCTGAATTTTTTCTCGAGACTAAGTAGAAAGTTGCTAATAACTGCTTATGCATTATGATTACTTGAACATAAATATAAAACAAAACTTATGTGGAAAAATACATTTTATTGCTCAAAACAAGTTTCACATAATATATGAAAATACTATTATTGCAAAATAATTCTCATTTTTATATTTTTCATAAAATTAAAGCATCAGTCAAAACCCGTGCAAAGCACATTTCCATACCTAATACTATAATATTATTTGAGAAGTTCAATTTTTTTTTGTGTCGCGATCATGTTACTTTTTACAATGGTTAATTACAAAGATGTCATTAATGAATTAAAATATTATACATAATTACCATTACTGAACTATTTAATATTGTATGCCAATGAATTTCTAGTTTAATTTCCTTTTTATATTTTTCTCAATGAGTTATAAAATAAATAGGAAATATTCATATAATAAAAACAAAAATTATATGTACAAAAGTAAAAGAAAATATATTTTATATAATGTATTTCATAAAAAAGGAAAGTTCATAAAAACAGTTTTGTTATAAAAAAAAATCATATCTTTGAACCACAATATTAAAAAACATAATATGTATTGGAAACTTGATAAAGTATTTTATTTATATCAGTCTATTTTTCAGATTAGTACAAAAATTAATTTAAATAACATATATTAAAGCACCACTAATAAACTAATCATATTTTATAACTACTACTTTTGAGATGTTTATTCATTTTTGCATGATTTCTTTCTGTTAAATTTTCAATTTTAGTTTACATTTTAGATATAATTTTATCAAACTACATAAATTAAAGATTCAACATTTTAATCAAACTTAATAAAGCACTAAACATTCTTTAAGGCTTAAACATTTTATTTTTATTTTGGTTTTTAAATTTATATATTTCTACAACATAATATAACTATAATAAAATACATAAACCAATATGAATTTTAAGATTATTTATAATAATTTTAATTTATATTTATACAACTAAAGTATAAAGTTACTTAGAATTTACAAATATTTTATAAATAGTACTATCCATTCATAATTTTTCAAACTTTTATCCGTAATAATCTATTATAAAACTTCATATTTATCATCATTTCAGTTTTTCTACTATTTTTAAAAATATCAAACTATAAAAATAATTTACGAAAGTATATTTATACATATTTAAGATGAAGACCCAAACTAATTCAATAAGAAAAATTAATCAAATTTAGTTTCACTAGAAACAAATGTAACTGTGTTTTGATTTAAATATTTTATGTAACTCAATATAACCCTAAAAATGAGTCACTTAGAAAATCTAAATTTTAATGATAGGTTTATGATAGGTGACTTTAATGAAATTATATGTCATAAAGAGAAGGAAGGAGGCAGACAACGCACAGACAGTTCATTCTTACTTTTCAAGCAAATGCTGAGTGATTGTAGTATACTGGATTTTCCTTTTACATGAAACATACTATCCTGGGTAGGAAAAAGAGCAGAGAGGACTACAGTTAAATGCCGCCTTGACAAAGTTGTTGAAAATGAAGACTGGCATGAGAAGTTCCCTCATTCCAAAGTGAAGTATAAGAGGCTATGGGGATCGGATCATTGTCCGATCTTAGCTGACATTCTTAAAAAGAAACCGAGAAGATAAAAAAATTTCAAATTTGATAAGAGATGGCTGGACAATGAGGAGCTCAGGCAAGTCATACTTGAGGGATGAAAAGCACCGGAACTCCCACCAGACGCAAGTATCATGGAGCATATTGCAAGTTCCCGGCGAGCCTTATGCGACTGGAAAATGCAACATAATCTGAATTCGGGGAAAAGTGTGGAGGAGTTGAAAGAAAAGGTGGATCAATTATCTTCAAACTATGATGTCACTACAAAGAAGATTACGACATCTTTAAAGAAACTGTCTGACGCTCTCAAGGCAGAAGAGATGTTTTGGAAGAAGAAGTGTAGGGTATTTTGGTTAAGGGAAGGAGATAGAAATACTGAATTCTTTCACGCCCTCACGAAGCAGAGAAGATCGAGGAAGATTACACAATTACTGGATGAAGATGGGAATGTTGTTAAGGATGAGGAAGGACTTGTATCCATTGCTACAAGTTATTTTAGACACATCTTACAATCATCAAACCCTGAGGATGTAGAGGAAGCACTATCTGAGGTGTCTACAACCATTACATCAGAACACAATGAGAATCTCACAGCTCCGATCACCGAAGTGGAGGTCAAATTGGCTCTTTTTCAATGCATCCAGAGAAAGCCCCAGGGCCAGATGGAATGACTGCGCTATTCTACCAGAAATTTTGGAATATTGTAAAGGATGATCTAACTCTTATGGTTAATCAATTCATGTTTGAAGGCACGTTACCTACTGGTTTAGATGATACCAACATATGTCTCATTCCGAAAGTAGATAAGCCGAACCAGATGAGCCAGCTACGTCCCATCAGTTTATGTAACGTTAGTTACAAGATAATATCTAAAGTCCTATGCCAGAGGTTAAAACAGGTTTTTACCAGATCGGATTTCAGAAACCCAGTCAACCTTTGTTGTGGGAGAAAGATATTTGACAACATTATGATTGCTCAGGAGATGTTCCATGCTCTAAGAACCAGGACACAACAAGAGGATGGCCATTAAAACAGACATGAGCAAGGCATACGATAGAGTTGAGTGGTCCTTAATCGAGGTTACCATGAGAAAGATGGGTTTTTCGGAAATCTGGATAACCTGGATAATGCAATGTGTAACATCAGTAAAGTATAAGTTCCTTATGAATGGCCAGCCAAGAGGGAATATTGTGCCGGAGAGAGGTCTAAGGCACGGGGATGCGCATCACGCGTGCATGTCCTTCGGTATCTCACCTTCTCTTTGCTGATGATAGCCTGTTCTTTTTTCATGGAGGAGCCCCGTGAATGTGAAGAAGTAATGAAAGTGGTCAGGAAATATGGATAAGCTTGAGGATAATGCATTAATTTCAATATATCATCTATACTCTTTGGTAAGAGAATCGAACAGGATATTAGGTAAGAGATTAAAGACACACTTGGGATTCAGATTGAAGGAGGGATGGGAACATACTTAGGAATCCCAGAGGATATCAGTGGATCCAAATGCAAGCTTTTTGCCTTCTTAAAGAATAAGCTAAGAAATAGAGTAAATGGATGGACAGACAGATGGTTATCAAAAGGTGGCAATGGGTGTGCCTTCTTATGGTCAAGTCGATCCTGCTAGCACTCCCAACTTATGTAATGCCTTGCTTTCTACTTCTGTTGGAGATCTATGATGCTTTAGCTAGTGCCATTGCATAGTTCTGGTGGAGTTCGAACCCCCCCCCCCCCAAAAAAAAGAGGTATACACTGGTTAACATGGGATAAATTATGCTTATCTAAAGAGGAAGGAGAGATTGGGTTCAGAATGATTCATGAGTTTAACCTAGTGTTGTTAGCAAAGCAGTTATGAAGATTGGTCTAATACCCAGATTCGCTGGTAGCTCGAGTCTTGAGAAGCCGGTATTAATTATTGAGCTCGCCTTTGCGTCAGCTTAATGTCAGTAACCCATCATATGTTTGGACAAGTATATCGGCGGCACGAGAATTGCTATTGCTGGGAGTTAAACAGAAAATACATACGGGATATGAGGTGAAAGTATGGGAGGATCCATGGATTCCTACCATTCCATCTGCACCGGTTTTGCATCCGAACATGAGAGTGAGTGACCTTATTAACCAAGAAACAAAGTCTTGGGATGTGAGCCGTCTGGAGAACTACGTAGCTGCTGCTGATATTCCACTCATAAGGAGTATGGCCATTAGTTCAACACATCGCAGGGACACGTATTGCCGGAGCTATACCAGAAATGGACAGTACACAGTCAAATCTGGATATTGGGTTGCACGGAATATATGATGAAAGAAGAGGAGGATGTAGTTTGTGAACCTAGTATCACAAAACTCCAAGCACATGCTTGGAAGGTCAATGCACCCCAAAAGATGTGCTATCTTATGTGGCAATTAGTAACATGTCATGTGGCTGTTATAAGTACTTTGAACTATAGACATATGAGATGTGATAATACTTGTCCACGATGTGGGGAACCAGAAGAATCAGTTACACATGCAATCTTTTAGTGTCCACCTGCAATGCAAGTGTGGGCCTTATCATCTACGCCTACTAGTCCTACCTTGCTTCCACTACATAGCACATATGCGAATATGGACTATCTCTTCTGGAGGAAAAATGCCATAATGAAACCGGAATTGGACACGGATCCATATCCTTGGCTAATATGCTATATTTGAAAGGCTCGGAACGATAAGATGTTCAAAGGAATTGATAGAGATCCCTCAGAGCTAGCCCGTTATGCAGAGAGTCAATGTCAAGCCTTGTTCCAAGCCAATGAAAAAATTATATCGCCATCTCAAGGAAACATAGATGTTGAAAGCCAGGCCATAAGTCTAGGAAATATTTGTATGGTGAACGGCTCTTGGACCTCTACAGCTCAGTTCAGTGGATGTGGCTTGGTTTGGAATGACAGTATGAGAAATATTCAGTTAATGGGTATGCATAATTTTAATAGAGTGAAGTCTGCTTTGCACTATGAGCTGGAAGCACTGCGGTAGCCAATGAAGAATATGCTTCAACATTCGCCACGTCGGAGCTTTGGGACGGACTGCAAGGAGATGATAGTGATGCTCAGAAATCCTCATGACTGGCCAAGCTTCTCAACGGAATTGGAAAAGCTCATGATGCTGAGGATTTGCTTCCCAGATTTCAAGATCTTCTATGTTCCTAGGACACATAATGGTTTTTCTGATTCTCTAGTTAAAACTGCTCGATCTTTCTATCGAGAACTTTTGTATGTTGGTTGTTCTATTATGATCTGGCTACCCAGACCACCTCAAGCTTGAGTAATAGATCAGCCTTTTGATGTCAAAAAAAAAGTAAACAATCTAAAATTTTATGCCTAAAATCAAAACTCTGAATGCAAAAAAAAATTAATCAAAATCCTAATCTATTTCAGCACAAAAAATTATAGTTAGCTAAGAGAAGTAAATATAATTCAATATACTCAAAAAATAACCAAATGGACTACATAGTATATATAAAAACTATATATCTAATTAAAATAATATTATATTTTTAAAATAAATTATATCTGTAAATCATAAAATAATGAAAATTATAATATTAATAATTCTGTAACATATTTATCTTTATAAATGTTTATATTTGTGTATGAACACTGAAGAATCACCTCATATTATTATCTTAATAAAGAAGACAAGATCATAACAGAAGACCAAACATTGTAAGATTGAACAAAATAACAAGAGGCAAAGAAAAAACACATGCAAGTGATTTTTGTATCACTTTTCAAAACAACAGGTACATCCAATTTTAGCCCCATCATTTCTTTAGTCTATTCTCCAATCATATATATCTTCCTCTCTTTATGATTTTCTTGTGGTACCTTCTTACCTGGGATTTTCCAATTAGCTAATTAATACCAAATCGAAGTTGTGATCTGTAAACCAAACCCATAACCGGATCTAGCATCTCCACTTCATTCTACCGGAACATACATTTTGGAGTAATGTAAGATTTTAGGCTCCAACTATACCTGAAATTTCCAAGGTTTCAACAAAAATTGTTGGAGTCAACACAACCAATCAGACTTGTATACATAAGTGAAATTCTATATACGAAACCTAAAGTGTTTTCATTAACCTTAAGAAAAGCTGGAGGTATTGGACATAGTTTAGACGTTTTTTAGCTTTTCATACTCGTTGCTCCATTTCACTCGCGTCACTTCAAATGTTTAATTCCCTCACGATCAAATGTCCCTTCAAGATCACATATGATTCGAGATATCCTAACTGCAAGACCTCTCGCCACTTCTTGAAACAAATTTCTAATGCTTTCTGCAAAACGCTCTGGATCAAAGCTGCAACTAGTAGAGGATCCAGTACTGATGAAGCCTACTAGAACCTTTACAAAGCTAGAAGTGGTCTTGGATTAGATTTCCATTAGTTTCTGTATGTTACCACTATGTATGTATCTTTGCAAGCTTGCAGTTGAAATGTCTCATCTAAGAAATGCTCTATTGATGTCTTGGCCTCATTATCATTCCACATGATTGCTTACCATTCTTTTGCACAAACCATCAATCTTCTCCTGAAAGTGACTGATACCTAGTATTTTGTTTTCTGCGCATTGTAATGAGCAATAACAAATCCCTTTTCCCGGTATCATTGCTGCTTTTGTCAATCTCATGTCTCTCTTGTCTCTTGGTATATCTTTCAAGAATCATCAGCTGTTGTCTAAGCCTTTTGATCTTAAATGAAACTCCAAGAGCATGAAGATCCATTATCCAAGGTGGATTGTTTGTGCATGATGGATTTTCCAAGCTGATAAGAGACTTTCCTTTTCAGCCTTCAAAGTTAAATGTCACAGTTCATCAGAAGAATATGATTCTGTTCTTGCTACTGTTTTCGTGTTTTCTTTCTTCTACAAATCGTGTTGTTCTTGTGGGACATCAATATTTCCAGATGTGTCTTGAAAAATGTTGTTTCCTCACGGCAACCGATTCTTCCAGGTTTGTGTTGTTGTATCTCAACATTTCTCAGCTTAGTCCTTCAGTGCAAGATCTCAACCCGGTTTGATTCTAGTTCAAGAGTTCATCAGATGCAAACACAAAGCTTCAACATTTTCATCTTCTAGCTCTTCTTCCCACCTATCACTCTCTAATACAAAAATCTTCCTCACCAAAACACCATCTTTGCCATTCCATTGACTAATCCTAATAAATGCACCAATGGAGAATCATAACCAATTCAAATTTTGAAACAGAAAATATAAATGAAACCTTCAAGGTCAGAGGACTTACCTAGTTCATTGAGATCACCAATAGAATAGAAATCCATGATCTATGGGACGACGTCAGGATCTTGGTTCCATTCCAGATATTCAATGTAAGTAATGGAACCCACACTGTTGGTTTTAGACTTACTTGTGGCTTCAAGAGCAAACATGGTTCTTAATGACAGCCTTGATTTTGAGTTTGATCTCCATTTTTTGCGTCGTCTTCATATTTCTTCATTTCAGTCTCCTTAAGCAATATCTGCATCTCTGATGTCTTTCTTTCGTTTCCCCAAATCTTGAACTTCTTGTTATGCCTTGACAAACTTTTCCTCTTAACTCCTCGCACATATACGCTTCTCTTCTTCCATTGCCTTATCTTTATATTGCACTACAAGTTCCTTTTTCCCTTTTAATCTTTCTTGTAAATCTGGTAAGTTTTTTCTTTTCCTCTTCTCCATTTTTCTTATCCCCCTCATCAGTGCTTCACTCTGCAGCCTTAATTTGTACTTCTCCTTCAACCAGTTATGTTTTGAGACACGATGATGCTAAGTACCTTCTCGTTAGCTTTTGCTGTTGAGATGAAGACTTAAACAAGATCAGTAGTAATAAACTAAAGTGCAGCGAAATGCAGTAAAGTGCGGCGAAGTGCAACTACGTCCAGTAAAATGCAATGAAGTGTAGTGAAATCTGGATACCAAGATAAGGCAAGAAAGAAGTTGGGGAGACTCAATATGGATGTTCGGAGCCTCCAGAAGTAAATGGAAGCAAGTGTGGATGGAAGTAATCAGTTCTGATTTGATCTAGATAAGAACAAGTCACATGTGTTGTTTAAGAGAAGCTATTGGACCTATTACTATCAAACCAAAGAGATTGTGTCTCTCCCTCTTGTCACTCTCACTCCTTCTGGCCATGCCTCACCTCGGCTATATCCTCCTTGTCCTCATCAGAAACCCCATAATATTATTTGTTTAGTAAAACCATGTTTTAGTATTAATTTAATGTGTGTACTTGCCTATATACGGCATTGTTGTAGCAGATTGTAAACCTTAAGCTGAATGAATAATTCTTCTTTATTACTCTCTGGTTACCTCATATTCTCTCTATTCTCTTGTTCCCCATGAGCCTAGACTCAGCTCTCATACTCCCAAACTCTCTTAATCTCACTTGAAACTCATTACTCTTTCAGATACACTCTCTCAGCCATTCACTCATCTCTCATATTCTATGTTCTAGTCACCTAAATACTTAACCATCATTCTCACATCTTTATTCATAAATTCTCTCATGGTATCATAGCAGAAAAGCTCTTGAACCTCATTTTGCTTCTGCAAATTCTAGCTACTCTCAGTTCATCTTCAAACCAGTTTGGTACAACCTTTTGTCCAGCAGTCCAAAGGCTCTCCAAGAAGGAAGAACCCACGACCATCTCTCAACACAAGGTGTATTCTCTGAACCTCCAGAATCATTCAGCAAGTTCAACAAGTTCAGATAGCCATCCATTCAACCATTTCTCTTTGAAGCTACATAAGCACATTCTTACCTACTGGTCCATAGCTCTTCCAAGATGGAAAACTCTAAAGCTATGGTGATTCATGTGATGCTCAAGGGGCCAAACTACCATCTCTGGTCCAGGTTTGTGAAGACAGTCTTTGGGGGAAAAGATTTGTGGAATCATTGTACACAAGAAGCTCCAAAACAAGGCATCTCTCAAGGTGCCTTGAAGCAAATTGGCTCTAAACCTGAAGTTGGAGACAAATGGCAATAAGAAGACCTCATGGTGTTGTTCATCCTTCAAAGCTCACTTGAAGCAACCATTTTGGAGGCTTACTCTTACTGTGAGAGTGCAAGGAGTTGTGGGATACTCTCCATAAGGTACATGGTAACTCATTCAACCTCACTAGGGTTTATGAAGTCAAGAAAGCTATCAATAACCTCTGCTAAGAAGAAATGGAGTTCACTGAGCACTTTGGAAAGTTCAGGTCTTTATGGAATGAGGTTGACATGCTTAGGCCAGCCACAATTGATCCAGAAACTCTCACCGAAAGATGGGAGTAAGAAGAGATGTTTGGGCTGCTGCTTACACTTAATCCAACCTTCAATAATCTGTTGAAACATATCTTGAGGTCAGACAAGCTGCCCAGTCTTGATGAAGTGTGCTCACATATACAAAAAAACAAGGGTCACACGGCCTCTTTGAACCAAAGGAGGTCCCACTCAAGAAAACCAAGCTGAAGGTCTCTCTCTTGCCAACAAGGTGTGTTATAAGCAAGAGGACATGAGGGGCTTGAAGTGTGACCATTGCAAGAAGGAAGGTCACACCAAGGAGATATGTTGGATACTCAATCCACACCTCAAGCCCAAGCATTCACTAAGCTCTAATAGGCTGGAGGCTCAAGGAACTAAGCTCATGTTTCTTGATAAGTGGTGCCTCCTTCAAGTAAGAGCAAGAAGCCCATATGTTCAGAGCCTACATAAGTACATTCCTGACCATAGAAAGATTGTCCACTGCCCAACAATACTTTAGACTCTAATTGTGTTCATTAACTCCCAAGATGGTAGAGAGAAAGATTGGGTGTAATGGAGAGATTGCTAAAAAGGTCTTACCTGAAGCCAAGAGGGTGAAACGGAAGGTGTCCTCAAGAGAGAAAGACCATCACTAAGCCAAAAGGGCCATGGTCTCAAGGTGTTAGCAATGATTGGCTATCAGCTTTAAGCTTGACAATATATTCTCATTCTCAGGTCAAGCTTGAGGAGGGGTGTTAAATGAAAGCCAATGACCCATTGTTGAAGCTGAAATAAAGGATACAAGTGGAGAAGGTTCAAGAGGAACCATTTGAAGTGTGAAGTAAGGAAAGGGTGTGCCTCACTCATAATCTTTCCAATTCTATGTTCCATTCACCTAAATACTTAACCATCATCATTCTCACATCTTTATTCATAAATTCTCTCATTTGTATCTTTATTTCTCATTTTCTTCAACTATGCAATTTAATTATTGGCATCCTTAAGCATCTGAAAAATACTTACATTTCTCTTCTCAAAGGTTTTCTTAATCAGCAAACTGTACACAGCTTCGTCTTCTGTTGAGATCTTCGTTCGAGAACGAATAAATAAAAAAATCTTCCTTTCTGATGAAATCTGTAACAATTGGAACTTTGTTTTAATATGATGATATTGAATCGTTGCATAAAAAATGATGGTATTGAATTTGAAGAAAACCATTTTAAAGCACCAAAATAAATAAATATTACATATATTTATGCATTAATTTTTATTGGCCGCCTGTCTTTAGATCATGAATTTTTGTACGCTAAAAAAATGATATTGTCTAGGGTTTTATGCTACACTCACCCGTAGGCAATTTTTAAATAGTTTATTTTATTTTTTCTATTTGAAGCACGTATTCTTTCAGTTATAATTTACTACTGAATCAGTTAGACCACCTTCATTGGTTAGAGACCCTTTTGGGTTCTAATCAATATATTAGTAATTAAGTTTGTGATTTTATAAGTTAAGAACCTCCGTTAATGTAATTAATTTTTTATTGCTCAATGGGAGAAACTCATTGAGGTTCTTAATTGTTTTTTTAAGACTAGAAATCATAAATATACACTAAAAAAATCATATACACTATTTTTTTTTTGGTCAAAAAAAAAAAATCATATCTCCCTATACATTAAAAGAGAAGTCACTTTAGTGATTTCTCAATAGGTGGCATTCATACGGAGCTTCTCAGATTAATTCTTTTAATCTGATTGGTTGATTTATTTTAATTTTATTTTTTATTTTTTTTTGTTCGGCGTGCAAGTGTTATTTCGGAATCCCGTTAGCTTTGTTTCCAAACACTCCAGACGAAATAGGATTTATATATGCGAATCGTATCTCTAAAATTTGGTTACGTTATTTAATTTCCTTACATTATATTCGATAACTTGCGTGAGAAGTTGGAAATTAAATGCCAAATATGTCAATCTCATACCATTAGGAAAGCTTGACAATATATATACGATGTCCTAATGTCTGTAGACCTCACGGAAGTTTTAAAAACAGCAATTGCAATGGTTCAAGCTACCAAAAATCGAGTGTCTTTCATCAGGGAATTGAGACCGTGTAAAGATACGTGGCGTATTGAGGTTAGGATTCTGCGTTTATGGAGAAACTACAACAGAGATTCCGGAAACACCATCGAAATGGTGTTTGCCGATAAAGAAGTAAGTTCATTACTTGATGGAGATGTTAGTTCGATCATTTTTAAAAAAATTTCAGCAAACATCTTTAACTCTCTTCTCATCACCGTGGGGATAAGAATCCATGTTCAAGTCGGTGAACTGCTCATAAAACAATTTGAAGGGAAACTAACCGAAGGCGATGCCAAGGTCATCCACTTATTTAAATTGTACGACGCTACGGGTGATTATCGAACCACCGCGCATCCCTACAAAATTGGATTCTTTCAGACTACTTTTGTTGGACCAGCGGATGACTTCCCAAGTGAAGTTCCGGAGAAGTATCTTGTCAATTACAGTGATATTATTGATGGGAAGCTTGATAGCAGTCGTTTGGTTGGTGAGTCAATTCGTACTATTGCTTTGTCTTACAATTTTTTTAAACCAGCAAATATTTACTTCTTAACTTTATATGTAGATGTTATTGGCCAAGTAGTTAACTTCGGATCTCTTGAAAACAAAGTCATAAAAGGGAAGGATAATTTCAGGCTATTGATTGAGTTAAAGGACCAAAAGTAAGTTTAAATATTTTTCCTTTGCCTTTAAACTATTTGCTGAGCTTTTTTGGTTAGATCCATTAACCTTACTGGGCGTTATATGCAGTGATGTCAAGTTGATGTGTACTCTTTGGGGCTGTTATGCTAAACAAGTATATGATTACAGTATGTTAAACATGTCCACAATGATCATTGCTCTTATCCGGTTTTGTTCCATTAAAGAGTGGAAAGGTATAGTTCCTACACTTATTTTCTTAAATGACTCATCTCATAACATCTTGATAAGGTTCGTGCTATCGCAGGAGCTTACTCCATATCTAGCGGGTACAATTCAACCCATATTTTGCTCAACCCAACATTGGATTTAATTGCAAATTTTAAAGCTAGGTATGTCTCATTGTATTTTCATCTTACCTTTTTTACGAGAAACCAGAGGTCTTATCACATTGCTTTATTGTGCAGTCTCCCCAATGATTCACTTGCTCTTACAAACAACGATAGTAGCCAATGGTCCGTTGGTAGTGCTACATCTGTTCGTGCTAGGTTTTTTGTGACTAATGAGAGGCTAACCATAAGGGAGATCATCGATACTGATCTGGTATATTTACTAAACCAGGCTGCGAATCATTATTTGTGCATTTAATAGTTAGAAAAATATTAACTTGACGCATATTTTTAGGTTGGTACTTTTGTCACTCTTGTCGCAATTGAAAGCATAGATGCTGATCGTGGGTGGCAATATCTAAGCTGCAAATACCATAGCAAAAAAGTCATGCCAACAACCAATGTTGATGCGCTTAGCCGTCCCTTGTTCTTCTGCACTACATGCGATAAGGAACACATTGAGGTCATTTCCAGGTAATGTATTCATAAATGATTGTTGCTGAGTTACTGAATGTGCTTTTAGAGCTAGGGTTCACTCTGTGACATATAAAGCTTAAGTATCATGTTTAGTTTGATGTTGTTTTTCAGGTTCAAATTAATTGCAAATGTTAAGGACGATTCAGGTGAGGCAAAGTTTCTTTTGTTTGACGCCAATGCTCAACTTATTGTGCGTCATCCTGCCGCTGAACTCTATGATGAGGTAGTTTTGATTCATTAATATCAGTCGACATTATGTGATTGTATAGTTATCTTTACTGTAACCGAGTATATATGATCGTAGAATGAAGATGCCGACGTCTTACCTGAAGCGGTTACAGACCTTTGTGGCAAGCAATTCCTTTTTGAGATATCAGTTGATGCTGACAACATCAAGGGAAAGAGCTCTCAGTATGTCGTTCGATTGGCTACAAGCCTCCTTAAGTAGAGGTATTAAAAAAAATGATTTCATTGCCACAGAAGCTAAATAATAAATGATTATCATGAGGGTTTAACTGTCAAGATCTTTATGTTGGAGGTCCTAATGTTGCAGAACTCGGATGTTATTTCCTCTGGTTCTGGTGAGTTTTCAGTAACACCTTTGTCTAGAAGAAAAAGCCAAGAAGATCAAGAAGATCATGACACAAGCCTTGAGGATCAACACTCCGTCAGCAAGAAACCATCCCAGAAGAAAATCAAGGGTGAGTGATCCGTTGAATATTTAAAAATACTTGTTTTTCTTATTATTGTTATGGCTTTGTCGCTGAGAGTACTTCTATTGTCATTTCTTAATTTTGGTTAAAGAACCTTTCTGTTTTGAATTTTTCTTATATTTTATAACCTTCTATTTGTTCTTCACTAAACCATGTTAGGTGAAGTGCATTATTCATGATTTTATTTCTTCGGAAAACCGATGTTTAAAGTGTTTTCTGTGGAGGATTGGACTTCGAAAATGTGGAAAGTTATAATAAAGCGCAAATAAATCAACTTGGTTAATTAGCTCCAGAAAATCAGAGTGTAGAGATTTTCAAATAGGAAGATAGTTTTTGTTAAATTCAATAGTTATAAAAGTAGTCTAATATCGTTTTTATTTTATTATGAAAAAAAATAAATGGGTAAGAACTCAATTTGAATAATCTGTGTCATATGCCTATTTCAAGAGGGTAGATTATATTTCCACCTCAAAATAACATTTATTAAAGTTAATCTATTAATCAAACATATTCAAACCTAAAAAAGGATATCAAGACTAAATCCTACGTAAATTGTTAAAATGGTAAGGCAAAGCAGCAAAATAAATACAAATGTATATCATTGGACCTTGATGTTTCATGCCTTTGCCAATATCGGAATATTGAATATATTACTTGACCACTACTCATTTTCCTTAATCTTATGCATTTGAGTATATTATACCTCATGAAAAATGGAAATAATACTAAATGATTGTTTTTCCTTTTTGAAATTAAATTTTCCGGCTGGTGACTGCATTGCAAGAAACTTTTCAGTCAAACAAAAATCTTATTTTAGAAGCTATGTCAGCTTTTATTTGATGTTTATTTGATGATTAACACTTGATAATATTCACTATTATGTTGTGGATAAGTAAAGCATAATTAAGGAAAATTGGTTAAAAGTTAAAACATAAAAATTGAATATTCAAAATATTTTAAATTTTTATCTCGAAATGCTATTTGGTTATGTCTCATAATAATACTAATAATAATATGAAAGATATAAATGAAAACATTGTCATCTTCAAGTTATTTGGTTTGTTACGAGCTGGTGTAGTGCTTCTATTGATCAGAACTGGGAGAAAACCATGGATTTTCATAATCCAGGTTTAAGGTTTGATGCGAGCTAGCTTCAAGGTGAAATATGTTCCTCTTTAAGTCAGATGATTCAGTGATCAAATAACTTCTCGATCCTAATTTTGGGGAAGCAGCAATTGGATGTGCAAGCTCCATTGATTCTGGTGAGAGAAACTTAGATATGTTTTTTTCTATAACCATGTGAAAAAGATATAGAGATTTGGTTTGATATTATTATAATTTAATTCATTTTTCATTTGTTTTGGAATTATGGGGTCGTAATTGATTACATGTATTGAGATATAGGGAAAATGCACAGAATGTGTTTATGTAGGAAAGAGTTGATGTGCACACGGGAATAAAGATAATCTTAAAAATCTGAAATTATAAATAAGAAAAAAAAAAGTTTAATTGTCGAAGGTTTTTATTTAGCAAAAACAAATCTGATTTCTTATACATTCTTATATTATATGTCACCAAAGTCATATTTTCTATATGTATGACTATAAATTTTATTATGTCATTTTGAAACAATTATAACAAAAAATTTATAAATAAGAAACCCGGGCGTAGTCCGGGAAACGCCCTAATCATACATAAAAATTAAAATTTAAGCAAGATTATTACAAATGTGTCTTCAGAATAAAATTTTCCTCACCATATCATTTTCTGAGGTCGGAAAAAAACCATCATCACCATCTTGAGGCATGATAGCATCTCGTGGGTTGACATCCAGAATCCAAGGAGAAGCTCGTTCCCAATGATTGTCTCTGACAATGACTGAAAGTTGATCGTAGTGCTTATGTATTCCAGAATAATGGTTGATAAACCACATAATTAACTGCAATATAAAATAAAAAATCAATACCACTGAATAGAAAGAAGTACATTTCTATAATTCAACTGACCTTTAAACTGAATATCCTTTTGTCTAAAAGACTTGCAGATGATGTAATAAGAGAACGCATATTCGAGAGAGATTTTATAAATGGCTCTGTTCTAGAGTATTTCGTATTTTTGGTTATCTGCACTACCTCTTCAGCTAAACACATCCGAAGACGAAGATGATTAATTTGACGGTTTTCCACCACAGCGAACCCATAAGATGGAAGGAAATGAACTCCCTTTAATCTGAAAAATTTTAATCACAACCTTTACAATGGCTTTTATACAAGAAACGATGATATATACGCAATTGAAACATAAACAATATGCAGAAGAGTAGTAAATAGTACCTCTTCTTTAGGCAGCAGTAAGAGATCATCTGGAGCAAACTGTTCTCTTCGTGTTCGTAAGTGACTAGAAGAATGTGAAACCCATCAGCCTCCCTGCACTCCATTACTAATCTCATTTTACACACGGATGCTAAAGAGAACAAAACAACATAAAAGTTAATTCCACATCCAAAACCAAATAACTACTTTTATCACTTTTCATGAACAATTAGGATGGACGGATGTAACCTTCTTCACCATATTGGTGATTCTGCAAAATCTGAGCTTTTGAGGAATGGATCATCAAACCTTCTTCACCATCTTGATTCTGCAAAATCTGAGCTTTGACTTCCTCAAAGAGAAAAGGCTCAAAGCTCTCGAAATACTCATTGCAAAATCTGAGCTTTGACTTCCTTAAAGAGCAAAGGCTCAAAGGTCTCGAAATACTCATCAACATCTTTATAAGTATTCTTAACAACACTCAACTTCCCTTCAGAACCCTTCATGTTTTTTTCTCTGTATTACATTAGAAAAGGTTCCAGTTACATACATATATAAAGAGAAACCACACCACAAGGAAAGAAGAGAGTTTTGCTTATCCACCTCATTCTCTTTCGTAAGCTGTTTTTATAGTCCCAACCCAAAACGATCTTATAGAAACGAGCAACAGCTGATGCTTCTTCTTCTTCTTCTCAAGCTTCCTTTTGTCAACAATGGCCATTACTTACTAAATCTTTCCTTCTCTACATGAACATGTCATACCAAAACGAAAAGTTATCAACTTTGAAGAAATCGAAAATCCTTAACACTGTATAGGAAATCAAAATCCTGAAAGCATGCAAGCTTAAAAACTTTTATACATTCTATTAAAATTCAAGATTCATCATAGATCGTTATCTTTTCATTTCTTGTTAGGATGTAGTGAACACAAGTGCGAAGACATGGTCGGGAAGCTGGGGCTATTCTCCCAAAGAAGATATCAGCACCAACAAACTCAAGTATCTTTTGGTAATTAATGCAATCGAGATTCATTTCTATGTTTCTGTTCTAGTTTTGTATTAGGCTCAAGTGGAGAGATATGAGGCGATGGAGCTTGTTCCTAAAGATGAGTTGGAGGCTTCTTCACGAGGTGGTACTGCTCCACCTGCTGATCGTAGAGCTCTCAAGGTAGATCCTGCCCCCGTTACTTGTGTTTCTAGAGGGTTTTGACAATTCGTGTTTTGTTTCTTTATGATTATGATACTTTTTCTAGATAGCTCGGTTCAAACGTCAAAAGGCTGCAGAGTCGAAGCTCCTTGAAATTTAAGAGAGGAAGTAGCGGCGTGGATATTCAACTAAAGCTGCTACCTTCTTGTCAACTTATGTTGAGTCTGGAGAAGATGAAGATACCCCAGATGATGACAGTGAAGAAGAGAGAGATGTTCGTCATCTGTTTTGTTACTCTCTGTGTTATTTAAATCATTTTTTTTTTCTTTCTGCTAAGACTTATGTTGTATGGCTTTTTCTTTGCAGGCGTGGCTCTCCACAATTAACTTGGCTATTTGTAAGGTTTGTATAAAAAACACATCTGTTAGAATCATATGGTTTGTTAGAAGATGTGGCTTTATCTGATGGTTAAGCTTCGGTGCAGGCTATTGATCTGTTGGAAATGTTAAGGATGGAAGAGGAAATGCTCTCTGCAATCAAGGAAAAACAGTTGAAGGTATATGGCATTCTTTACATGGCAGTGACACTTTGATTTTGCATACGAACTAAGAAGATGTTTACTTTGAATCCCCTGATTAGAATGGAGATAATGAGTTTCCTCGGGATGCTCTAGATGATCGCACAAAGAGAGCTGAAACCTGACACAGAGATGCTGCTGCGAGGGCACAATACTCTAGACCGGCACAGCCAATCACTTGTGCCACATTTGCACAAGATGTGTTAGAAGGTGGAGCTTGTGTGTCACAGGGTCATGAGCACAAGCACCACCAACCTCTGATTTTCGGTCCGGCAAGCATCGTGAATGGAGGACTCTCTACAGAGAGAGAGAGAGGATGATAGCTCAGGTTTTCCAACCAAGTCACAGGTAAACAAAACAAAATCTTACCCATTCCGAGACCAAAAGAAATGCGATTAAACTTGGGTTTTCAGGATGCCCACGATGAGCACAGAGGATGCTAGGCTAAGATAGATGAATATAATGATTGGCAAGAACAGACGAAAAAGGCCATTGAAGAAGCAAGCACGTCATGGTACAATGATGATAAACCTCTGAGTAGAAAGGAGGAAGACGATGACGAGGATTAAGAAACTGTAATGAAAGCTAGAGCTTTTGATGATTGGAAGGATAATAATCCTCGTGGTGCAGGGAACAAGAACTCACACCTTGTGGCTGAGATTATAAGACTTGCATATTTAACCCATTCTCCCTTTTCTGTTTCTTATTTCTGAACTTTATTCTTTCACTCGAGTCTGTAATTTTAAGCAATAGACAATTACAAATTCATAAATCTAACTGCTGGAATCATTCTCATTTTTGGAATCATTCTCATTTTTGGAACAATATTTTAAAATACACCGACCATAGATGCAATCTACTATATTAATTTGTGCCTGGATCTGAAACCATATATTATTTGTCATCCATTATTTTGCGACCCACGTTCAATCACAGCACACAAGTTATGGGGAATATACAGCAAAGCAAAAAAGAGAGAAATAGACATACAATACAACAACACACATGTTGCTTGTCAGTACAATGAACATCACTAACATGTAAAGCCAGGATTCAACCTCCTGCAAACAACACATTCTGTGATCTCAAAAAATAAAGAAGATTAAAAAAAGGGGATCAGATTCGATCCCAAAAACGAATACCCAGATGCAAAAGAATGAAAGTGAAAAACGTCAATGATCAAATTTGATGCAGATTGAAAACAATAGATGTTCACAGAGACTGATGATTACTTTATCCATTAACGCATTGAAAACCTTGACAAACCCAAAGCCAGATTCCGAACAGAACAGCACAGATGCAGAAATCGAAAATCAAAACCACCCACACATGTTTCTTCCACATCTGTTTC
The DNA here is from genome assembly GCA_932364175.1 of Eruca vesicaria subsp. sativa. NCBI lineage: Eukaryota > Viridiplantae > Streptophyta > Magnoliopsida > Brassicales > Brassicaceae > Eruca > Eruca vesicaria. The sequence goes on from CAKOAT010130711.1 coordinate 66,874, forward strand.
GCCTTATGGTGATCTGTTAACAAACCATTCCTCAGTTCCTTGCGTAACACTCCACCGTTCCCATTCCCGCATAAATCAACCTTCTTCTCCGACATCTCATTAACCATACCAACCTCACCAGAATCTTCCGTATGCAACCTCTTTTTCTTCTTCAACGCCTTCAACGGCTTACCCAGAAGCGGCATCAACGCAGCTCTCCTCCCTTTGGTCGAATCGATACTCAAATTCCTGCTCTCCCTGGCTACGCTCCTCGGAGATCCAACCAAATCCATGTCCAATTCCAAATCAACACCACCGAAAATCTCCGCGAAAACTGGATCCATCTCCGCTTGGAGACAACGCGGAGCAGGATTATTGATCAAGGCATCGGATCCACCTCCTCCTCTGATGAGATCTTCAACAGCTGATCTCAACCGACTTAGGACCCGGAAGGATTCTGGTTTCTCCATGGTTTCGTCCATAATCGCGAAGTAGACCAAGGAGTCATCATCGATTGCGAATGTGTAGGTCTTCTTGTGAACTGTGTGAGAGAAGATTGAATGGTGTGGAGGCGTGTTCTCGATGCATCGTAGAGCTACGTCTTCGATTCCTGGCTCTTCCTTTGATGCGAACTCCGCGAGGACGACGGTTCCTTTCGCGATGCATGTGTAAGACAATAGACTTGGATTCGAAATCATTCTCAATTGATTCAACCAGAAAATCAAGGAAAATTTTCAAACCTAGATCGTTAGTCTTTCATTCAGGGATCTCGTATCGCAACGATGGGAAAATGCTGCGATATCGAATTGAGATAGACAGATCAGAGGATTTTTTTTTCTCTCTCTTGTAGAATCTCATCAACTGTTTTCTCTCTCTCTTTTTCTCTAGGTTTGCGCAATTTTCTAGGGGAAGAAACAGAAGTGGATGAACGGATTCATTATTGGAGAAGATGATGATGCATAATAGAATTATAGTATTGTGGGTAAAGTTTCATATTTACAAGAATACCCCCAAACTTTTACAGCCGAATTTCTAGGTATAGAAGATGATGATCCATAATAGAATATAGTATACTGAATCATGACTTATTTCCATTCAGTTTTAAGTTTTTACTACACTCTACGACACATTGTAGTTTCTTTAAGTCAATTGCCTAATTACATACAATAAAGTGAAACCATATACTTTTTAGCATTACTTATCTTTTTGAATTAATTATAGAAAGTATACCTAAAACAAAGTCAACTAAATTTAACTTTTCACCCACTTACTTCAGAGATAACTTGTGTTATCCATCACACGGCCAAGTTTTTTTTTAATAATTATCTAGCGAGAAAAAAAAAAGAGAAACAAAGAGAAAACTGTAAAAATTTAAACTTTCTATTAAACAAAAGTTTGGGGTGACAGACATAGTGGAGAAGATGATGAGATGTAAATATCCGGAGAAAAAGATTGTCTACGATAAGTACTTTGGATCTTTTATTTTATTTGTGTTTTGTAGAGAAGAAAAAAAATCTCTATTTACTTGCGGATCCGCCAGTTATGACAGAATCCGACAAATTCGATGTGTTCTTTCTTCTATGCCAGAGATCAACGATCAAATTTTAGTAATGACGTTTATGTCATCTTTGTCTCAAGTCTCACCTCGTCATCATTGGTTTATCTCTTACCCGCAATCCATGGACACATAATGAAACTTGAGCAACAATGGACAACTTTCATTTTCTTGCACATTTAGTCCTTCAGTTTTTGTAATTTTGTTTTGGCTCTAAACTTTTTTTTTTGTTTTGCAGAAACATCCTATTAATTTTTCCCCTAGTTTCCAACTACTTTTTGTAAGACCCTATCAAAAATAATAGCCAAATACACACTAAAGACCTCAAAATGAATTCTAAGATAAGTTAAAGGAACTAAAAACAAATGTTAAAACTCATTAAAATCATGTGCATCATTTAGCTTGTGTACCATGTACAAGTAAAATGGTGTCGATGTGGAATGTTGAGGATTAGTGTGGATTTGGATACATAGTGTACACGTTGATGATAGTGTACATATGTACACTCTGATGACTACACATGTACACTGTGATGAATACATTGTGTAAGATGGATATAGTTTTAAGAATATACCAAAATGGTTCATCAAGAAGAAGATTATACATTCAGATACATCTTATACACATTTACACTTTTATATTGTTGTCCACATGAAACTATTTTATTGATACTATTTATTTAAATTGTTTTCTTTACATTAACTTTGTTATATATGTGTACATGTGTACAATCTGTGTTGTGTACCTAATTTTTCTGATGTACACATGTAAACAACCTTATATCTTGGTGTACATATATACAAAAGTATTTCAAACAAACATTAAGAAGTAAATTCATGATTTAAATAGTTTATCAGCCAAGTATGCGGGTTCACCGTATTGGGATTATCCATCAAGTGCCACTGGTCCAACCCATTGGTTTCTTTATCCTCCATTGTAATCTCATTTAAGAACTAACTATTGTTAATGTATAGAATATAACAAAACATATTTGGATATGCAGGTGTGCTTGCGTAAAAAGAAGCAACCAATATAGAGATGATGAAACAAATTTGGATAATGTAGCAATAGTCGCTATGACGTATGTGAACCGCACTGAACGTTCTCTTTGTCGATCAATCACCAACATTGGTTATGATTACATTCAGAAAGCCTTGAAGGAAGGACCGAAACACTTTCAATATTTAAATTGCATGTATCCAAACTCATTTTTGAAGCTGTGTGATCTTATTAGGGTGAGAACATGTCTCAAGGATATCCACAATATATGAATTGAAGAAATAGTGGCTACATTTCTCCTAGCTATTGGTCAGAGTTAAAAGTATTGTTACACAATAGACATCTCCGGGAGATCAGTATTCGCCACTAGTGAGAATTTTCACAAGGCTCTAAAAGACCTGAATACTTTAGTGCCATACTTCATGGCAAATCCTGGAATGACAACATGTGCAAAAATAAGAGAGACATGTTTTTATCTTTACTTCAAAATACATACTTCTTATTTCCATCTCTCTGATCTATTATATGAAAGTTTCTATACAATTCTTTTTGTTCCATCTGTTTTTATCTATCATTACAAGATTGCATCGGAGCAATAAATTCACACGTATATTTGCAATAATGCTAAAAATGTGATGTGCCAAGCAATCATAATTGTAAAGGATTTGTATCACAAAATGTTCTGGCCACTTACAATTTTGATCTACAGTTTATATTTATTTTTAGTGGATGGAAGGTTCAGCTCATGATTTAAAAATATTTAGTCATGCTCTAACAAGAGGCATTTGCAGATTGGAAGTTCCAGAAGGTGTGGCTGACAAATTTGTGTTCATATTATGATAATTTTTATGTATATAAAACTGATTTCATGATGTTTATTATTCTTCAAGAAAATTTTATTTAGAAGATTAATGGGTTTGCCAAACGTCATAAGTTTTTAGCTCCATTCAGAAGTATTTGATATCATCTACAATCATTTAGGGGCATAGGGCCTTGATTCCAGTAACCGAAACGAGTTATTCAGTTCTTGGCATACGTCTTGAAGAAATGTGATCGAAAGAATGTTTAGTATAATCAGATCTCATATTTTTAATTTTTAAATCTGTGCTTCTTTCTCTTTTCAGACACAATCGGAGTTAATTTTGGTATGTGCTGGATTGCATAACTTTTTTATGTAAAAAATATTTATTAGATGATTTTTCAAATGAAGTGGTCAATAAACACAATGAAGAAGAAAAAAATTGAGAAGTATGCACTGAAGAAGTTGGTACTCTTGAATCTCAACAACGAGAGTACGATAAGAGCAACATTATCGATTTGAACTGATGACAGTTTCTAAAACAAAAGAAATATTACTATTATAATTATTTATTTATGTTTATCTTTTTCTAAACCAATTGAAATCTTGCTAGAGTGAAATATGTCTTTTGTTCTGAACCAGTTCTTGAAGGTTCATAATGAGAACTTTATTTAGTTCTCGCTCATGTTTTAATTATTTCTCATTTATTTTAAATGGTCTTAAATGGTGAGTTATTGGAAATGCTCTAATAATTGGAGAAACATGATAGTTTCTAATATGTGGACAGATGTAGGAAATGGAAGTCAACGGTAATGGTGAGGCAGATTATCTTTATTGTTATCATGGTCTGGTGTGTTCACGTAGACAAATACATTTTATGGTTCGATGTTTTCACATTCTTTGTACATGATAGATTTTTACCAGTCTTGTTTTTGTTGTCTTTTTATGTCGGAACATGTTGGGCCTAAATATGGCCCGCTAGCTGAGACTAATGGGCTCGAGCGATAAGAGTTGACTATGGGCCACTGTAAGCCCATCGGCAATTTATCTTTTGAGAAAAGAGTTAAAAAGAAGCCGGAGGCTGTTTGCTAAGGAAGGGACGTCAACAAAACAGGTCACGGAGGAGAGCTCCGGACCTCATTTAGAAAGAGCTAACAGGAGTAGCTCAGGCTGGTTGCACAGGACCCGGTCAAAAGGAGGCTGTTGAGAATCCCCCAACTCACGGAGCAAATCTCGGAGGCTGGTTAGGGTCGTTCAAACGTGTCTGAGAGCTATTTAAGGGAGGAGGAGATCAGAGAAAAGGATCCTCCTCGACTCATTTTTTAGACCTAAAGACTTAAACACTTTTCCTTAATTGTAATCATCTCAATTCATCTTTGTACTTCTCATCATCAAGTTCATCTTTGTAAACTCATTTTCTTATCAAAATCAATATAAACAAACGTATAAATTCATACAAGTTCTAACGGGATTCAGCCCACATTATCTTTTCTCCAATCTAAACCTAACCTAAAATCAGGAAGTGAGTTTTATCCCTCACATTTTGGCGCCGTCTGTGGGGACGATATAATCGAATCCCTTAATCTGTAACTTGAGAATGCATCCATCCAACCAAGAAACGAAACCATCTATCCCCGACCCCGTGATCCAGATCGATGGCTCACCAAACGGAAGAGACTCCAGTCTCCAGGTCCCGGAGGCTCGACACGCCGATCACCGATCTGAGCAACAGCCTCCGGCTAGTGCTCAACCGAACCAGACCACCACTGGAATAACTAACCCAAGGTCCTCCAGTGGAAACAGCTCCGGGGTAACAGCCCCCGAGAACCCTCAGCGTCAACCCGCTCCGAATCAATCGGAGGCTCAGCTATCTGAGATCCGTCGAATGATGGTGCAGTTNCACTGGAATAACTAACCCAAGGTCCTCCAGTGGAAACAGCTCCGGGGTAACAGCCCCCGAGAACCCTCAGCGTCAACCCGCTCCGAATCAATCGGAGGCTCAGCTATCTGAGATCCGTCGAATGATGGTGCAGTTAGTAGACAGAGCTCAAGAGAATGAGCGCACGTTGCAACAGCTAACTGCTCAGCAGCAACGATTCGAAGAGCACTGCTCCAGATACGCAGAGACCTGTTCTCCAGACACCCTATGCTGGAACAGCTCCCGCATTTAAGCCACCTGTAACTAGCGCTATGGGAAGTAACGTAGCGACATGGACCTGTTCTCCAGATAGGCAGGGACCTGTTCTCCAGACACCCTATGCTGGAACCTCCCGCATTTAAGCCACATGTAACCAGCGCTATGGGAAGTAACGTAGCGACATGGACCTGTTCTTCAGATAGGCAGGGACCTGTTCTCCAGACACCCTATGCTGGAACAGCTCCCGCATTTAAGCCACCTGTAACTAGCTCTATGGGAAGTAACGTAGCGACAACCAGCTCTATGCTTGATCGGGTTACTGACCAGAGCACACGCTTTCCACCTTCTCCACTTGTTTTCAGGTCCGGAGAAGGAATATCCTTTCCTTCTGGGGGTAGAACATCGGCTTCGGCTTATCGGACTGGAAATGTAACCCTGAATCTGGGCGCTCATTAAAGGGCGGAAGCTGACCCCACAGCTCACCCCACTGGTGACACTCATCAAAATAACCCAAGAGCTAGTGAGCAATTTAGCCATGCGGCTGCCTGGAAGAATGGCCAAACTCGACTCCGTCAGGAACCTGTTCGTCAGGTACCTAATAATTACCCAATTGTCCTTTCTCTAGAGGGACCTAAGGCTATTCGCAGATATATGGAGCAAACTCATGCAGCTCTCCAAAAGTTGAATGCTCAAGTTTACAAAGCGACGAGCTCAGCTCCCGAAACTGAGAGTTTGATTGAGGAAATCCGTGGGACTCCATTCACTTACAGAATTGCCAGCTCTTACATAAGAGATACCCAAAAAATTAGGATCCCCGAATATGATGGAACCTCAGATCCTAAGGCTCATTTGAGAGCCTTCCGACTAGCTATCGTGAAAGCTCACTTTACGAGAGATGAATGCGAGGCTGGTTACTGCAGAACATTCGCCGAAAACCTGGTCGGAACAGCTCTCGAATGGTTTTCGAGCCTTGAGCCGAACTCAATAGACAATTTCGACCAGCTCACCAACGTCTTCATGAAGCAGTATTCGACCCATATCCTCAAGCAAGCTTCCGAGGCCGACCTCTGAAAAATCAGGCAAGGAATGGGAGATTTGTTACGAATCTATATCGAGAAATTCAGAGCAGTCAGAACTAAGCTCTCGAATCCCAACGGTCAAGTTGCCATCGAAGCCCTTAGAAGAGGCCTCTGGTACAAATCAGAATTCTGGTCCGAGCTAACGCTCAATCCTCCCCCAACTATCGAAGATGCTCTTCATAAAGCATCCATATATATTACCTTGGAAGAGGAAACAACCGCACTTGATAAAATCCATAAGAAATCTCAGAATCACCTGAAAGATGAAGCCCTGGAAGCAAAATGACCCCTTAAAAAGGGGAGCTTCCGAAACAATCAGACCCAGGGAGAGCATTCTTATGCAATCGAAGAAGCCCAACAGGAAAAACCTGTTGCCACGACAAGCAAAACCCCCTGGTCGATGGGATACGATGAGAACAAACACTGCTCTTACCACGATCGAAAAGAGCATTCAACCGAGGAATGCTGGGACCTCCAACGACAGTTGGCAGCTAAATTCGTAGCAGGGGAACTAAAGGACGTGGAACTTAAAAAACCACCTCCTTACCAGAAAAGAGGTCCCAGAGACACCTCCCCGAAACGTGAAAGATCACCTGAGAAGGAAACAGACTCACCACTGCCAGCTCCCAAGAAAAGAGTTGACATGATTCTTGGGAAATTTCCCCAAGGGAAAAGTCTACAGATCGAGACCCTCCTAAGCAAACCACCACCTCAGCCGAGCCCCAGTTCGAGGGTGGATTATATCCTCGGAGGCTCCGATATATGTCAGTATTCCGTTAACTCAATCAAGAGTCATGTGCGTAAGGCTGTTTCTAACGCTCAATCCAAGCCTCCCAATCCCGAATCCAACACTAAGATTTCTTTCTGGGAGAGCGAGACATCAGATCTCGACAGACCTCACAATGATGCCTTAATCGTCACCCTGAACATAGCAGGTTACGAGGTGCCTAAGCTGATGGTTGACACCGGAAGCTCGGTCGACCTTATCTTCTATAATGCCCTGAAGGGGATGGAAATAGATGACTACGAAATTATTGGCCAGAAAGCTAACCTTGTAGGTTTCTCCGGGGAAACAGTTATCTCCTTGGGAACCATCAAGCTCCCGGTCATAGCTGGAGGAATCATGAAAATGACCAATTTTGTGGTCATCGATAGGCCCTCTCCGTTTCATGCGATCCTAGGAAGACCCTGGATCCATAAGATGAAGGCAGTAGCCTCCACTTATCACCAATGCGTGAAATTTCCAACACCTGACGGAATAACCACCGTATGAGGTAGCCAGAAGATCTCCAGGATCTGTTACTTGGGAGGATTCGGAATCCTCAAGGAATCACCCCAATAGCAATTACAAATCCAGAAAGGTCGAGAGATGCAACAAAATATTCGAGGTCCCCCTAGGAACCTAACCGAACGAGTTAGCATCGACGACTCTGATCCCGAGAAACAAGTGAACATCGGATCAGAGCTACCTCTCGAAACGAAAAAGGAATTAATCGACTTCCTGAAAAGCAACGTCAAAACGTTTGCATGGACCACCAGTGACATGAAGGGTATAGATCAAAATGTCACCACCCATAAGCTCAATGTAGACCCTACTTTCAAACCGATCAAACAAAAGCGCCGTAAGCTGGGCCTCGAAAAATCTCAAGCCGTCAACGACGAAGTTGATCGACTTACGAAAGCAAGGTCCATTCGCGAAGTACATTACCCCGATTGGCTGGCTAACCCCGTAGTAGTGAAAAAGAAAAACGGGAAGTGGAGAATCTGTGTAAACTTCACCGACCTAAACAAGGCTTGCCCTAAAGATAGCTTCCCGTTACCTCACATCGATCGCCTCGTTGAAGCGACAGCTGGCCATCAGCTCTTGTCTTTTATGGATGCCTTCTCGGGATATAATCAAATCATGATGAATCCTGAAGATCAAGAAAAACTGCATTCATAACCGAACGCAAGACCTACTGTTACAAGGTAATGCCATTCGGATTAAAAAACGCAGGAGCTACCTACCAAAGGATCGTGAACAAAATGTTCGCCGGACAGCTCGGAAAAACCATGGAGGTATACATCGACGATATGCTGGTTAAATCCTCAGCTGGAGAAAATCACATCTCTCACCTGAAAGAATNACCTACTGTTACAAGGTAATGCCATTCGGATTAAAAAACGCAGGAGCTACCTACCAAAGGATCGTGAACAAAATGTTCGCCGGACAGCTCGGAAAAACCATGGAGGTATACATCGACGATATGCTGGTTAAATCCTCAGCTGGAGAAAATCACATCTCTCACCTGAAAGAATGCTTTGATATCCTCAACAAATACGATACGAAACTAAACCCCGCAAAATGCACCTTCGGAGTGCCCTCGGGCGAATTTCTCGGTTACCTCGTAACCGAGAGAGGTATCGAAGCCAACCCGAAACAGATAGTGACCTTCCTGGAAATGCTGTCACCTAAGACAACCAGGGAGGTACAAAGACTGACTGGATGAATCGCCGCTTTGAACCGATTTTTATCCAAGTCCACCGATAAATGCCTCCCGTTCTACAAACTTCTAAAAAATAATAAGAAGTTTCTATGGGACGAGAAATGCGAGGAAGCCTTCAAACAATTAAAAGCTTACATCTCCGAGCCTCCGATCCTATCCAAACCAGTAACAGGAGAAACCCTTGTAGCTATACCTCGCCGTATCAACTGCTGCAGTTAGCGGCGTGCTGGTACGAGAAGAGCAAAACGAGCAAAGACCCGTCTATTACACAAGCAAAAGTCTAATAGACGCCGAAACTAGATACCCTACTATGGAAAAATTAGCTCTGGCAGTCGTAACAGCTGCCAGAAAGCTATGACCTTATTTCCAATCGCACTCAATCGTCGTAATGACTTCACAACCAATACGCACGATTATGCACAGCCCTAGCCAATCGGGACGATTAGCTAAGTGGGCCATAGAACTCAGCGAATATGACATTGAGTATAGACCCCGAGCAACCATAAAATCTCAGGTCCTCGCTGATTTTATCATCGAGCTATCGTCCGAACAACTAGACCCGAGAGCTGAAGCTCCGGAGTGGAGCATGTATGTTGACGGAGCCTCATCAAAGCAAGGTTCCGGAATCGGTCTAAGGCTGACCTCTTCAGCCGGAGAGACCATCGAGCAATCCTACAGGCTCGGATTCAACGCTTCAAATAATGAGGCTGAATATGAAGCACTAATTGTTGGGTTAAAACTTGCCCTAAGCCTCGGAACCCGAGAGCTAAACGCTTATAGTGACTCACAGCTAGTAGCTAGCCAATTCCACAGAGAATATGAAACAAGGGACGAAAGAATGGGGGCATACCTCGAAGTCGTCCAAAGCCTCACTAAGCAGTTCAACAAGTTTGAGCTCACAAGGATCCCACGAGGAGAGAACTCCTCGGCAGATGTGTTGGCTACCTTAGCATCCACATCAGACCCCCTCGTAAAGCGGATTATACCTGTAGAGGGAATCGAAAACCCAAGTATCGATATAGCTACCAAAGCTGAAATCGATAGCAACACGAAAAAGCAAACAGAAGCTAGCTGCTCTGAGACAGCAGCAACCCAAGTTCTCACAACATTCTGGTTCCCAACAACCAAAGTTCGCAATTTCAAAAAAGCATACCTCCGGGGGCACGACCCGGACCCTGGACTCGCATGTTTATACAACAGCCACTCCCTCTGATATTGGAGGTACCTCCAGGGGCACGACACAGACCTGAAGATATTCCACGGAATTCAGACTCCCTTGAGCCTAACCCAAGGAATATCTCCGGGGGCACGACCTCTGGCTAAAATAACACTCAGGAACCTGAGCCCGAACAGGAACCTCTGTTGTCTCTTCATGACAAAAACGTAGGAAGAGAAGACTGGAGAATACCAATTATGCAGTATATCTCAGAGGTTAAGGTCCCCCCCCCCCCCAAAAAAAAATTGGGAAGCTCGAAAACTCAAAGCGTTAAGCACAAAATACTGCATAATGGAATCCACCCTTTATAAACGAAGCGTGTCGGGACCTTACTTAAGATGCGTCCATGGCCTCGATGCTATCAAACACATGAAGGAAATGCACGAGGGCACCTGTGGAAACCACGCCTGTTGGGGTCAAAATCGGTACGACGGAATCAATAGCCAAAATTCCCCGCAAACGCGTAAACGCAACAGTTTTATGAATCTCGAGAATCATTTTATAAAACTAGAGAATTGTTTTATAAAACTCGAGAATCATTTTATAAAACTCGAGAAACGTTTTATAAAACTCGAGAGATCATTTTATAAAACTCGAGAGATCATTTTATAAAACTCGAGAATCGTTTTATAAAACTCGAGAGATCGTTTTATAAAACTCGAGAGGTCGTTTTATAAGAACTCGAAGATCGTTTTATAAATTTCGAGAGATCGTTTTATAAAACTCGAGAGATCGTTTTATAAAACTCGAGAGATCGTTTTATAAAACTCGAGAGATCGTTTTATAAGAACTCGAAGATCGTTTTATAAAACTCGAGAGATCGTTTTATAAAACTCGAGAGATCGTTTTATAAAACTCGAGAGATCGTTTTATAAGAACTCGAAGATCGTTTTATAAAACT